>OW240916.1:152420414-152434931 GCA_933207985.1 Pelobates cultripes | reverse complement strand
TGTTTTATCATTTGTAACACACACATTTTTTATTTTTTTTAAATGTGCATTTCACAAACATTATGTGGCCTATTTCTGTACAAAACCCAATACTGTGTTCAGCAATACCCCCCAATGTATGCAGTAGACACTATCCTGTGAAGCTACAGTGCCATATAAAAGACATGGCCATTTCAGTTTTTACAGTTAGAATATTGCTTAATGGATTTGATGGACCCATGTCTCATTTTGGGGCAATATAGCAGCTTGATTGTTTAAATTACACTACAAAGGCCTACCATTTGTGAAAGTAGACAATCTAGAGCTCATCATGATGTATATTGTGCCTTAAAGCGCCACCATTTTTTAACCATCTAATTACAAAGTTTGTAGAAAGTTGTTGTTTTTTTGCATTTTTACATGCATGTTGCATTTTTGCTAGGCATTTTGTAAATCTGATGTGTGCCATTGTACATGCACCCCTCATACACACATACACACACTGCATCCCACATACACATTGCACCCTTCACACACTTACTACATTTATATAGCGCCAACAGATTCCGTAGCGCTTTAGAATATTATGAGAGGGGTAGCTGCCAAATGAAAAGTGACGGAGATCATTTCAGCAATCATTGTTTGAAGGCTGGTATTTCTGGACATTATGGCTTACTAGTCTGAACTGGAGGCAAATGAATAGACATTATCTGAATAGACATATACACATTTTAGCAAATACATTCATTATTCATAGCACAGAGAGAGTTAATATTAATAATCACTTAAAATCTAGATGTAATGAGATAAATACAAAATATTTTCCAGATTCAATAAGAGGATAATAGTGCAAGGCAGATTTAGTATTTATAATTCAAAGGCAATTGTTTGTTTCAAGCTCTCTTAATGAACTTTGATTGTTTACGGAGATGCTTAAGAACGTTAATACTGATGTAAAGCAGCCTTTTCCAATAAATGTCCAACAAGCCTGTAGGCCTGCTTGCACGGGCCTCCTGCTGGCGACATCTCAGCAGATCAATGGCTGTGGAGACTTTCAAAACAACCCAACGTTTTCTTCTTTTCATTTTTAATAAACGTTTTTACGATGCCCCAGACTCACAAGTTATATAAAATTCCATACGGTTGTTTATGGCCAGAGAATAAGTGCGTATACATATCACTCTGTTTTAATATCAACTTTCGGGTGTGCTTTAACCAGGCCAATGTTCATCCAATATTGGACAATTAACATGTGTGTGCAGCAAAGTTTGCAATCACCGCCTATTCTTTAAGAGCAGACATTTAAACGATATGATTATGATTTCCTGTTTCACAATGAGAAAATAACTGAACCACTACACCACAGTAGTAAACCGAGTTTAACTGCTTTGCCGGCTCCCCACACACATAATGCATGCTCAGCACAGTAAGGGACATGTCAAACAGAGTGTAATTAAAAAACTGGGGGTTGGGTGGGTTTGCAGAACTTTCTTACGAATATAAAAACATCTCTAGAAAGAGGGAACGAAGACCACAAGTGTTTATCCAGACTATTTTTTAAGGGGGGAAATAAGAAAATTTCCAGCTGGAACCATGGAAGCGGCTTTAACTTGACAAGGTGTAAAAATAGCGCTGACATGACACAGAAGGTGACACAAAGAAATTAAGCAGCTGTCCAAAGAAAAGCAAGGTAAAGTAGGTCAGTACAAAGAGGATACAGACAGAGGCAGCAAAGATTTCAAGGTATACAAACTGGGTTTATTTTCCCAAGCAGAAAATGTAGTAAACAAGGGAATTCCAAGGGAGTTTGACCACTGACTGAACAATAAACAGGATAGTGAAGCTCCTGAGCTAATCTTTCAAAGTACGCTTTACTAAGCAGGGAATTCTCAGCTACTAGAGTAGGCACAATTTAGCCAGAATTGTTTGTATTACAGACAGGTGTTCCTTGTTTTCATAGTTTTTTCATAGTTACATAGCTGAAAAGAGACTTGCGTCCATCAAGTTCAGCCTTCCTCACATATGAGTTGCTGTTGATCAAAAAGAAGGCATAAAAACCTAGTCTGAAGCGCTTCCAATTTTGCCACAAACTAGGAAAAAATTCCTTCTTGACCCCAAAATAGCAGTCAGATGTCTCCTTGGATCAAGCAGCTATTACCCCACTAATTAGAAATGATATCCCTGTATGTTATGTTTTTGTAAGTATTTATCCAATTGCAGTTTAAACATCTGTAATGACTCTGACAAAACCACCTCTTCAGGCAGAGAATTCCATATCCTTATTGTTCTTACTGTAAAAAAACCTTTTCTTTGCCTTAGATGAAATCTCCTTTCTTCCAACCTAAATGTGTGACCTTGTGTCCTATGTATAGCCCTGTTTATGAATAGATTTCCAGATAAAGGTTTGTACTGGCCCCGAATAAATTTGTATAATGTTATCATATGCCCTCTCAGGTGCCGTTTTTCCAAACTAAAACAGATATTTAATTTTTGTAACCTTTCTTCGTAACTAAAATGCTCCATTTCTTTTATCAATTTTGTAGCTCGTCTCTAGTGCCATGATATCTTTCTTTAGAACAGGCGCCCAAAATTGCACAGCATATTCAAGGTGTGGTCTTACCAGCGATTTATAAAGAGGCAAAATTAAATTTTTATCCCGAGAATTTACTATTTATACATGACAAAACCTTACTGGCCTTAGCAACTGCATACTGACATTGCATATTGCTGCCTAATTTGTTGTCTATAACAATCCCCAAATCCTTCTCATGTGTGGTTATCCCTAGTTCACTACCATTTAGGGTGTAAATTGCTTGTGCATTCTTTACCCCAAAGTGTATAACTGTACATTTCTCTGTTAAATTTCATCTGCCATTTTAGTGCCCAGTCCCCCAATCTATCCAAACCCCTCTGCAGCAAAGCAATATCCTGCTCACTTTTTATTACTTTACAAAGTTTTGTGTCATCTGCAAACACTGATACATGGCTTCCAATGCCTATTTCAAGATAATTTATAAATATGTTAAATAGAAGTTCTCCCAAAACAGAATCCTGAGGGACACCACTTACCACTTTTGTTCAGCCTGAAAATTTACCATTAATGACAACTCGTTGTACTCTATCCTTAAGCCATGTTCTACCCAAAAACAAGAATATTCATCTAGAGTTTGAAGACTAATCTATTGTGAGGAACCGTATCAAATGCCTTGGCAAAATCCAAGTAGATCACATCCACTGCAACACCCTGATCTATACTTCTACTTACTTCTTCATAGAATGCAAGTAGGTTAGTTTGACATGACCTATGTTTCATAAAACCATGCTGATTATTGCTAATAAAGTTCTTCCCAATGAATTCCTGAATATTATCCCTTAATAGCCCTTCAAATATTTTCCCAGTTACAGAAGTTAAGCTCACAGGTCTATAATTTCCAGGCAAGGATTTTGAACCCTTTTTAAATATAGGAACAACATCTGCCTTCCTCCAATCCTCCGGTACAATACCTGAAACAAAAGAATCTTGAAAAATTAAATACAGAGGCTCACTTATTTCCCCACTTAGCTCCTTAAGTACTCGTGTGTGAATACCGTCAGGCCCCGGAGCTTTATTTACATTAATTTTCTTTAATAGCTGTAGCACCTTGTCTCGAGTTATCCAATCACAAGTTTTTTGCAGCAATTATTTGCATATCTCTTGCCACAGGATGCTCATTAATATATACTGAAGAAAAATAGTTATTTAAAATTTCTGCTTTTTCCTGGTCTTCATTAGCTAATAAACCCAACTCTGTTTCCAGTGTACCTACACTTTAATTTTTTGTTTTTTAGAATTGATGTACTTGAAAAAGTTTTTGGGGTTGGTTTTGCATTCTTTGGCCATCAATTTCTCATTTTCTAGTTTAGCCACTTTAATTGATTTTTTGCAAGCATTATTGGCTTCCTTATATCTTAAATAGGACGCCTCTGATGTGTCTGATTTAAATGCTTTAAATGCCCTTTTCTTATTTTTAATCTCTTGTTTTACTTCTCTACTAAGCCACATTGGTTTTGATTTGTTACTTTTATATTTATTACCCAATGGTACATACTGAGAAATTTACCTTTCTTATATTTGTTTGAATAGTTTCCATTTATCCTCAGTGTTTTTATCATTAAGGAGTTTATGCCAGTCGATATGTTGTAGAGCTACCCTATTCTTATTGAAATTGGCTTTTTTAAAATTATATGTTTTAGTATACCCCAATTGCTTTTGCTTTTTAGAGTTTATTTAAAAAATTACCATATTGTGATCACTATTTACCAAATGCTCCCCTACTTGAATTTTGGTTAAAAGATCAACATTGTTTGTTATAACGAGATCCAGACAAGCATCCTTTTTTAGTTGGTACGTGTACCAGTTGTGACATAAAGGTGTCATTTAACACATTCAAAAACCTGATTCCCGGGGGGCGTGGCCAACTGCAGAGAGGAGAAGTCGCATGTAGCGATCGCTCCGTGTTCCACCAGGCCCAAAGCGACAAGTTGGCGACGATAACCCAGGCGAAAACACGAAAAGCAACGGGAACAGAGCCCAACTGTGCCATGGCACCCTCCAAGCAAACAAAAATCACCGACCCGGTGAGGCAGAACAAAAAAGATAAAACGAGGCCGGCACAAGATGGCGACAGCCATGCTGTCCATCCGACATGACCAGAGCGCCACGAGGTCCCAGATAGTGACCCACAAACACCAGACGAAGAGCCGGTCACTAATAAGAGCCTCCACACAATGCTGCAGGCCTTAAAGAGCTCGCTCCGATCCGACCTCCGCCAATATACCAACGAGCTGAGGAAGGAAATTGCCGAGTTAGGAGGCCACACTAGCCACCTAGAAACGAAAAAGGAAGAGATCTGTGCAGCCCATAACGACTTGGTCAACAAATTGCAAAGCCTAGAAGAGGAACAAAAGCCCCTTAAAGTTAAACTGGCAGACATTGAAGACCGGTCACGCCGCAACAACCTGCAATTCAGGGGCATCAATGACGCCGTCTCCACTGAGGCGCTCCCTCTCCACCTCAAAGCCCTCTGCAAACTCTTGGCCCTGCAGGTGGAAGATGCCGCCTGGGAGATGGACCGTGTTCACAGACTACCAAGACCAGCCCGATTTACAGCTGATACCCCTAAAGATACCATAGCCAGATTCCACCACTATACCGCCAAGGAGCAACTACTAAACGCGTCAAGAAAACTCACCAAGTTGCCAGAACCATACCAGCACATTCAAATATTCGCCGACCTTTCCGCGACAACGATGGCGAGGAGACGGGAATTCGTGAATGTGACCAAGACTCTACGGAATCACAACATACCTTATCGGTGGGGGTACCCCACAAAACTGCTGGTATGGTACCGGGACAGATCTGTCCCAATTTTGGATCCGGAGGCGGGCATGGCGAAATTGAAAGAGTGGGGACTACACCATGCGCAAGGGCAGAGCATTCCAGCCCACAACTCCCCGTCGAAGATCATGCCAGAGTGGAGGATGGTGGGGGCCGCCGCTGGCTCTCGCAGTCGGGACTAAAATGAACATTTATCTGGAGACTGACTGCACTCCTGGCACATAAGTATTTCTAACTGTTCTGTTTGTTTTGTTATGCGATATTATGTTTCCTAGGTGGGTTTGCACTAGTGGCTTCAATTATAAGATCATAGAGGTGTCAGGGGCACAGTGATAGCACATCGGTCAAATGGATAGTCATAACATGTCACTCGCACGGTATCTGCAGGCCCACCAGAGTTCAAATGGCTAGCTCACAACTAGTTCACGCTAAATCCCTTACACAGTTGGGCAATATTCCCCATGATAGTATGCCACGAGAGTCACATCTTCCCAGCAATCCTATTATCCCGCTGAGCACAATACTCCGTTCACCAAACGGTACACGATTAGCTACATCATCCCTATCTGTTTTAATGCAAATGATATTGGTTACTGTTTTACAATCCCGTCTGCCGAGACATGTCAGACCCATTAGGGACCTGGCACCTGCTAGGCTGAAGGGGGGGGAGAGGGGCGGGCGTCAGTAGTCCGCATCGGCTGCCGCGCTCGGGGGCCAATGCACGAAGCCAGGCCATTCCAAGGGTAAGGGATCCTGGAAGGGACCTGGATACCCTCAAGGAACCCCACACAGATAAGCAGGCACAGCAGCCCCAAGTATAAAACATTAGACGAAAACCCGGGCCGAAACCCCCTCCCTCCACGGGGAACGCAGGTTGGGGCAATAGACCCCCCCTTACTCGAAAGGCAGCAAATAACAAGTTCTGTAAAATGCCATAAAAATATATATACAGTTATTAAAAAAAAAATTTAAAAAAATCTCTCTATATTGATAATAGGACACAGCCCATATCAGGAGAGCTATTATTGGATTCCCGCACAGGGTCATTTTTGCAAGAAAACCCTAGGGCCTTAACCGGTGGAGGCTACTCCACGTCTCCCGTGCCGAAGAAGAGTGAGGCTCAGCCTTACACGGACTCGGAGGTAAACCCTGCCCGAAGCAGGGACGATATGTTTTTTCCCCAAGTTCCCCAATTCTTCCCTGGTTCGCTTCTCTCCCGCTCCCCCCTCAGACACAATCCAAAACCGTTATTATTTCGTACTCAGCTCGGAGGACTAGCCCAGTGCCCAAAGGGGAGCTCGTCCCCCACTTCTAAAAATACCAAAGACATGGGTGCACTCATCAGACCTAAAGTTCACGCCCTCAAATGACTCAAAACACGTTTAAAATCCTCTCTTTGAACGTCAAAGGCCTGAATAGTCCACACAAACGCAGCCTAGCAATTAGAGACATGCACAAATCACAAGCTGCAGTGATATGTCTTCAAGAAACACACATAACCCCCCTAAGTTCTACACCAAGCGATACCCCCAAGCCTTCCACGCATACTCCCCAAACAAATCTAAAGGGGTATCCATTCTATTCCATGCGGACTGGGTATTCCAACCATGCGCTACGTATGCAGATGCGGCGGGGCGCCTCCAGATATTGGCGGGCTCGCTCAATGGCACCGATATAACCCTAGCATCCCTTTATGCCCCTAACGACGGCCAAATACCCTTCTTACGCAGTGCACTTAAAAAGATAGATTCAATGAAACGAGGCCAGGTCATAATCTGCAGGGACTTTAACTGCAGCCCAGACCCCAACTTGGACATTAAAAGGTTGAACAATAAGAAACCTATCCCCCCCCGCATACAATAATGGTAAAGCCTTGTCCGACATTATGGTCAAACTAGACTTATATGATTCTTGGCGTAACATCTACCCAACGGGTAGAGACTACACGTATTTCTCACCAATCCACTCAACCTATTCATGCATCGACCTCACACTGGTAGACAAACTAACCTTAACAAACATAGCTGAAGTAGACATAGGGCTTAGGACGTGGTCAGACCATGCCCCGGTAGCCTATACCCAGTCCGAGGGAGAGGAAAATGGAGACTTAACGAAAGCCTTCTAGATGACCCCACGGCGTTACAAACTGTCCTTGAATCCGCAACCAATTACTTTAAGGAAAACATGACCGAGGAAGTCCCCATACAATCCCAATGGGCAGCTCACAAAACCGTGGTCAGGGGGGTACTAATTCAAATCGGGTCCCGTAAAAAAAGGAAACAGAACGAAGAAGTACGGCGGGTGACCCTCGAACTCACAGAGGTCGAAAAGCTGAATAAACAAAACCCCTCCACTAAATTAGCCAAAACCGTTGCCCGTTTACAGAGAAGCTTAAATGCCATCTCTTTACAGACATTAGAGAGAAGAATGAGAGCCCTTAGACTGACATATTACACACAAGGCAACAAAGCGGGTAAACTATTGGCCAATAAGCTAAAAGCCCAGCGCCTCCAGTCGAAAATCCCCTTCATTGAAACTCCGCACACTACCAAAGTATACAATCCCAACGATATTGTGAACACGCTAGCTTCCTACTACTCCAATCTATACAACTTAAAAGACGACCCCATGGTGCCCCAACCGACACATGCTTCCATAGATGAGTTCCTCGGCCACGTCGAGCTCCCTCAACTGACACAAGCACAAAAAGAGACACTCGATCGACCATTTTCGGACGAAGAGGTCTCAAAAGCTATTGCATCCTTCCCGAAACATAAAGCCCCAGGCCCTGACGGATTTTCAAACTATTATTACATTAAGCTTACAAAGATCTTGACACCCTTCCTCACCTTACTATTCAACGACATTAAATCGACAGGGACCATGCCAAAAGAAATGCTTGAAGCGCATATTGTCACACTCCCCAAACCGGGCAAACCGCCCACCAAGTGCGAGAACCTAAGGCCAATCTCGCTCCTCAATGCGGATGCTAAGCTCTACGCTAAACTACTCGCATCCCGCATGAAACCCCTCCTCACAGACTTAGTGTCGGCAGAGCAAGCGGGGTTCGTCCCCGGACGACAAGCAGGGGATAACACACGACATTGTTTGAATCTGATCAGTTGGTCGGGGGCAAGTAACCAGAAGGGGGTGATCCTGGGGCTCGACGCCAAAAAAGCGTTCGACCGGCTTAATTGGAAATATCTGGAAGCCACCCTACTAAAAATGGGCTTTCCAAGGACCTTCCTAGGGAGCATCCTGGCACTGTATGGTGCACCGTCAGCTAGGGTCTTTAACTCAGGTTTTTTATCACAACCATTCACAATCAGTAACGGAACGAGACAGGGGTGCCCATTGTCACCCCTGCTCTTTATCCTCTGTCTGGAGCCACTAATACACCGCATTAAACACCACACAGAGATCTCGGGACTCACCACACCAGCGGGAACTCAAAAACTAACACTATTCGCGGATGATATTCTACTCTTCCTCACACATCCTGACAAATCCATCCCGGCTCTGACATCCCTACTGAACCTTTATGGCAGGGCTTCGTACTATAAGAACACCACCAAAACCCAGGTGCTGCCATTCGGTCTATCCCCTGCAACGGTATGTAGGCTGCGGTCCGCATTCCCCTTCGAATGTAGGTCCACATCCCTAAAATACCTGGGGGTCAATTTAACAATATCTCACGCCAGACTCACGCGCGAAAATCACATACCCCTAACAAATAAACTGCAAACAATGTTAGACAAATGGCAACCCCTTGAAATTTCCTGGCTGGGGAGAGTCCAGACAATCAAAATGATGGCGTTACCACATGTATTTTATCTATTCCGCACCCTCTCCATAGCATTACCGGACACACTCCTCAAAAAATTCCAATCAATTTTCAATAAAGGAGGAATAGGGGCCCCTGATATAAAAGGCTACTACAAGGCATCAGTGCTAGCTCAGGGATTAGAGGCCCTCACACGGGCCAAACCACCGGTGTGGCTGCCTTTGGAGAATGCGTGTCTACATCTGGCCACGATAACCCAAAAAATATGGTCCACCAATGCTCCCACGAATCCCCCCTCGCCGGGCTTGAACACCACCACCTTTATGCTGGCAAGCTGGAGGAGATGGGCAGGGGACCTCATGGGACAAGCCCACCCCATCTTCTTTGCCCCTCTCTCCCGTTTCCAAGACCTAATAAGTAATAAGAAATCGTGGATTACGAAGGGGATCACTTCTGTGGAATCCCTGTTAACGCCACGGGGCATAAAACAGTACCCTGAACTACAAGCCGAATTTGCGTTACCCTCCAGGGAGATTTTCACATACCTGCGCATTAAACACACCCTATCATCGTTAAACATACACTACAGCGAGGTCGAACAACTTACTACATTTGGGCGACGGTGCATCACCACCCAACCCATGGGTAAACCACTTTCCTTGAGCTATTCAGCAATTAATGATGTGGACAGGACCACTAAACATCCCTATATGCTAAAATGGGAACGGGACCTGGATACCACATTCCCCCTTCCCATGTGGCTACAGGTGATCCAAACCACGCGAGCCTCTTCGCACAACATGTCCCACTGGGAGAGCTTCTGTAAACTACTGATGCGATGGTATCTAGTCCCCTCTCGCCTTGCCCAGATATACCCAACAGCCTCGCGGGCATGCTGGCGATGCGGTGACGAGGAGGACACTCTGCTACATGTTTTCTGGGGCTGCCCCAAATTGATACAATTTTGGCAACAGGTCAGGATTCTGATAAAAGAGGTCACAGAGCTTGCCATACCACTACGCCCAGAATGTTATCTCCTACATATCCACGCCGGAACACTGGCCTCTCCACACAAGGTGGTTATTTATCACATATTGTTAGCTGCCAAGACTAGCATAGCGAGCAGATGGAAAAGTCCAGAGCCCCCCAACACTCAAGAGGTGAAAAATAGGGTCCATTCGACTTACGAACACGAACGACTAGCATTCAGGTTGCAAACCCGAGAGGATAAACATGCAAAATTATGGCTCAGCTGGAGTGCAGCACTTCCCTGCAGGTAGTGGGCTGAGGGGAGAAGGATAGGAGATTTCAACTGTTGGGTCCATGATGAATACCTAGCGTACAATACCCAAATTTTCCCACAGGGCCTACTCGCAGGCACCCAACAACTCCCACCAGACCAGTCACCATCGTTGCAGATTAGGGGTCCCCAGATGACTATGGAAGGAGGGTCGCCCCACCCCACCCCGTTAGCAACACAGATCAAACAAGCGAGCTTACCCAGGGCCCCTCCGATAATTTCCGATAAATTCCGATGAATTCCGATAAAATCAGATAAAAGCTTAGACTAGATTGTAACTGCCTCCATACATGTAAGATAATACATATAGCCAGCCATGCTTTGTATATGTAATGGAACCTTTGATTGTGTCTTTACAATGTTCCCCCTTCCCCTTTTTCCTTTCTGTAACCCACTATTTTGTTGTCTGTCGTGACATCACGCAAAAACTAATAAAAATTAAGACATTGAAAAACAAAAACCTGATTCCCCTTGATGAAGTACTATTCCCTCTATCCCAATTTATGTCTGGGTAATTAAAATCCCCAATAATTAACGTGTTACCTCGATTTGCAGCTTTCCCAATTTGCTCTAACAGCTGTTCCTCCTCAATAATATTTACATTAGGTGGTTTATAACATATCCCAACCAATAATTGATTTCCTTTTGTTTCCCCCAAGCAGATATCTACCCATAAAGCTTGTGCTCTCTTTGTTTTAAGCCTACCAGCCTGTACAGGCTAGGGAAGATTGCCAATAACCTGCTTTTGATTGGATTCCTTCCCCCTGGTATTTTCTGGCTTACATCACTCTGCTACTCCAAGTTGGCTTCTAGCTCCACGCTGCATATACAGATGTAGAACAGACTGCAGCTGAGGCCCTGTGACAACTTTATTTGGTCTTAAATGCAACATAAATGTGCACCATCTCAAGCATTGCTGGGGGGCCCTCAGGCTTCCATTTCATCAGTGGAGAGCAGGAAGAGATCTCAGGCCCTGTCAACTGGATGGCACATTGCTGAGAGGACCTGGACAGAATTTTTCTGCAGGCAGTTGGTGCTCTGTGCTTTCACCCACTGCACAGCTTCCATCCTCGGGGCAAGCGTTACAGAGAAGCCAAGCGAAACATAGAAACATAGAATGTGACGGCAGATAAGAACCATTCGGCCCATCTAGTCTGCCCAATTTTCTAAATACTTTCATTAGTCCCTAGCCTTATCTTATAGTTAGGATAGCCTTATGCCTATCCCACGCATGCTTAAACTCCTTTACTGTGTTAACCTCTACCACTTCAGCTGGAAGGCTATTCCATGCATCCACTACCCTCTCAGTAAAGTAATACTTCCTGATATTATTTTTAAACCTTTGTCCCTCTAATTTAAGACTATGTCCTCTTGTTGTGGTAGTTTTTCTTCTTTTAAATATAGTCTCCTCCTTTACTGTGTTGATTCCCTTTATATATTTAAATGTTTCTATCATATCCCCCCTGTCTCGTCTTTCCTCCAAGCTATACATGTTAAGATCCTTTAACCTTTCCTGGTAAGTTTTATCCCGCAATCCATGAACCAGTTTAGTAGCCCTTCTCTGAACCCTCTCTAAGGTATCAATATCCTTCTGAAGATACGGTCTCCAGTACTGTGTACAATACTCCAAGTGAGGTCTCACCAGTGTTCTGTACAATGGCATGAGCACTTCCCTCTTTCTACTGCTAATACCTCTCCCTATACAACCAAGCATTCTGCTAGCATTTCCTGCTGCTCTATTACATTGTCTGCCTACCTTTAAGTCATCAGAAATAATCACCCCTAAATCCCTTTCCTCATATGTTGAGGTTAGAACTCTATCAAATATTCTGTACTCTGCCCTTGGGTTTTTACGTCCAAGATGCATTATCTTGCACTTATCCACATTAAATGTCAGTTGCCACAATTCTGACCATTTTTCTAGTTTACCTAAATCATTTGTCATTTGGCTTATCCCTCCTGGAACATCAACCCTGTTACATATCTTAGTATCATCAGCAAAAAGACATACCTTACCATCAAGACCTTCTGCAATATCACTAATAAAATATTAAAGAGAATGGGTCCAAGTACAGATCCCTGAGGTACCCCACTGGTGACAAGTCCAAGCTTCGAATATATTCCATTAACTACAACCCTCTGTTGCCTGTTACTCAGCCACTGCCTTACCCATTCAACAATATTTGAATCCAAACTTAAAGATTGCAGTTTATTGATAAGCCTTCTATGTGCAACAGTGTCAAAAGCCTTACTGAAATCTAGGTAAGCAATGTCTACTGCACCACCCTGATCTATAATTTTAGTTACCCAATCAAAAAAATCAATAAGATTAGTTTGGCATGATCTCCCTGAAGTAAACCCATGTTGTCTCTGATCTTGAAATCCATGTGTTTTTAGATGTTCATCAATCCTATCCTTTAACATGGTTTCCATCACTTTCCCCACTACTGAAGTAAGGCTTACTGGCCTATAGTTGCCCGACTCCTCCCTATTACCTTTCTTGTAAATGGGCACAACATTCGCTAACTTCCAATCTTTGGGACTACTCCTGTTAACAATGATTGATTAAATAAATCTGTTAATGGTTTTGCTAGTACACCACTAAGCTCTTTTAATAGCCTTGGGTGTATTCCATCAGGAGAGCTGGAAGAGATCTCAGGCCCTGTCAACTGGATGGCACACTATAAGATACGGAAAACTTTTGGTTCTGCTACTGGGACCTTTCAATTTCGCTACCAGTGGGTACCAGAGCTTCTACAGCGGCTCAAAACCACAATATCTTCCTGACCTTCAACAAGGTGTTGACTGACTTGTGGGGCAATGATTTTCTCTCCTGCAGTGGAGCTGCGGTTTAGTTAATCTATTATTTTTTTGTTTAGCTCACAGTTTATTCTATTATTTTTTGCAGTGAAGTTGTTCCAGTATGGTCACACCTCTATGACTATAGTTAATCTGTTTATGAGCCTAAAAGCTTCCCCTTATTAACTCTGCTATATGTTTCCTCACTAGGAGCTATTTGGTAAGCCTGGCCATTAGTTAACCAGTCATTTATCAAGATGCAGTGCAAATAATTGTATAATCTTTATTCTGCCATGGCTCTGCTACTCCTATACCTTGTATATTCTTAAAAATGGGCACATTTTCTCTGAGATGATTTATATATACAGTATAACACCTCTGACATCTCATTGCCCGCTATGGTATAGACACCTCTTAAAGTGATCCTTACAAAGAGTGGGAGTATGGATGAGGCTACCCACCAACGGACTGCATTGAACATAGTTCCCTCCCTGACTGAGACACAGAAAGCACAACTTGACTACCAATTTACAGCGGAGGAAGTACAGAACACTATTTTAGGTCTTCCTCAGTAAACAGCACAACGCCCAAATGATTTTCTTCACATTATTGTATTAAATGTGCCCTGATTCTAAGCCTGCATCTAACTACTTTGTCTACTTATATATTACAGACAGGTATCATACCATGAGAGATGCCAATTTTAGACCAATTTCTCTCCTGTATATTGATGTTAAAATGTATGCCAAATTGTTAGTGAACAGGCTATCCCACCTGCTCCCTCTATTGGTTTTGGTGGAACAGGCTGGTTTTGTGCCAGGTCGCTATGCCGGTGATATAACCAGACACTGTCTGGATATCCTAGACCTGGTGCGTAAACCCCATGCCTCATGCATACCGCTTGCGGAAAAGGCATTATAACAGCCTTCCTCTAAATTTCATGTTGAGCATAGTGGCCCTCTACTTAGTTACCAATTAGCAATAGTTCACAATTGGTGCTTACTTTTCACACCCTTTGAACTTACCAACAGAAGACGGCAGGGATGCCCATTGTCTCCTCTTATATTCATACTAGCTCTAGAGCCATTTATATAACATATTAAATAACATGCCAAAATAAAGGATGAAACATCCAATATCAGAGAACAATCCCTGGCATTATTTTCCGACGATATACTATTGTTTTCAACAGATCCACAAAAATCCCTATGCTCACTGGTTGACTTAATTGGCAAATACGGATGAGTCTCTTATCATTACTAAACAAACAAGAGAATT
>OW240916.1:152296441-152420314 GCA_933207985.1 Pelobates cultripes | reverse complement strand
GGGGGCAGTGTGTGGGGCAATGTGTGTGTATGGGAGCAGTATGGGGGGCAATGTGTGTGTATGGGGGGCAGTATGGGGGGCAATGTGTGTGTATGGGGGGCAGTGTGTGTGTATGGGGGTGTATGTGTATAGAGTGTGTGATAAGGGTAGGTTTTTTTTTTTTTAAATAATATATATTTTTATTTATTTAATTAAAATAAATATATACTCTATGTCCCCCCTCCCTTCTTACCTTTACTGGGGAGGAGGGGGGACATATTTCGATCCCTGGTGGTCCCAGTGGTGATTCCCTGCGAGTCCCATTGGGGACAGTGAACTCTAGCCCGGCTAGTCTCGCGAGATTTGGAGCGTTGCCGTGGTAACCGCGGCAACGCTGCAAATCTCGCGAGAGGAGGACCCGGAGGAGCTGCAGCCTGAGCTCCTGGGTCCTCTCACTCCCTCCCCTGCCGGCTGTCAGCACAGTGCCTGCGGACCAGGGAGGGAGAGCTCTGATCTCCCCTCCGGTCCGCAGGCACATTGCAGGGCTAGCACCTGCATGTGCTGCTGGCAGGGGAGAGGGAGACCGGCGGATTTCTCGGGGGGGGGGGCAATTGCCCCGTTGCCCCCCCCCTGGATCCGCCACTGGGAGGTGGTGCCAATAACATTAGTCCCCTACCCCAGTGCTGTCCTCCTACCACAACTGGTTGGGCTGATTATCGCCTGGGATTTCTCCTTTTATATGCTATGTGTGTGGCTAGCTGTCATATCTGATCTTATGTAGTAGGGTTAGTGATTAATAGTTGCATCCTCCTAGTGTGCTATATTATATATTTAAACCAAAGTAGAAATGAAAGTGGAGCAGTAATGAAAATGTTTATCCAAGTGGCAAAAACAATGTTTAGGTGAGATACCCAAAAAGAGCTTTAGCTCTCACCTGATGTTTATCTCACTTAAACATTGTTTTTGCCACTTGGATAAACAACTTTTCATTACTGCTCCACTTTCATTTATACTTTTTGATTTAGATTTCTGTATTGTGTGTTGGGGTACAACACGTGAGCTTGTAAGCAGTATATGAAAATTTATTAAATGTGGAACATACCAGCTCTAATTATTTAGAAACCAAATTACTGCAGGAAAATTAAACAGAATTGTATATTATATATTTGATGTGTGGCCCAAGACAATTCCTCTGCGCTCAATGCAGCCCAGGGAATCCAAAAGGTTTTACACTATCTTTATTGCAAATTCTGCTTAATTTAGAATTTCTTATCTCCTGCTCTGTTAATAGCTTGCTACACCCTGCAGGAGCCTGCTGTGTGTTATTAAAGTTCAATTTACAGAGCATCTGATTGAAAATTAAACCACTTTGTTTTCCTGCAGGCTGTGTCACACACAGCTAGGGAAGGTGTGGCTAGAGCTGCATGGACAGAAACAAAAGTGTATTTATTATTATAATTGGCGTTTTATATAGCGCCAACAAATTCCGTAGCTCTTTACAATATTAGAGGAGGGGGAGATTTAACAATAAACGAAACAGTTACAAAAACATACCGGAACAATATAGGTTGAAGAGGACCCTGCTCAAATCAGCTTACAGTCTAGAGGAGGTGGGGTATAAAACACAATAGGACAGGAGATAGCAATGAAACAAGGTGGGAGTGAAGGAGAGCTGGAGGAGAGAGTAGAGTGCTGTCCTTTAGGAGAGAGCAAAGGACAGTTATGTGAGGTAGATTTTACACTGGTAGGCTATAAGCCTTCCTGAAGAAATGGGTTTTAATGCACTTTTTAAACGATTGAAGACTAGGGGAGAGTCTGGTGGTGGTAGGCATGCTATTTACAGCAAAAAGCCTTCAGGTAATGATTCTACTCTCCAGAACAAATTCAATAATCTGTAGTTGTTCTGGTGACTATAGTGTCCCTTTAATATATATATTTATATCAAAATACACTTAGAATGAAAATATATATATATATATATATATATATATATATAGATAGATATATAGATATATAGATATATAGATATAGATAGATAGAGAGATATATATATATATATATATATATATATATATATAAACAAATTGCGAGATAGCACTCCCAGCACTCCAAAGGTATAAAAGTAAAATTTAACTTTTATTTTCCAAATTAAAAGATCAAAGTTTCAGTTTGCCACCCAAACTTTCATCAGGATTGTTTGGGTGGCAAACTGAAACGTTGACCTTTTAATTTGGCAAATAAAAGTAAAATTTTATTTTTACACCTTTGGAGTCTTGGGAGTGCTATCTCTACGCAATTTGTTATACTATGCCGATAAGCACCGGGCAGAGACACCAGTAAGTGGAGTGCAAGACTATTTTTTTGTTGTGTTCTCCATATACATAATTACATAAATAATTTCATAAATATACACGTAGACTTCAAATATATAAATATGTACATATATTTAAATTCTACATGCATTATGTAATATTTTTACATAATTAAGTAATTTTATTGATTGCAATTTGAGGAACTAGCCTGACAACCCAGGCTGAAAGTCCAGAGAATTTAATTTGCTAGCAGTGTATTTAACCCTGTAACTTTCCATGACATCCTAAAACCTGTTCATCGAGGGTGCTGTTTTACTGGGAGACTTCGTTGAACACAAATATTAGTGTTTCAAAACAGTAAAACATATCACAGCGATGATATTGTCAGTGAAGGTGAATTGTTTTGCATTTTTCACACACAAATGGCTCTTTCACTGATGATATCATTGATGTGATACATTGTACTGTTTTTAAACACTAATATTTGTGTTCAGCGAAGTCTCCCGAGTATAACAGTATAACCCCATGTACAGGTTTTATAGTGTTTTTGAAAGTTACAGGATCAAATATAAGGCTTGATTTTCCATTATTTCACATTGAAATTTGCCAGATTGGTTATGTTGCTTTTGAGAGCGTATGGTAGCCCAGGAATGAGAATTACCCCAATGATGGCATACCATTTGCAAAAGAAGACAACCCAAGGTATTGCAAATGGGATATGTTCAGTTTTCTTTTAGTAGCCACTTAGTCACAATCACTGGCCAAAGTTAGCTTTCATTATTGTTTTTTGCATTTTTAACAGACAAACAAATATAAATGCTAACTTTGGCCAGTGTTTGTGACAAAGTAGCTACTAAAAAGACTGGACATATTGAATATCCTGGGTTGTTTACTTTTTTTATTATAATTCTTTATTTTTGCGTGCACAAGGTTTAGACATGTTGCATCGTATGCATCGTTTGAGTAGGTAACAGGTTTAAACATTGGTTAGATAATGCATTTGATCGATTTAGCACAATTTTTCTTTAAGTTCAACATGCATAACATCCTAGGTAGAGGTTGGGTCGTATAGGGGTTTAGTCGTGTTACTCGTCTGCGGGTGCAGTACCTAGGTCATGGGTTGGTGTCGAAGACTTGACCCTAATGGTGTTAGGAAGTATGTGTGGGGATGCGGAATGGTGCTAGGGTCTGTGTGGGTGCATTAGGTGTAGTTTCGTCGGTAAAGTAGTCTGGTGAGTGGTACACGTGTTCTGAAGTGGCTTGGTCGTCTAGTTCCGCTGGGGACCACTCGTGAGGGGCGGTAGCCCTAACCTAGGGGCTGTCGGGGGGGTAGGTTTTGGCTTAGGCTATAGCTTATGGTCTGTTAATGCGGCAGCGTGCCAGCGTCCTCGTCAGCTAAGTCATCTAGCGGTAAACAGGTAAGAACTTCAACATCAGAAATGTATTGCGCGGAGGGTGGGGGAAATACAGGTTGTGGTAAACAAGACATATGGATATCGCCGTTGAGCGGGCAGGGTTAAGAGACCTCTCTCCCCCTGTCCGTCAGGTGGCTTGTGTGTCCATTCTCTGTCTTCTCGGCACAAACGTATCTGAGGTATCTGGATTCCAGACGTGGGGAGTGCCCAGGTTGGGCAAGTTGTGCAGGCCCAATTTTGTGAGTAGTGTAGGGGCCTCAGTCCCTGAGGTGATTTTATGGGTGGTCCCCTGGTGGGTGATGAGCAGAGAGCGGGGGTTCCCCCATCTGTATGGTATCCCCGCTGTACGCAGATGGCCGGTGAGTTCAGTAAGCGACTTTCTCCACTGGAGGGTGGCCTTGGATAAGTCCTGATAAAAGGTCAGTTGGGTTTCCTCGAATTCAAGCGGGGTCTTACCCCTGATTGCGCTCATGATGTGCCCCTTGTCTTGCGGTAGGGCGCAACGGACAATGACATCTCCGGCTAGCGTTTCGGCGGCTCTAGGAGGCGTGGGTAGGCGGTAAATCCCTGCAAAGGCGAGTTTCTTTGTTATTGCGGGAGGGAGTAATGA
This sequence comes from Pelobates cultripes, assembly GCA_933207985.1. Taxonomy (NCBI): domain Eukaryota; kingdom Metazoa; phylum Chordata; class Amphibia; order Anura; family Pelobatidae; genus Pelobates; species Pelobates cultripes. The sequence continues at coordinate 152,415,998 of OW240916.1, read as the reverse complement.
TTGTGTGAGTCGCCTCACGTAATGCGGTAGGTCTTCTTTGCTCACTGATGCCGGGATGCCTCTGATTTTGATGTGGTTGCGCCGGTTTTTGTCCTCCTGCGTCGCCAGTTGTATTGCTAAGCGTTGCTGGTCTTGTTGTAGTTGGTGTAGCGAATCTTGTAGCGTAGAGACTTCTCCCTGTATTGTTTTGACTTGGTTTTCAGTAGTGGTCACTTTTTCTGTGATCTGTTGCATGCTCGTTTTGAGCGCTGGTAGGTCTGCTGCCAGCAGGTATTGTATATCCTGCAGCATAGTTTGCAACTGCTGCAGGTCCTGCTTTGTGGCTGGGTCTGTTGATCCCTGTGGGGGTATGGGTTTGGTGGTTGTGGTCTGTGTGAGCTGTGGAGATCTCTGTGTGTCCCCTTGAGTGGTTTGTGCAGGTGGGGTGTCTGCCTGTGGGGGGTCTGGGCCCTGGTCGGACGCCATTTTGGCTGGGGTTTGTTTCTGCAGCAATGCCCCTATGTCAGGCTGTGCAGTAACAGTACCTTGGTGTGGTCGTTGTGATCTGCGCCCCATCTCCTCTTGGGATTGGTCGGGATCCTGTAGATGGACTTCGCTTGGGTCTCCCAGGCTCTCTCCGCCCCACAAGTACTCCAGTCCGCGGCTGCTTGGCGTGTAGTAGGCCCGGATTTTCGTTTTGGGCTTTGCCTGCCTCGAATTGTACCGGAATGGCATCGGGCGGTGCAGGATGGACTCCCTCGGGCAATGCTGGTAATTATTTGCGTGGATGGCATGTACTTTCGGTGATGTTGACGGATTCAGTTTCAGTTTGCTCAGAGCTGTCAGAAATGGCGTCCGGCTCGTTCCGCCGCTAAGCCCCGCCCCCCCTGGGTTGTTTACTTTAAAAAAATATGTACATGTGAGGTGTAATTCAGAGATTTATGACAGATAACCATGTTACAATGTCACTATTGATACATTTTAAAAAATATATATTTTGAAACAGCAATGTCCTACTTGTACTTATAGCCCTATAACTTGCAAAAGAAAGCTAAGAACATGTTAACATTGGGTATTTCTAAACTCTAAAATTTAGAAACTATTTAGCACAGGTGTTTTTTGTCGGTTGTAGATGAGTAACAGGTTTTGGGGGTCAAAGTTAGAAAAAGTGTGTTTTTAAAAAAAATTTCATCATGTTTTATCATTTTTTTAATAGTTAATTATATGATATGATGAAAAGAATGTTATCTTTAGAAAGACCATTTAATGGCGAGAAAAACAGTATACTGTATAATATGTGTGGGTACAGTAAATGAGTAAAAGGAAAATTACAGCTAAAGACAAACACCACAGAAATGTAAAAACAGCCCTGGTCCTTAACGGTAAGGAAATTGAAAAACGGTCTGGTCACTAAGGGGTTAATTTTAAAGCGAAACCTACAAAGTAACAATGTTTTAAGTACACAAAAAATAGAACAAAAAAGCGCAATATAAAATTAAATCGTCTGCATGACACCAAATATTAAAATTCCAAAGATACATTTTTTTAGCTGCCAGACATAAAAGGTTATTCCGCAAACCTATGTGATAGAATGTCCAAAAGTAGATAAATGTCAGTGCTGTGCAATAGCCCTAAATAAGTGTTTGTGGGGAAGCTGGGTATTGAGATAAATGTGTGTGATTTCCACCTCGACAGCGGTGGTTTAGGAAATTAGGAGTATTCTGTGTAAACTTTGTATCCAACAGCAGTGATCACAGTAACGTATCTTCAAAGATACAAACCAAGCAAAGAAAGTGCAACAAAGTTTATTAATATCATGTAAAAATGAAACTCCAAATCCATTAAAAAAATTCATACACAGTAAAAAAGATGGTGTTTAAATCCTACTTTCCATCAAGGGATCCAAACAGAGTCCAGAATATGTAGCAGATAAGCAGTGTGCTGAAAGTATTACTATTCCGTTGGTGCAGTAGAAATCCAGAAAATGTCCAAGGATCTAGCCGAAATGCTGCAAGTTCAAATGGAGGGATGACAAAGCACTTAACTGCCAAAGGTGTCTGCCTGGAAAGATAAGATGAAAGGCTTCTAACTCATCCACGCGTTGCGCCCGTACTCAGCGTACCATTTATTTCTTCTCTCCTACTAACTATTGATGGAAGCACCTAGTTCCAATGTATATGTGTGGATTTCTAGGTTTAATTTTAATTTTCAGACCTTGCAAAAACCTATGCAGCAACACAATATAGTGATGAAAACCACACATCAAAGAAGATCTGAACCTATTTTCTTTCAACAAAATTAAAAGCTACTTTATTATGCAAAAATATATTTAAAATGTGCATGATAGTTGGCAAAGGACAGTACAATAGATACAAATATCCCTAAAGTCTACTTGCCCAAAAAGGAGGGAACACAAGTACTATAAGACATATTGGATGTGTTCTGTACCCAAACTGGACACTATGCCAATGACCAAAAAAACATATTTGCTAAATATAGAGTATAAGTAATCAAAATAATATAATTCCTTGGAAATGGCAGTTAGCCTTTATAAGTAGATCTGTAAACACTTATTGCCTTGCTAATAAAAATATACAAACATGCTGCATAGTATAATTCTCTTTAAAATTTGTCCTGGGAATGATATATATTCAATATCTATATATATAAATATGTTGATGATCTTTGTCCTTTCTTCAGAGGGCTTGCAGAAAGCACTGATGTCCTGCCTGTGTTGCCTGTATAGCAGTGATCCACGTGGCCCTTTGGAATTAAAAACTAATGACTGGATACAGGTAGGTCAACCCCAACATTCCACCAAGAAAGAGGCCCCTGGTTTTGAAGCCTATTGTTAATCATTTTGACTATTCGAATATTAGAAATAATATACAAAATGTTAACATATTGGGAAGCGTAAACGCTAGGGATAATGTCAAGTATTACACCTTCCTTAATGTTGTTCATATTTGTGTATGCCAAATTTATTAGGCAAGTGCCACATAGCTTGTATTGTATATTACAATCTACAAAATTACTGACAATCTATTAGAAAGCTTTTAAAAGTACTTGAGAACACCCGTTTTGGAAGACATTTTGATTTTGCCTCAGAATATCACTATATGCTAAGCATGCCACCATGTAATTTGTCCAGTTTCTGGCAGGGTATAAGGTAACACCTAATTGCTATGTTTGGAAAGCAACTTTTGCCCAAAAAGACCTTAATGCTTTCTGCTTTTCTGACTGAAATTCAGCTTCAAAAGAGAGAGGATTACTATGTGCAATTAGGTCAAACATCTAATATCTCAACCACCTCCAGACAATGTCACCAAAGAAGAACAGCCAAACAATATGTGTAGAATTTTAATTGTTTATGTCCATAAACACTTTATTCACCAATAATACCTTTGTTCACAATGCATATCTTTCATTCAGCTTAAATTGGGCATCACTTGGTGGAGTTGACCCCCTTCCATCCTTTTTTAATGAATGTAACGACTACACTAAAAAATTCAGGAAGTAAATATGCACCTTCCAAGTTCTTTTTGTTTTCAGAGGGACTTCAAGGCTCTTTGAGCAATTCCTGTGCATTATGTGTTTATGGTATTTTTTAGTTAAGCTGCCACAGTGCTTGACACATTTTAATAGAGTCGTAAAAGATTTTTAGGAGGCGGACTTTTGTAACATTTCACACAAAATGTGATCAAATTATTCAAATATACACATAAAAAAATCGTGAGTAAAAGTTTGTGTGTGTGGTTTTAGTGTCATGTATGTCAAGGCATGTATATATAAATATTAAGATTCATGTGTAGGCAATGATATAGGTGTGAGTTGTAAAAGCATTGGAGGACCCAGAAGAGACAAATCTATGTGGTTTATCATATTTTGTATCCTGGCTCACCTATATAACCCAGTGAGCATCTATGGTTGGGAATAACCCTGAAAGTTCTGCATACATAAGAGATGGAGAATAAACTTACAAGCACAAAACGGGAAGATAGGAGGCATTAATCTGCAAGCACGGAACTTGCGAACAAGAGGGAGTTAAAACCTGCAAGTGCTGAATGTGAGGGAGTTAAAACCTGCAAGTGCTGAATGTGAAGGAGTTCAAACCTGCAAGTGCTGAACGTGAAAGAGTTCAAACCTGCAAGTGCTGAACGAGAAGGAGTTAAAACCTGCAAGTGCTGAACGAGAAGGAGTTAAAACCTGCAAGTGCTGAACGAGAGGGAGTTAAAACCTGCACGTGGTGATGAGAGGGAGTTTAACCTTGTGACTTTTGACCACAGTTTCCTGGAACAAAACTTGACTTCTCTGTCATCTTCTGCAGGTCTTGCCCCCCCCATCCACTGTATGGTATAAGGTTGCCAACATGGCAACAATCAGAGTGAGAAGTTGGTGACTAGTGAAAATGGACTGCCAAGTGTTTAAGCTAATCGGTATTATGCAGTCTGATCGAGCCTATTTAACAGTTTGGGGTCAGAACAGCTACTCCTGTAGAATTTATGTTAAAATTGTCCTGCAATAGAGGCAAAAATGTGTTATTTGACATTTCATGGTCCCCTGTTGATTTGAAGAACCTATTTGCAATCTCTTTTTTTTGCCTGTTTTGTTAATACAAGAAACCTTGCAGGAAATAAGAAACATGTTTGACTAGAATAAACATGGCAGCATATAAAATATAAAAGTCGTTTGTAATATTGTTCATCACAATGTAGTATAAGAACTTAGTAAATCTAAAGAAACATTCATGAATTCATGCTAATAAAGTGCTTTATTTGTTTGAGATTTGATATAAAAATCTAAATTTATATTGTTTTTTTATAAATATAAATAAATGTAAGCTATGCATGACAATTAAGTTGGGCAAATCAAAATACCATATTTAGGAAGTTCAGATGTACTCATAAACATTGTGGAATTTGCCTATTTTTACTTTTATTGCTCCAGGAAGCCTGCATTTTATAGCAGACTGGAGGATGCTATTCAAATGTTGCAATTTTCTGGTCAATGACCATGACTTGAATTCTAGCTGAATTCCCTTTGGCTCAAATATACCAAGACACCAGTCAAAAATCAGCTTTGGTATTAAAGGAACACTATAGTCACCTAAATTACTTTAGCTAAATAAAGCAGTTTTAGTGTATAGATCATTCCCCTGCAATTTCACTGCTCAATTCACTGTCATTTAGGAGTTAAATCACTTAGTTTCTGTTTATGCAGCCCTAGCCATACCTCCCCTGGCTATGATTGACAGAGCCTGCATGAAAAAATAAAACTGGTTTCACTTTCAAACAGATGTAATTTACCTTAAATAATTCTATTTCAATCTCTAAATTGAACTTTAATCATATACAGGAGGCTCTTGCAGGGTCTAGCAAGCTATTAACATAGCAGGGGATAAGAAAATCTTAATTAAACAGAACTTGCAATAAAGAAAGCCTAAATAGGGCTCTATTTACAGGAAGTGTTTATGGAAGGCTGTGCAAGTCATAATGCAGGGAGGTGTGACTAGGGTTCATAAACAAAGACATTTAACTTCTAAATGGCAGAGGATTGAGCAGTGAGGCTGCAGGGGCATGTTCTATACACCAAAACGGCTTTGTTAAGCTAAAGTTGTTCATGTGAACTTTGCCAGTGTTTTGTCACATAATGTGCTTTCGTTAAGATATATTATGCTATTCATTTAATGCCTTTTTATGCATCATTAGTTTAATCTCTAACATGCTATTTTATACAAAAGAAATTCATGACACTGCTTTTACCTGCTATTTAAAAAATAAAAAAATAAAAATAAAAAATTCACATATGTTGTGCAACAAGTAACTAAACAGTTTGGGCACCATCACTAGTTCATTGGAATACAATTGGTATGGTGCCAGGAGGTCCCTGGTGCTTCTTTACTTACGTCTGTACTGCAGCACCATATCGCTCTGCCACCCTTTCTTTCAATTTCTTAAAATTTTCAGAACTTCAGCAAGGGCAGCACTGATGGCTTGGAGCAGTCAGCTAACACTATAAGCTGTTGTGGATCAGAAATGTTGATCTTTGTTATATTCAGAGGAAGCCCAAATTGTTGTTACAAGTGCACTTGGAGAAGCGAGAATTAGACACCAGACACCTGTTGGTATTCAAAATAAGCCTCTGACGTTTTATTCATCAGCTGGGTTTTATACATTAAAAAGTAAGTGCTTACGTGCAAATACTCTTAGAACAGTAATAGGAAGAGAGTACAGATAAGACATACGGATGAGTGTCATGTACACATAACAAATACGTTTCAAGGTAAGAGAGAACAAAATGATTAGAGCAGAGACATCTTAGATGGGGGCTCTCTGTTCCCGGAACTTAGACATATATGGTCTTAAGTGTTGTTTAAGCATCAAGCATTTCCTGAATCCAAGTTAGCCAATTTTAATATAGGATATCATTATATGACACCTATAAGCTTGAGCCTTGGAATCAAGATAAATTCTATCACAAAGCCAATCAATATATATTGGAAGAAGAGTTAGAGCTTGGATACTACAGGTTAACACAAAACTAAATTAGGGAACTGCCAGCAAATTAAAAGGACTCTCTGTGCTAAATTTTACACTACCCCTCATATTTGTGCATGATATTTTTTTCATTCTTTTTCATCACTACTTATACAGTTGTATAGTTTTTGTCAAAGTTTATACATAAATAACTTTCCCCCGTGTCTTTCTGCAGACCAGCAGCTTCTCAGCTGCTTGTCTCTCATGTCCTTGTCAGATCTCAGCAAGTATACAGTTTTTGATCTAATAAAGAGTGAAGCAATGATAAGAATGATTACTTTGATATTATTAGAGTCAGTACGTTACAAATCTTAAATATTAAAAAAAAAAAAAAATACCACCCTGTATACAAACAGCTGCGGAATCCCTATCTGAGATCAGTGTCCCATCCTGTTTATATATAATAGCAATGTTTACATAAACATCTCTCTGCCAAAATATGTCTGCTGTCTATTTCACCACTATTATGTTGCAGAGGACAAAACCAATCCAAATGAACAAAAGCTATGCTTGTACTTTTTAAGATTTCTACCTACAAAAAACTGTTGTGGTGCATGGAGAGTCCCTTTTAAACAAGTTTATTTTTTTTATTTTTATTTTTTCAAAGTATGTATCCATTTTAAATGGTTTATAAATGACAGCTGGCAAATTTTGATTTACTTGTGCATTTCCCTATAGCATTTGCTGAATATTGTCATTTAATTAAAGGGACACTGTAGGCACCAAAATAACATACTAGTTTTCCTGGCACTACAGTGCCCTGAGGGTGCCCCCACCCTCAGGGCCCTCCTCCCGCCGAGCTCTAGGGGGTGGAAGGGGTTAAATTTACCTCTTTCGACAGCGCCGGGCGGTGGACTCTCCTCCTCCTCTTCACCTCCTCGGCTGAATGCGCATGCGCAGCACGAGCCCCGCGCGCATTCAGCCAGTCCATAGGAAAGCATTCACAATGCTTTCCTATGGACGCTGGCGTCTTCTCACTGTGAAAATCACAGTGAGAAGCGCGGGAGCTCCTCTAGCGGCTGTCAATGAGACAGCCACTAGAGGCTGGATTAACCCTATTATAAACATAGCAGTTTCTCTGAACTATGCACATTGTCACATACATAGACATCGGTGTGGAGGTGAGTCCACTCAACTCAAGAAACCAACAATTTGTAAATTTACATATCCACAACTGCTGTGTGATTGTAAATTTTGTGAAAGCATAATGTAGGACATCTATTCGTGCTACGTTGAATGAATGTTTACCGTAACCGTTAACAACTCCTGTGTGTACCCTAACCTTCCACCTCCCTTATTTTGTGGTTCCTTATGGTTGACTTTTAGTGTGGTGTGTGTTACCTTACAACAAGCATGTCAAACTCGCGGCCCATGGGCCGCATGCGGCCCACAAGGACCATCTTTGTGGCCCGGTGAGCCGCGAGTACAAGCTACTGTTATAGCAGAGTAGGCACCTGCTTTCCCCACATTGCAGGTGCCTGCCAGCCGGGGAGGAGGGCCAGCGAGGGAGCTCAGACTTCCTGCTCCTCACTGCTCCCTCGCGCGCGCCGACTGAAGTGAAGCCTGGCGCCGGAATATGACGTCATCTTCTGGCATCACTAAACCGCACGTGGGAGCAGTGAGGAGTAGGAAGGATTCCAGGGAGATGCCCCACATTGGCTCCATACGGTAAGGAAAAATAATGAAAAGTGTATGTGTGTCTGTCAGTGAGTATGTGTCTGTGTCAGTGTATGTGTGTCTGTCAGTGAGTATGTGTCTGTGTCAGTGTGTGTCTGTCAGTGAGTATGTGTCTGTGTCAGAGTGTGTGTGTCTGTCTGTCAGTGTGTGTGTGTGTGTGTGTGTGTGTGGCCCACATAAACTTAAACCTTGTTTATGTGGCCCATGCCACACTTTGAGTTTGACATGCTTGCCTTACAACGTTGTGGTATCAAGGTCGATGAATATTTTCAAAATAATGGGTACATCGGTGCCAACCTTGCCCGTAATGCCTGTCAAATCACAATTATTATGTTTAAGGTTGAGGTAAGGTCAATCTTAATATCTTATTTGTCCCGCATGTGTTACACTGAGTATATATCCCCCAGCCCCTTTCTGTGTCTCTTTCTTACCCCAGCCCCTTTCTGTCTCTTTCTTACCCCAGCCCCTTTCTGAGTTTCCTTTTTACCCCAGCCCCTTTCTGGGTCTCTTTCTTACCCCAGCCCCTTTCTGGGTCTCTTTCTTACCCAGCCTTTTTTTTTTTTTTTAAATTCTTTATTTTTGTTGTGCATAAAGGTTGACATACATGCCTGCCACGACAGCAGTAGCAGGGAAATCAAGGCATTGCAGTGTCATGACATAGGATCAAATTTCACATTTTTGCTAAATTAACAGGTTAATGTAAGTCATGCTCTAAGTAAAGTTAAGTAGTAATAAATGGCTACAAATGGTATTGTTAACTGGCGCCTTCGTTATACACAATTAAATTATAATGTAGTAAAATAGTAGGTCAATATATTTAAGTAATACTTTTAAAATAATAAGATAATAGTGTGTTTCTCCGGTAGAATCAACTTTAGATTAACTTGGAAGCTGGCCTGGGGCTGAAGGTTAACAGGAAAACACTCAGGCATTTCATACAGATTTGATTTGTCCTATGGAATGCACGTTAGTCCAGTATCGCTATCAATGTAAGGCCCCAACATGGGTAGTTGTTGCTCAGGGTTACTCCCTGCGTGAGCAGATAAGGCTAAAACCAAAATTAGTATACCTCCATGCTACTGAGTAGGGGCAGAGAAAAAAGGGGGCAAATGCTTGTAGGGATGGCTATTTGCAAAAAGGTAGGGCCAGCCTGTGTCTCGGCAACCACTATACTGCGGTGTGTAATCTGCTGGTTCAGCTCGTTTTATAACATTAGGGGCCTACTATTAAAGAGGATGTTGCTTAGGCTAAAACAAAGCATAAGACTGCAGAGGGAGAGACATGTGGCCAGCAACGATGAGGTAATTAAGCCAGATTTCCATAAAGGTGATGGGACTGGGACAGGATATAGTTTTACACCTCTCGTGTGTACCCTCTCTTATTTCCTTAAGATGTCACATCATTTAATTCAACGGGATTGTTCCCCATCCCCTGTGCCCCACATATCTGCAACAAAGCCAATAATGTACTTACAAACTTTGTGGTACTATGACTCTGTCAAAAAGCGCCTGAAACATAAACATAGACTAGTGGCAGGTATAAAACAGTTATAGCTGTCCGTCCGCAACTTTATTGCAACAGGACTCCAAGGATCTTAGGCTACACTGCCGCTGTATGGAGACCCCCAGAGACCATGGGCATGGGCAGTCTTATGGAGGTTTTGCAGCCTGGGAGTATCTCCGCTTTCCATCGCCCCAGAGCTGGTTTTCCTTGTCATCTTGGTCGCCAGGGGTCCTCGGGCTCTGACCTTTTGTTCTGTCTGGGGCAGGATCGGTAGGGGAGGCAGCTGAAGTTGCTGCAAAAAGTCTGTTGGGTCCTCAGAGGCTGATAGGACATGGACTCCATACCCCCGTGGTACTACTATGGTTCCCAAGACTCGCCATCTGTAACTGATGCCGTGCTCTCTCAGGAGCCTGGTGACGGGTAGGAACCTGCGCCTGGCCAGCAGGACTGAGAATGGTAAGTCCGCATATACTGTTATTCTGCAGGCATCTACATGTAGGCTGGGGATTTTACTGCTGTGTCCCGGGTTACCGCGATGATGTCCCTGGGCGCTTCCACTGGGGGTGGTCGATGTCTTCCTTATTCTGAAGGCCGCCACAAAATGTGGTGAGTCTCTTGCCTCTCTGACCCCCATCACTTGTGTCACCTTATGGGCGAAGTCTAGTAGGGCCTCTTGGTTCACTGTTTCTGGATCCGGATATTCCTCCGGTGGTGTCTTGCTTCCAGCGATGCCACCATACGGGAGAGGCTTTGGACCTGTTGTGCGAGGGCCTCCACCTGGGAGTTGGTGTTTGTCAGGCGCTGCTCCCGGGTTTCCTCTCTGGATTTCGCTGCCGCAAGCCGCTGCCACAGCCCACCTACGTCCACCTGCACCCCTGTCAGGTCTGCCTTCCGCACTCATCTTAGGTCCTGGAGGAGTTTCTTGATGTCCCCTTTCGTGGAGGGAGAGGTGTCCGAGTCCGCCCTCAGGTATACTCCACTGGCGGTTTGTGGCAGGCCCTCCTCGTCTATGGAGTCGCTGGAGCCATGTGGTCTGCTCAGCGCCATTTTGTTGCGGGCCTGTGTCCGGTTGAAGGAGAGTCTGATATTGGGGTGATTTACACTCTGTGGGCGAGCGCTTTTTTGTGTTTGCGCCCCATTGTATTCTGAGGGGCAGTAAGGCTGTTTGTTTTCAGAGGTTCTGTTATTGGTAATAAGGTCTCTTTTTCAGTGTGCGGAGCCGGGGCAACACACATGCACATCTGCTCAGTCGTATTTGTTTTGTTAATCAGAAAAATAACCAGAAGACCTCAGCAGGCTTGCTGATGCCAGATAGTCAGTTAGCTTTCATTATACTATAGTTTGTTCATGCCAAATGTGTTTTAATTGTGGCCAGAATGGGAATGTGGATGCAGAGCTAAATTATAGGTAGTACTGATATAAAAAAAGAAAGAAAGTATAGTGCTTGAAATGTTTGAATTTTATGACATGCAGATGTGTTGAGAACAACTTATTTAATAAGTTATAAAGTTATTGTTTTTTTGTGTATTTGAAATGTGTAGTTGCAAAACTTGTTAGTTATTACAATGCAGTCGTTTTTATTAACCCCTTAAGGACGGCAGGCTCGCTGTCTGTATGTATATATATATATATATATATATATATATAAAAAATATTAGCACTTTATCATTTGGCACTCATTTTTCTAGATACATGGTGGCAACGTACTTTAAGTAATTATATCGTTCTCATATTTGACTATGTTGGTGACTTTGGCTTTGATTCCTTTTATTTTCTTATGCTTGACCGATTATTTAATTTTGAATGATTTACTGATCAATCCTCTTTACGGTGTTTACATCCTTCTGTTTATTGTTGTTTCAATGGTGCGGTACGAAGCTGTATGTATCCACAGCAACGCACATAGCGCGGTCACGCAACCTCCGGGTGAGGCACGTACACGCGTGCGCATATCATCCAGAGGCATGCCGGAGGGGCAACATGATCCACCGGTGGTGAGTCAATTATTTCTAATTTATGGGCTATCTAAGAATGTCTTTAAACTGTGTATTATGTTGTTGATACTGAAGAAAGCCTCGAACGAGGGCTAAAACGTTGATTTTTAATGGAATTACTTCAATAAAAGAATATTTTTAACTTCATCTAAGATCGTGAGTGCAAGCTGATTTTGTATGTTTTTATATATATATATATATATATATATATATATATCTCACTTAAAGCGCCAAACAACTTTGACTGAAAGAAGTGTTTTTTATTTGTATTTATATATGTATTAAGGCTAATAGCCTGTATTCGTGGGAGGGGTTACCCGGCTTAAATACCCAGACGGCACTCACTTCAGAGCTGTCTTCACTCGATTGCAGTGCCTCGGAGGATCCCTCACTTCCGGTTCTGGTCAGACTGTAGTGCCGCGGCTGGCACCACACAACTCCTCTGACCTCCTGGTCCTTTCGGGCTCTCCCCAGCAAACAGGGACAAGATGCTCCACCCCCTCCCGCCCCCCCCACCACCATGGCCGGCGCCGCAGTGCTTCCCGGACGCTGCCAAGGGTCTCCTCTTCCTCCCACTACCCGGAACGGCTACAGGGGCGCGTTAAGCCCATCAAGGTAATGGCCCTCGCGGCCACTTAGTGGCTGATTGCTTAGTGACTTCATTGGTCTGACTAGACTCTCACTCCCAGTAAGCTAAGCCATCATTTTAAAGCAACCACACACTGGCAAATTTCATGCATCACTAAATGCATATCTTTTAAAATCTTGTTTCAATGTCATGGTTCAGTTTCAGTCACTAGTTACATACTGTAGGTCGCTATTGGCGCTCTGATGAAAGCTGGATAATTCCTTAGAGTTGCTTTCCTTCTACCCATTGACAATCTGGTTGATTTTAGTATGGGTGCCTACTTACTTAACCTCATATTGGGTCAGGTGCATTACCCACAAAGTCTATGCACCAACCACACTGGTTCAATAGTGTCTGGAATATATCGGAATTACTATCCACCTGTTACGCTACTTGGGGTGATTTGGATTGGAACTCAACTGCAGCTTGTAAACTCCCTAATTACAATAGTGAAGAAATGGAGAATCTTTAAAGTATCAATACTGTAGCTTTAAGAAAAGAGAGAATCACTGGTAACTTGATTCAACCGAAGTTTTAATAAGTGTTAAACTTAAATGAATTGCATTTAGGCAATAATCCAATAAGAGGAAGTGCAAGTAATCAACAACACAAAGTTCCTTATTAAGTATTTCCTCAGAGATGCATTAAGTAACATTCTTTAAGTTCATGAGAATAATCTTCAATAGAAACAATAAGCAAGTAGCTAAGAATATTTGCAAAGCAAGAACAGTTCATAGTGAATAAGCATGATGGGAGTTATCCTCCATATAATTAGTAGCTTGAAGCACTGAGTGTATTTGCAAAGCAAGAAACAGTTCATAGTGAGTGATGGGAGTAATATAATTAGTAGCTTGAAGCACTGAGTGTATTTGCAAAGCAAGAAACAGTTCGTAGTGAATAAACATGATGGGAGTTGTTCTCCATATAATTAGTAGCTTGCAGCAATGAAGATTTAGTAAGCAAGCATTAGTTCATTATTAAATGATATTGTAGACAAATAGCTGAAAGATATACTTAAGGTTAATATGTGTAGTCCTCCAATAGTTCAGAGATATGGTCCACTTGTAAAGTAGCAAAGTATCCGTTCTTCAGTAATCTTTTATGGCATGCAGCAATCCTTGCATTGGCTCAAAGGCTGGAACGGCTTGTCTGAGCTTGTGGAGAGGTAAGTCTGGTGGAAGTAGCTCCCAGTAGCTGAGCCTGTGGAGCCCGCGGTCTCGCGGAGGCAACTCCCACATTATATCTCACACAATCACCAAGCCCCCTCTCTCTGGCACAGTCTCCCTAAATACTGTCAGAGCTGTGTCAGAGGGGGGCGGGGTCCGGCTCCGCCCAGCGGAGTGCCGAACCCAAAAGTGTTACCGCATGACACCACAGCCCCAATAATATCAATTACATAAAATGCGAAAACTCAAATTATCTATGTAATAGTCATACTGTTACTGTTGTATAATATTACATGGTGCCTAACTGCTAGGCTTCGTACATGTACAAAACCTCTGCACATGTTAGTTGTTGGATTTGCCAGTAGTACCTATGGTCATAGTATGGCTCACATTTTGTTTCAGTGGCTTCAACCCTCTTCCGGGCTTTAAACAATCTTCCGGTCGCTCTCAATCTACTGGTTTCTATCAGGTATTCAGGGAAGTTGTGGTCATGGTTATGTTCTCAACAGGTTATCACCTGGGGCTTCCCTAAGCTGGCCTATTATGTTTCTGTTTTCCAGCTCGTTGATTCTGATCCGTTACGGTAGGCTCTCTTTTGGATTTATTCTGCTTCTGAGAGCACATCATATTCAGGTACATTTGACCAGCTATTCGGCCTAACGCCAGGCCCTCAGCCAGGTTTCTTGTGTCCATTTACTCACGTCTCACCATACACCATCCCCAAGAGCGTATTCTTGACACACTCACACGTCTATCTATACTTATTTTCACCAACATACCTAGCACGACTCGAGTGCCTCCCTGTTATGTTGTTAATTAATTTATGTATACAAGGTATTGACTACAATATATTGCTTCATATTTAGATCATACAACGGTATCCGTTAGTTGAAGAACTAAAACAGGAAACACCTTGTCTTATCCTGTTTCTGCTCCCTGTTAAGGTATAACAAGCTTATTCGTGATTTTCCAATAAATTAGTATAGTGCATGCTGTCAATTCCTCCCCCTTTTGGGGAAGTTTGCAAGCACTTACCTTTTATAGGTTAGGTCGCTTATTACAACGTCCGAGTCTATATGGTATTCACTAGTCCCTTGCATATATCACCCCATAGGTATACTTAGCTGCCCCGGAGCAGTTTCATCCCCTCAGTTCTTACCTCATGAGCAGGTAAGTACAGCAAATGCGCCCTTTCTAATTACGCTATATTAATTCCAGCCCATAGCAGGCTTAAAGGAACTGGCTTCAATGTCAGTAGTCAGTCTATCCGAAGAATCAACCATTTGTATGGTCTTTCCCACCTCACCATGGAGGTATAACCCCATGCCACCTCATAGTCAGTCCCCCAGTAGACTCAACTAGGAGTCATGAGGGACGGCCTCAACCGACACGGCCATCTGTTTTGTATCTTTTACGTCACCGAGAGGCCTACTCCCTACCACTACATTGTAGTATGTTCAGTATCCCACTCCTACATAGCCTCTCAAATGCCGCTTGGCGATTAGCAGGGCTTCACCCTCCCCCGATTAGGTAATTGCTTCGCCTTTGGCCATTTGGATAGCAAGCCAGTTCCTAAACTAGTTTATGGCGAGAAGTTATTTCCCCTAAGTCATAGTATATTATTCTATTACACAGCATGTCTCAGGCCTCTGACATTGGAGAAGATCTAGGTCTCCCAGATTTCCCACCATGATGGGCACACCAGCCAGACCTACTTCCCCCGCGGAGATTCAAAACCCACTTCACTTTGTTCTTGGACTATCCCAAAAATTTCAGCCGAGCTGCGTAGGCGAGGCATCCCTTTCTCAGCAACGGCCAGGAAGGCAGAGCTGTATCATTTATTATCATCTCAGCCAGGCACCCCAGGACCGTGTTCCTGCACTCATGGAAACATAGCTGAGAACTTAGCTGAAATGCATTTCATGATCTCTTCCTTGGTGCCATCCATACACTTGGTCAATCAGAGACTTTGGAAACCCCCACTGCAGGTGGCCCTGCTACTACTATTGTCTCCCCTGAGTCGCTTGCTCCCCAACCAGGCTCACAGGGTAATGTCACTCTAACTACTCTCCCTACAGCCACCTCCACTCCTATTATCACTCCTTCACACCCGGTGCCCACTGCTTTCCGTAAAGACATTCTAGACGGGAAAGATGTTAACCTCGTGTCTCTGCTTATCGCTTTCCAAGACATAGTTGAGTACAAAGCATTCTGCTACAGTGACATTCCAGTCGTTCTCAAAGCCAGAGATCCGAGGTTAAACAAAAAACTTTCCATCCCGGAGTTCGTATTGGCTTTTGGGCTTTATAGGGACGTAATTTGTTCACAGCACCCTCACCGTAGAGAGGAGATGGATCTGTATCTACACAAATTGGTGGACTTGGGGCACAAGTACGGTGGTCATGCATTCTATGACTATCATAGATCGTTTTCTGCTAAAGCGGCAGCAGCACTGGCCCAGTTCAACCTTCATTTGGACTGAAGCCAGTTAGCTACCAAACTATTCTGTTGCCACTTTGCAGGGCTTAGACCTCCGTCTTGCACCATTTGTGCTTCAATTTTACACTCCACTAATCGGTGTCCCAGTGAAACAGACTCTCCTACCTTTTGTCAGGCATTATCTGGTAGCTCTAAATCCGAACAACGAGGTCTGAAGGATAAATTGGGCAGACCTATTGTGTTCCTCGGTAAGGCACAGATTTGTAACAATTTCAGTGCTGGCAGTTGCGGCTTCAGCGCTTGCCATCTGTTCCTTGTGCTTCCAAGCTCACGCCAGGTCAATGTCCCCAAATAGGTCATCCCCTAAAAAATAACGCACATTGACAACCTGGTTTTTCATTTAAAAAAAAAATCACCCTACACTCCATTTGGTGGATTTCCTGATTGCTGGGATTTCACATCGGTATCATCACGCTGCCCACAGGATCACTGGAATGTCACAACCTGCAATCAGCACTTCTCAAACCCAACACCATAGATCAGCTCTTGCAACAGTAAATCACACAGGGTTTCATGCTAGGCCAATTTTCCAATCCCCCATTTGCAAACTGGCGCACCAATCCAATTGGCATCACTACTAGCAGATTCACCAATAAAAAGAGATTGATAATTGACCTATCCACTCCACATTCTTCATTCATTCCCAGCATTAGTTCTTTCATTCCTTCACCTGAATTTTCTTTCCGTTACACTTCAGTAGATAACGCCATTCTAGCCACTCTGCGGATGGGCAAGGCAGCATGGCTCAGTAAGATGGACATAAAAAATGCATTTAAACTACTTCCCATTGTCCCATCATTATGGCATCTACATGGAGTGAAATGGAGAGGTTATTACTACTTTGCAACCAGATTGACCTTTGGGGCCAAAAGCAGCACGATGCTCTTTGATGTCTTTGCGGACACCCTATGTTGGCTTCTCCTCAATATAGTCAAGTGTCCGGCTGTGATCCACTACCTGTATGACTTCTTGATAATTGAGGACGGGTCATTGGTTCTGCACAGCCTAATCAAGGCACAGGCTTTGTTTTCCAGCCTGAGAGTTCCACTTTTACTAGATAATACCGCAGGACCCACCACTTGCCTGGTATTTCTGGGTATACAGTTAGACACAGTCCTCTCAGAGGCTAGCCTCCCTTCGGACAAGCTCCTGAGAATCAAAAATTACGTGCATGAATTCATGAGGATCGGAGCTTGTTCACCGAAAGACTTGCAATCTTTATTGGGCACTCTTACCTTTTCCATGCGGATCATCCCGCAGGGTCGATAATTTATTTCTAGACTATTGTGCCTCCTACCTGGTGCACCGGATAGCCTCAGCAAGATTAAACACAAAAGCCGATTTAGTCACATGGCAGCAATTCCTAGACAATTGGAATGGCAGATCTATGTTTGTTCCCCCATTGTCCGATTCTCCAGTTATTTGGACCGACAGGCTTCGCTGCCATTTTTGGTGAAAGATGGTTAAGAGACGTATGGCCTGTGGAGGCCATTAACTTACCAGCTTTTTGAGTAACTTCCGCTCTCTTTGAAATCTATCCTATCATGGCAGCCGCATTTACGTGGGGAGCATGGGAAGGGCAGTCTGTCAACTGTTTTTTTCCAATAATATTGTGATATTATCAACATAGGCCGCTTCTCATCACTCATTATCATGAAGCTGATTAGATGGTTGACCTGGTTGGCAGCCACAAAACAATTCTTCCTGGTGTGCAAGCACATTCCGGGTTGTCATAACTTAGCCGCTGACGCTTTATCCCGCTCTCAATTACAAGCTTTCTTCAACCTTCACTCAACAGCCAGGGCGCTTCCTTGCAACACTCCAGCATTCTCAGACCTGATTCTGGGCTAGGTCACATAGTGGAGCACAGCAGGTGGCTGGCTCGGGCAGCACTGTCTCATAACACGGTAAAAATTAACGACAGAGCTATGACACTGTTCACTAGATTCACCGCTGCTTATCTGATTCCGACTTCATACTCCGTTCATACGATGGTGGTGTTTGCTACCTTTTGCCACTTTTTCCTTAAACTCTCACCATAAAACTATACCTAGCAGGTATGCAGCACAAATACCCAACTCTTTACCCAGACTACAAGCCATTCATGTCTACTTATCCCATAAAAAAATATACTAAAGGGTATTCAGCAGGTAGGCCGGTTGTACACACCTAAACGATAACCTATTGACGGCCCCAGTTTCAGAGCCTTATCCGACATGCTAGACAGCAAACCATTTGTTTCTCAAACCAATTCCTTAATTAAAGCAGCCCTCTACATTGCCTTTTATGGTTTCTTACTCCCCCCACAAATTTACCATAGGTTCCACACTGGAGGCACAACAACGTTTGAAATTCAGAGATCTCATTAGAACAGGAGATCATTACAAGATTATCATCAAACATAGCAAATTTAACCAAACAGGTACAGCAGTAGAAATTCAATTTTACCCACAGGAAACAAATGGTGTCCTGTTTTAGTTCTAAACGAATATAGTCAGACTTTCACAGCTTATTCATGCAATACACCGTTACTTCCCTTACACGAGCAACCCCTAACTACATCCAAATTCATGTTGTATGTTAGGACCCCATTCCTGAAATTAGGTTTGGACCCTACAACATCTTCAGGTCAGTCGTTTAGAATAGGAGCGGCGTCAGCCACATCAAGCAAGAACGTACCTATCCACATAATCAAAAAACTAGGAAGATGGAAATTCTCAGTATATGTTAGGTATATCCCACAACCAAAATTAGAATTAAGGCAAGCATTTAAAAGTTAGGTATCATAATATGTTGTATAAATGCAATAAAGTGTGTTTTGATTGAAACCTTTTGCCCTCTTTATTTATACAGGCTTACCCGAACGTCGGATTTGGCACGACACATCCGACTTATTTCATTCTTGGCCTTTGTCCCCGTGTGTATATATATATATATATATATATATATATATATATATAAATATATATATACACACACACACACGTACAGAGAATTCAAGCCCTATATTTAACCCTGTAACGTTACAAGACACACTAAAACCTGTACATGAGGGGTATTATTGTACTCGCAATACTTTGCTGAACACAGATATGAGTGTTTTAAAACATTAAAATGTATCATGGTGATGTTATTATCAGTGAAAATGCAGTTTTTTGTGTGAAAATTGCAAAACATAAATATGAACACTAACTTTGGCCAGTATTTGTGACTAAGTGGCTACTAAAAAAGACTGAACATAACCCATTTTTAATACCCTTGGTTGTCTACCTTTGCAAATGATATGCCATGATGGGGATAATTTTCATTCCTGGGCTGCGATATGGTCTCAAAGGCAATTCAACCAATCGGGTAAATTTCAATGTGTAAAAACTGAAATGGGCAAGCCTTATATTTGACCCCGTAACTTTCCAAAACACCATAAAACTTGGACATGTGGGGTTCTGTTATGCCCATAAGAGATCTCTGAACACAAATATGAGTGTTGTAGAGCTGTAAAACGTATAAGCTGATAAGCTGATGATATTAGTAAAACAGCATTTTTTTTGTGAAAAATGCAAAAAATATATATTAACACTAACTTTGACCAGGATTTGTGGCTACTAAAAAAGACTGTTCATACCCAATTTTAAATACCCTGGGCTGTCTACTTTTGCAAATGGTATGCCACGATGGGGGTCATTTTCATTCCTGGGCTGCTATAAAAGGCAACATTACCAATTTGACAAATTTAACCCCTTAAGGACACATGACATGTGACATGTCATGATTCCCTTTTATTCCAGAAGTTTGTTCCTTAAGGGGATAAATGTGTATAATCTGAAAAAGGGAACATGCTAAACAACCGTGGGGTACTGTTGTGAGACACTGCTGAATACCTATATGTGCAGAAAAGCCAACAGTATTCTGACATAAACAGTTAAAATGCCATGCAGAACTAAGAAAATAAAAACATTTCTTAATTTCTCATACTGTTTTAGATTTTATTCATATAAAAATTTGTTTCATATATAAATATATTTATTGTGAAATGAAAGCCTTTTTTCTCCTGAACAAAATGATATATAATAAGTGAGTGTGTGCTTAATATGAAAGAGATAAATTATGGTTGAACAGACATAGTCAAATTCCAGGTTTTGTTTTAATTTTGTTTTGATCAGAACATGTACAATTGCCTGCATCCTTAAGGGGCTAAAGACATACACTGATCATCCACAACATTGATACCACTGACAGTTGAAGTGATTAACATTGATTATATTGTTACACCTGTCAAGAGTTGGGATATATTAGGAACCATATAAAAGTGAACTGTCCGTTCTTGAATTTTTATGTTTTGGGGGCAGGAAAAATGGGCAAGTGAAAAGATCTGAGGGACTTTGACAAGGGCCAAATAGCGATAGTTAGACAACTTGGTCAAAGCATCTCCAAAATGGCAAGTCTTGTTGGTTGTTACCTGTTAGTATTACCAAAAGTGGTGCAAGGAAGGATAACCAGTGAGCTGGCATAAAGGTTCCAAGACTCATTGATGCACGTGGGGAGTGAAGGCTTGCCCGATCACACAGAAGAGCTACTGTAACTTGAATTGCTGAAATACTTATTGCTGGCCATGGTAAAAAAAAGTGTCCGAAGACACAGTGCATCACAGTTTGCTGTTTATGGCTGCAGACCAGTCAGAGTGCTAATGAGGACAACTGTTCACTGCCGAAAGTGCCTTCAATAGGGATGTAAGCATCAATCGGACCATGAAGCAATGGAAGAGGGTTGCCTGGTGAATCACATTTTATTTCAGATTATTATTATTATTATTATTATTATTGGTATTCATATAGCGCCAGCTTATTCCACAGCGCTTTACAATAAGATGGAGTGAATGGCCAGGTGCATATGTGCTATTTAAATGGGGAAGAGATGGCAACAGGATTCACTATAGGAAAGAGGCTTGCTGGCGGAGGCAGTGCTCTTGACATCGTTTTGTTGGAAAATATTGGGTGCTGGCATTCATGTGGACGTTATTTTGACACGTACCACCTACCTAGAGATTGTTGTAGGCCACGTGCATGGCATGGTGTTCCCTAATGGCAGTGGCCTCTGCAGGATAATGCACCTTGCTACACTAAAATATTGTTCAGAAACATTATTGAGAAACATGACAAAGAGTTATAGGTGTTGCCTTGGCCTCCAAATTAATTGATAGAGCATCTGTGGGAGGTGCCGGGACATCAAATCTGATCCATGCAAGCCCCATCTCACAAGTTAAAGAATTTAAAGGATTTGCTGCTAATGTCTTGGTGCAAGATACCACATTACACGTTCAGAGATCTTGTGTAGTCCATGCCTCAACACATCAAAGCTGTTTTGGCAGCACAAGGGGGCCTACTGTCACGGCTTACCTTGGTTGGAGTCCAAAGTGCAGAGATGTACGCTCACCCTTAAGAGATAAACACAACCCACGGATCCATAAAGATCCTAAGAATCCCCCCGGACGTCCAATAGTCTCAGGGGTTGACAACCTGACACAAAGTGGGAGCATTTATTTTGATAAAATCCTACGCCCATTTGTGGAAGCACTTCCCTCCTTCACACAAGACACTAAACAAACTCTGGCCCTCTTGACCAATCTTGTCTTACCCGAATCAGCGGTACTCTGCAGTTTAGACGTAGAATCCCTCTACTCCTCTATACCTCACGAGGGTGGGATTAAACATGTCAAGCACTATCTTGATAGCAGAGGAGAAAACCAGCAATCACATTCTGACTTTACTCTTGAATTGCTTCAATTTATTCTTGAATTGCTTCAAATGCGCATTAGGTCTCCCCGGCCGGTGGGCGGGATCAGTCTCGCCCACCGGCCAACGCAATCAGAGGAAGGAGCAGCGTGGAGGAAGAAGCAGCAATGTGGGACCCCTTCAGCAACCCGGGAATTGGGGGGTTGGAGGGAGAGGGGACCTACTGATTGTTTTCCTGGCACTGGGGTTTCCCTTTAACTGGATAGCTTTCACCCTAAACCTCTCAAACAAGGCATACCCATTGGCCAATACCTTAGAGTCCGCAGAAATTGCAGTACCATCGAAGACTTTAAAACCAAAGCTCAAATACTAAGACAACAGTTTAAAGAAAAAGGCTACTCTAATAGGCTCCTTAAGAGAGCCTATAAGAGAGCTTTAGAAGCTGATAGAGAGACCCTACTTGCCAACAAGTCATCTGAAACATCTGCCAACCCTCCACGTATGATCGCAACATATGATGCAGGGTGGGACAAAATTAAAATAGGCATTCAAAAATTCTGGCCTATATTAACGGATGATATTCATCTGAAAAAAAATACTTAGCCCAAAAGTCAAATGGCCGCACGGAGGGAAAAAAAAATCTTAGGGATCTGCTTGTCCCTAGCCACTTCCAACCTCAGCGCCCGAACATTCACACCTGGCTTAACACCCCAATTATAGGGACATAAAAATGTGGACGCTGTGTGGCATGCAAATTTATCCAACAGGACTCCAAAAAAGTCACTAATAGTGAAGGGAAACCGACTTTCACAGTCACTTCCTTTTTCAACTGCAACACCGCCGTCTAGTGTATCTCCTCACTTGCGAATGCAATCTGAAAAATGTGGGCAAAACCTTTCGCCCCTTTAAAGAGAGTAAAAGAACACGCAAGATGCCCTAAACTTACTATTGAGACTCCCATTGCCCGACATCTAAAAGAATACCACTCAGGTGACTCTAAAGGTCTCCGCTTCTGCGGACTGGAACTGGTTAAACGAGATAAAAGAAGATGTGATTACGACAGATTTCTACGACAGCGCCAGAGCTTTTGGATCTACCGATTTAAAAACCTTACAACCCAAGGGCCTTAATGAAGGCTTTTCATTTGCACCCTTCATCTAACAACTATCTAACACACTGAACTAGTAGTTCTTAAGTTAATATTAGTCTATATTATAACTCCTTTGCTAATATATATAGACCAATTTTTTACTGCCTTTAGGTATCTGTGACAACACAGAATCCAACCATATATCTTTCCTGATGCTGCTCTAAAACAAATTAATATACTTAATGTATTCACTTCCCTACCACTATGGTTTCTCTTTTTGAAAATCAATTTGATGACAACTATCTATTTTTCAGTGCTACATTCTACTACATTGGATGACTACTACTCTGTATTCCATTAACTCTAATATATTATATTACCTTCTATATTTATATAAGGAAAATTGATACATCTCACCAAACTACTAATCACAGATTTCTTTATTTTAGATTGACAAATCCGCTGTTTGGCAACTTTAGGGCCGCCACGCCCTAAAAGGGGAGAACCGTGACACCTACACAATATTAGGCATGTGCTTCTGATGTTGTGGCTGATCAATGTATAGCTAGGTGCCCAAAATATTGTAGCAAGGTCAAACAAAATACAATTCCCCACAGTGCAATTATGAAAAAAATATTGTTATGCTTCACATGCATATCTCAAGTTGAACTATGGAAAGTCTTCCTTTGGCATAGAAACACAGAAAATCATGTTTCAACAACTATCCCAGAGTTTCTAGCTTTATTTGCAAATGAGAACAGACAGACATTGGGTTTTAGAGCTTATTCTGCACTTCTGCCAGGGCCGGATTAATATAGGGGCTGTTGGAGCTGCTGCTCCAGGCCTAGGCCTGTGGAGTAGGCCCATTTATTTTCTTTATAACTCTTCACATGCTCTTGCTTATGAATGGAAATGTAAGAGGGCTGTAGGGGAACATAACTGGTGTGGACTGGCTGACCATGAAATTAATTAAAGTAAAGCTGAGTTTGCACAGTATGCAAATGCTCTTGCTGCATTAGTCTCTCTGACATGTTCCCTTTCTTTTACACTCATATATACACTTTTTTTCTGTCCCAGACTGTATAACACAAGCATCTGCCTGCTAGCAAGAAGGTTAGGAGAGGACTGGTCCAGCTAGTGCTAGGGGACAGTCTTCAGAACTCATAGAGCTAGCGTATGATTAAACACATTTATGCCAAGCTCAGGGTGCTATCGGCACAGTGTGCCCATGGTTGGTCATCTTGTATTATTGGCAGGAAGTCTGACGTGCATTCACACCAGGCTAACCATCTAATTCTGCATGCAGACATCCCCCCTTTCTGGGCATGTTTGTCCCTTTGGGAATAGTTATTGGTGCCTATTCTCCCAGTGATTGTGAGGAATCGGCCTGAAAGGTCAGGGGTCGCAGTTACATCTGTCAGAGAACATGTGGTTCGTAGAATAATGGCTACTCCTTTGGTTTTGGATACTGGGGAGTTAGCTAGGTAGCTAGTTTTGTATAGCCGGTTCGTGAGAGAGAAGTTTTTGTGTGCGGTGAAGTGGGTCTCCTGGACCAGGAGGATGTCTGTCTGTTGTCTCTGGGCCCACCTGAGCAGGGCATATATTTTTTAGGGTGAATTGAGGCCTCTTGCATTTATGGAGGTGCATTTGGGTGCATATGGGTGGGTCTTCTTCGGAAGTAGTGGGGTGGGCGGGTGGTGTTAGGGGAGAGTAAGCATGGAGGGTCGCGGGGCCCTGCTTCCCGGACCAGCCGGGTCTGTGTGTGTGTTGCTGCTGGACTTACGATTTAGGCCAGCAGAAGGTGAGGGGTGTCGTCCAACGTCTCCGCTGGAGGCGTGATTGGGGTTGTCTTTGGCAGTGAAGTGGTGGGGGTAGTGGGTGTGTCGTCCTCCGTGAGAGTCTCCATAGGGCCATGTTGGGCACCCTTGCTTGTCTGATCTGTCCTTTTGTCCGTCTGGGCGTTCCCATTCCTCCCACTTTGTGGGAAAAAATGCAAACAGTAAAGATAACATACATCTATGTATCAGGCTTAAAACACAATGTAAAGAGAAACATAACTTTTGTACATGAGAATTAACATTCTGAAGCTTGCCGCAAGCACCTCGCCCTCCATTCCTTATCCCTTCACCAGACCTCCCCGCGCTACCGTTGCGTTGTTGTCTCTTTTCTAGGGCATTGGCGGTATGGTCTCTGGGGGGGGCATTTTGTCTCTGGGTATTGGGCTATAGTTGAGGAGTGTGAGCTGCGTGTGGTCTGTCTCTAATTCCCCCCTTAACGTCTGTTGAGTTCGGGCCCAAGTGGGGTTTGCTATGGTGGGCTGGTTGGCGATGTTTGTGTGGACCTATTATTCCCTAAGGCAGTGATGGCGAACCTTTTTGAGCCCGAGTGCCCAAACCGTAATACATGACAATTTTTTTTTCCCTCAAAGTGCCAAAACGGCAATTAAACCTGAATACTGAGTTTTAAGTTTAGAAAAAACAACTCATACAGTTGTCCGAACTAATTAACATCTCTCTGTGTGTATTAAGCAGTTTGTTTGTGTGCTCGGCAGTCTCTCTGTATGTGTATTTAGCAGTCTGTCTGTGTGTATTTAGCAGTCTGTCTGTGTTTAACAGACTGCTGAATACACACACAGACTGCTGAGTACACAGTCTGCTGAATACACACACAGACTGCCGAGTACACACACACACACAGACTGCTAAATACACACACACACACAAACACACACACAGACTGCTGAGTACACACACAGACAGACTGCTGAGTGTACACACACACAGACTGCTGAGTCTACACACACTGCATTGAGGGGTATAGTGTATGTGTTTGTGTGTGGGGTGATGTGTGTGTGGGTGTGGGTGGGGTGATGTGTGGGTGGGGTGATGTGTGTGGGGTGGTGTGTTTTTGTGTGGGGTGGTGTGTGTGGGGGGGGGTGGTGTGTGTGTGTCTTTGTGTGGGGTGCTATGTGTAGGGCAGGGGTGCTGTGTGTATGTCGTCCCCCTCTCCCTCCCCACTGTTTTCTTTCCCACCATCTCTCCCTCATTTTCCCCCATACCTCCCTCAGTTTTCTTCCCCCCCATAACTCCCTCAGTTTCTCTCCCCCATACCTCCCTCAGTTCCTTCCCCCCCATACCTCCCTCAGTTTTCTCCCCCATACCTCCCTCAGTTTCCCCCCATACCCTCCCTCAGTTTCTCTCCCTCAAGTTTTCTCCCATACCTCCCTCATACCTCCCTCAGTTTTCTCTCCCCCCTTTCCCCCCTACTTTGTCTCCTTCCTTGTAGCGTGGCCGAGCGCACCGCGGAGCTCAGTTTCCTGTACCCGGCGGACAGGAAGTGCTCTCTCTGTGAGCACTTCATTTCCGTCCGCCCGGGTACAGGAAACATAAGTTCCATAAGTTCGGCCACGCTATACAGAGTGCCTGGCAGGAGGGAACACTATGCACTCACCTCCTGCCGGTCACTCCGGCTTTGCGCCCGCCGGGCCGGTGCACCCTAAGGCGGCCACTTGTGCAGCCTTATGGATGCGCCGGCGGAGCGCACCCTCCCTCTCTCCGGCGACCTATGGCCGCGTGCCCACAGAGGGGGCTCGGCGTGCCACCTGTGGCACGTGTGCCATACGTTCGCCATCACTGCCCTAAGGGGATGTCTGGTTGCTGGTGTGCTATGGACCTAGAGGTCGGTCGAATAGTGAGGTCGGTTTTCTGAAGCCCATTTTCCGGGATTTCTGTGGTTGTGACCCTTGTGGTGACCCAGGGGTTGGGCTTTCTTGTTCTATGTCCCTGCGTCATTGTCTCCAAGTCGCTTTTGGGTGGTGAGGCAATTTCGTGGGGTACTTCCCTTCCTGGTGCTAGTGTGTGGTTGAGCTTGCCCTCTATTAGGCAGTAACTGAGGTGGGCAATTTCCCAAATGTGTGGTCACTTGATAGAACCATTACCCCCCCTCCCCCCCTTCATAGACAACGTTCTAGTGAGGCAGTTTCCCCCCCTTATACCATGAGATGGTCAAGTGATCACCGAGTATATAATGGCCTGGGGAGGTGTCTTTCCCTCCGTGTTCAGCAGGTTGGTGAAACAATTTCCCAGGTGTGTAGTTGCCTGGTGTAGTGGTTAATCCTTCCCCCTCCCTCTTCCCGCACATATTGTGGTTATGAGTATTTCCCCTGTGTGCATTGATATGGTAAAGTAAGGTCCCGATATTGTAATAACCTGGTGTAGCGGTTCCCAGGTGCTAAAAGTTTCTCTGAGGGTGGTGTTTAGCATGTCAGGCGTGATTGATTCAGGGAGCCCCCTGATCCTGACATTGTTTCTGCGCAGCCTATTGTTCAGGTCTTCTTGTGCGCTCTTTAGGGCTTGTACCTGATCGTGGAGGTCTTGTATGGCCCTGTCATGTCTGCTGGTCGTCGTGGAGATGTCCTCCATTTTGTCTTCCACAGCCAGAGTGCGCCTGGTTAAGTCTTCTAGGCTTTCTCTGATGGGGGGCCATGTGCAGCAGCCATGTGGGTTTTAATGTCCCTCAGGAGCCCCTTCATGTTCCCTCTGGTGATTGGGGTAAGATCGCTGGTGCTTTTGTCCATCTCGCTGGTTTCGGATTCTGACTCCGTTTCCCGCCGGTCCTCCGGGCTTGTGCGGCCTTTGTCGGTGCGGTTTCCGGAAGATCGGCGCTACCATTGTGTCGGGTCTCGTTTTCCTTCCCATCATGGGGTTGGCGTGTGTTTTGGGGAGCAGGGAGGTAAGCCCCAGGTATTTTCGGCAGGTGGTGTGTGCTAATTATTGCTATTATTTCACCCTGTGGTACGGAGCTCGCTCAATGTGCGGCCATCCGTACCGGAAGTCAGGCGCTGTCCCTCATGGATATATTTTTTAGAAGAAGACAACCTAAGATATTAAACATGGAGTGTTTTCCTCTTTTCATGCAACTATTTTACCACCAATCTATGCCAAATTTTAAAAAAAATAAAAAGTGGTGATTTTTTTGACACACATAGCAATTAAAGAATATATGTACTGAGAACTTTAAGGGTTACTGCGAAATAACACCACAATATGTGTTTAGCAACATCTCCCGAGTACAGTGATACCACCTATGTATAGGTGTGTCGGGTTCTCTGGGGGCTAAAAGACCTTATTTGGAGGGTGCGCATTTCAGTTTTGCAACTTGGAATTTTCACAGCTGGTCATCATGCACCCATGTCCTATTTGGGACATTTTTGAAGCCAGCCAATGTAATTTACCCCCATCAAACCATATATTTTTGAAACTTAGACATCTTAGGGTATTTCCATGCACTAATTCTACCACCAGTCTTTGTCAAACTTTGTGTAGTCCTTTTTTTTTGTGTTCTCTTTCTCTTACATTGTACTTTAGGAATGGATTCTCAGTTCATGTTATGCGTTACTGACAAATAACCCCCCATAATATGTGTTTAGCAACATCCCCGGAGTACAACAATGCCCCCAATGTACAGGTTTTAGGTTTTTTGCAAACTTACTTGAGTCAAATGTAGGGCTTTACCCTTTTCCATGTTTGCATATTGAAATTTGCCAGATTGGTTTGCTGGGCCTATGTTGCCTTTTGAGACCGTGTAGTAGCCCAGGAGTGAAAATTAAGCCCATCATGGCATACCGTTTGTAAAAGTATGCAACCCAGGGTATTCAAAATGGTGTATGTTCAGTCTTTTTTAGTAGCCACTTAGTCACAAACCCTGGCCAAAACTAGCATTTATATATTTTATTTTATTTTTTGCATTTTTCACTCATAAACTGCCATTTCACAGATGATATTATCAGTATACTTAATTTTACTGCTCTAAAACACTCATATTTGTGTAGAGGAATGTCTCACGAGTACTCTTCAAGTACAGGTTTTATGGTGATTTGGAACGTTACAGGGTCAAACATAAGATTTGCCAATTACTATTTTTGTAAATTGCCATGTTGCCTTTGAGATGGTAAGGCAGCCCAGAAATGAAAATTAACCCCACCATGACATACCTTTTGAAAAAGTAGACAACCCAGGGTATTTAAAATGGGGTATGTCCAGTCTATTGTAGTAGCCACTTAGCCACAAACATCGTCGAGATAACTTTTACTGTTTTAAACACTCATATTTGTGTTCAGCAAAGTCTCCCGAGTATAACAATACCCCATGTACTGGTTTTATGGTGTTTTGGAAAGTTACATGGTCAATATAGGGCTTGCCCAATTCAGTTTGCCAGGTTGGTTTGCTGGGTCTGCTGTGTTGCCTTTTGAGACCATACGGTAGCTGAGGAATGTGAAATGACCCCATCATTGCATACTATTTTCAAATGTAGACAACCCAAGGTATTCAAAATGGGGTATTTCCAGTCTTTTGTAGTACCCACTTGGTCACAAATGCTGGCCAAAGTTAGAGTTTTTATTTGTTTGTTTTTTTGTTTTTTGTTTTTTTAAATAAATTTATATTAGATATATATTTTCATTTATTGGAAGGCTTGACCTAAAGTTGTGGGAGGGGCTTATGGACCTTTAAAAGGGACTCCCCCTTTCTCTACCCTAATGTGATTGGTCTGACGAGCTGCAGGCTGTTAAGACTGTCTGGTTCAGTACAGAACCATCTACTTCCAGTTCAAAGGTCATCAACACAAACCGCGTAAACTCCAAACAAGCTTGTCTTGGCCTAGTGTGGCCCACGCAAGTATTTGTTTACCTCACTCGAGTAAACAGCTGCCTCGCTAGAAGTTCATGGGACACTGCCGCGTCCAGCCGAGCCACGGCTTCTATAACTGTTGTTTTTTCAACAAAACCGTAAGTTAGTTTGTTCAGATATGGCAAATTTAACTAGTAACGCAAATTCAGCCTATTTAAATTGTAAATAGCATGCCTAATGCTGCTTACTGTATTTGGCAGTGATGCCTCATTCTGCTTACTATATTTGGCCCACACTAGGCCATATCAACTTTTATCATATGCATTTTAGTTAGTCACCCTGCAAGTTAATGTTTCACTCTACATCTTAATGTTTTCTTTGTCTCTCCTGAGTATTCATGCACTTTTTGAGCCTTCATTGTTTAGTAATTATGTGGCTAGGTGTTGCAACTGACTGTCTAAATTAATCGGGCCCAAGCTTGGGCCCATACATGTGGTAAAGGAAATAAAATATAATATAAACTTGTATATACATTCTCTGTACACATAAATGTAAAATTCCTTATTTTCTGTAAAGGGGAATATCTTCTAAATGTCTTAAATATTCTTACTAAATTACCTCAAATTCATAAAACTGTATCATATGCATTTCAGTTCGTGACCCTACATTTTAATGTTTGTCTGCCCTCTGTGTATTCGGGTACTCATTGGGCCAACATTGTTCGGTAATGAACTGTTTAGCAGCTATGCCCCAAGGGACAGCTTGCATGCATTTAATTATGTAATTTTCATTGGGGTATAATCTAAAAACAGCTAGCTAAACCTGCAGTTCTCTTGTCTGCTGATTTTGCATTCGCTCCCTTTCTAACACCACCCAGACCTTCTTTGTACGGTCTACAAGCATTGGGAACACCATTCAGTCATGTCCAGTTTAAGCAATGAAGTTTTATATCTGATGCTAATATTACTGAGAAATTCTAGCATTTCCTGTTGCTTTCAATCCTAATCTTCCATGTCAGCTGTGTATGCATAAGTATTTATCATTCTCCTAAGAATTCCAGGTGTAGGTCTTTTTAATACATGTCTTAAATCTCCTGGCCTTTCCTATGTATTATGTACGGCCATCACGGCCGCTAGCCTGTTCAGCCACTGTAGCATTCTAGAGGCCTCTGTTGCCGTTTTGATTCTGTCTTCCAACACCTTGTTTTATTGGGCTCAGTGCGTATGTATTATATGATGTTTTATAAGTGTTTAAATACAGTTTCTGTTCTTTTTACCATTTCATAAACTAGATGATTATTCGTAACTATCGGGTTTTTCACACAAAAACAAAAGTTTTAGACTTTAGAAAAACAGACTTTTCTAAAATTAGAATATATGTAAACGAGTCATTATCAGACTGGAGCAATTTAAATGGCATCCATGAGAAATGGGATTATTTAAAATTTGCACTGCTGAAGACAACAGAAAACTGCATTAGGCTTGTCAGTAAAAGCAAAAAAAAAAGAAACCACTGTGGTACTCCGCAGATATGGCCAAAATAGTAAAAAACGAAGTTAGCATTATTATATAGCATTATAATTATAAAAAAAACCAGAGTGAGGAAGATAGACAGATCTATAAGATTAGACAGAAAGAGGCTAAGCAAGTTATAAGAGCTTCCAAATCACACACAGAAGAGAAAATAGCACAGTCAGTAAAAAAGGGGACAAAACATTTTTTAGATACATTAATGAGAAAAGGAAAGTAGAACAAAGGATTAGTTTGATTAAAAACAAAAGAAGGAAGTTATGTAGAGTAGAAGAGGATAAAGGTCTAGCTGACTGCCTCAATGAATATTTATGTTCAGTATTTACAGATGAAAATGAAAGTAAGAGGCTTCAGTTAAGAAAAAGGACAAATTAGTCATTTCTTTTACATGTGAGTTTACAGAGGAAGAGGTTCTATTTTAACTGTCAAAAGTAAAGACAAATAAGTCAATGGGACCTGATGGAATACACCCAAAGTTATTAAAATAACTTAGTGGTGTACTAGCAAAACCATTAACAGATTTATTTAACCAATCGTTAACAGGAGTAGTCCCAGAAGATTGGAAGTTAGCAAATGTTGTGCCCATTCACAAGAAAGGTAGTAGGGAAGAGTCAGGCAACTATAGTCAGTAAGTCTTACTTCAGTAGTGGGGAAAGTAATGGAAACCATGTTAAAGGATAGGATTGTTGAACATCTAAAATTACATGGATTTCAAGATCAGAGACAACATGGGTTTACTTCAGGGAGATCATGCCAAACTAACCTTATTGATTTTTTTTGATAGGGTAACTAAAATAATAGATCAGGGCGGTGCAGTAGACATTGCTTACCTAGATTTCTGTAAGGCTTTTGACACTGTTGCACATAGAAGGCTTATCAATAAACTGCAATCTTTAAGTTTGGATTCAAATATTGTTGAATGGGTAAGGCAGTGGCTGAGTAACAGGCAACAGAGTATATTCGAAGTAGTCAATTGAGTATATTTGAAGCATGGGCTTGTCACCAGTGGGGTACCTCAGGGATCTGTACTTGGACCTATTCTCCTTAATATTTTTTTTAGTAATATTGCACAAGCTCTTGATGGTAAGGTATGTCTTTTTGCTGATGATACTAAAATATGTAACAGGGTTGATGTTCCAGGAGCGATAAGCCAAATGGCAACTACTGGTGAGACCTCATTTTGAGTATTGTACGCAGTGCTGGAGACCGTATCTTCAAACGAATATTGATACTTTAGAGAGAGTTCAGAGAAGGGCTACTAAACTGGTTCATGGATTTCAGGATAAAACTTACCAGGAAAGGTTAAAGGAACTTAACATGTATAGCTTGGAGGAAAGACGAGACATGGGGGATATGATAGAAACATTTAAATACATACAGGGAATCAACACAGTAAAGGAGGAGACTCTATTTAAAAGAAGGAGAACTACTACAACAAGAGGACATAGTCTTAAATTAGAGGGAAAAAGGTTTACAAATAATATCAGAAAGTATTACTTTACTGAGAGGGTTGTGGATGCATGGAATAGCCTTCCAGCTGAAGTGGTAGAGGTTAACACAGTGAGGGAGTTTAAGCATGCATGTGATAGGCACAAGGCAATCCTAACTATAAGATAAGGCCAGGGACTAATATAAGTATTTAGAAAATTGGGCAGTTTAGATGGGCCGAATGGTTCTTATCTACTGTCACATTCTATGTTTCTACCAACTCATCACCAACATGTCTTAGCTACATTCACGAACTACACAACCATTCTCCGATTCACATCCTACCTCACATCACCCGCATTAATCCCAACACAGCCCGCACAGCCACCCTGAAACTTGGGATACGCATATTTCCTACTCCTGGCATCACTATGCCTTTACAATGTGTGTTCACATACCCAGTAATCCGCAACCTGCCACAGGCTAATTTGGCACCTCGTTTGGGCATTTCATGGAAAACATTTATAGATTTTGGATTAAGAATAATAATGTTTTGTTTTAGGTTCGGTGTAGTACATTTATAGGCACCTAGTATACGGATATCATTTTTTAACAGTTATGTAGCAGTAATATTTCCTCAATTTGATTATCATAATGCCACAAACAGGTTTTACCTTCGATGTGGCATATTAGATGAGTTACGATAGACGATAAGCCTTGGGCCACACTGTCTATATTTACATATGCATTTCTGCACAGTCTACGGTTTTGCTTACAAACATAAGTCATTCTGTCATGTTCTCCGACTTTTTGTCTGAAAGTTTTTACACTAATAGGTGAATTAGGATATAGATGAGTTGCGATGTCACAGCTATCAGACATATTGTGACATCATTATTATACTAAAACATGTCATCTTTAAGTTGAGTCGGCCCTACCTCGTACTCATAGAAGTTGCCATGACGGTCCTGCCACGGCTGATTTAATAGGTTTCTACTGACTGTATGTTTGTTCGTTTCAGGGCGAATTTCACTACTATCATATTCAGCATTTCATTAATACGTAGCTTCACAGCGATGCCTTCTTCAGCCTTCGGTATTAGGCCCCTTATTGGAACATATCGACTTCTATTACATGGCCCCCTACATGGCTAAGTGTCGCTATTGACTGGATCAATCATGTCAAGCCTACACATATGGCTCACAAATATAAACTAACTTGTATATACATTCACTGTACTTACATTACCCACAACCCTCATGGGACTCATCAGCTAACAAAGGTTTTAGTTATACTAATTACAGGTTGTTGGTTGACTTCTCATACACTTGTTAGCTTGAATTGTCCACCGTTATAGTCCTTGTAGATACTTTTCATCGTATATATTTTTGTTGATACTGATACTAGTCACCCATGCAAATTTTTTGGTTTTCTTCAGTGTTGATACTTTTCCGGTTCTCAACCCTTTCTACTCTATTATTTCCCCTATATAAGTTGGTTTGTCACTTATGTACGTTCATCACTACGTTTATCTGTCTCCGTGCTATCCCATTATTTTCTGTCAACAGGGGCTTATACATGTGACAGGTTCACGATTCACTTACTTTCCAGAGTTTCTGCATTATTAGAGTTTTGCTATATTCCTTAATGCTATTAATTTATGTTTGACGTCATATGCTGGTATTTTCATATTCATGCCACCTGGTTTATTCTAAGTCGCTCATGTTACCCCTCAATTGTTTGCAAGGTATATATTGGTTGTCACTTACATGTTTACAACAATTTCTTTAGCCCTCGTAGGGCTCACGTGTCTGGCAGATTCCACTATTTCAATGTACACGGTATTACTCCTCCAGGTTCTAAGGTATTTCAAGTTGTGCCCATAGTGGTCTCCCAGCAATTGCTGTCACCAAGTCTTTCCATTACTATTCATCTCACAGGTAAGTGGTCCTTCATTACATAATGTTGGTTATGTTTCTGGTTGTGTTCACTACTTTTTTTGCCATCTTCAATTTAGGCTATCTCACTATGCTATTACGCCCGACTGGCATCTAACATCACATGTTTCTCTACTTTCCAACAACGCCAGTTTCCTTTCATCCTATCCAATCCGACTTAACTTAAGGTTATCCAAAATATGTCTGATTTGCTCAATTCAACCCCTTTAGAACTCCTCACTAACTCTGTCATTAAAATCCCTATTTACCTGGGCTTTACGGCTTTCTGAGGCCACTAAAAATTCACCATCCGTGGCCAACGCAAAAGGTTACCTTCGGAACTCCTATTTAAACATCAAGATCATTACATACTGACTCTACCCGTGACCAAAACGAGTCAACTGGGTCAACACGTCCACATTCCATACTATCCCACTTATAATATATGGTGCCGGTGAAGGTTTTCAATTCCTACCTCCTCACCGTACCGAATATTGCATCTCTTCCGCTACTGTCACTTCACGGGGCTATCCTCACTACCTCTAAGTTAATGTTATACGTACGGTTATTGTTAACAAGGCTCGGTATGAACCCTAGCCTTTATTCAGGACACTCGTTTAGGATAGGGGCCGCATCTACGGCATTAAACCAAGACCAAGTATCAGTCCATGTCATTAAAACTCAAGGTCGCTGGAAGTCATCAGCATATACAATATACATACCCCAACCAGTACAGGAAATACGAAGGGCATTTGTTAAAATGTCATCTTTATGT
The DNA here is from genome assembly GCA_933207985.1 of Pelobates cultripes. Classification (NCBI taxonomy): domain Eukaryota; kingdom Metazoa; phylum Chordata; class Amphibia; order Anura; family Pelobatidae; genus Pelobates; species Pelobates cultripes. Next base: position 152,380,902 of record OW240916.1, on the reverse strand, counting down.
ACTTACGTTGTATTATGTTCTTTACTCAATAAATGTATTTTGAGTGTAATATGTATTCCTTTTTGCCCACTTTATTTACTGGCCTACAGCATATGTTGGTTTCGGCACACCTCAACCGACTTTTTCCTATCACAGGCTTGCTAACAACAATCTTACCTCATATCATAATCAATGTTGCCCTGAACACAAATTGGAAGGCTTGGCCTGAAGTTGTGGGAGGGGCTTATGGACTTTTAAAAGGGACTCCCCCCTTCCCTACCCTACCATGATTGGTCTACTGTCCCACTCTCCACTCCCTTTATTCACCATACTCTTCTAGTGTAGGCCCACTTTATTAACTGGCACACCTCAACTGACTTTTTCCTATCAAAGGTTTGCTAACAACAATCTTACTTCATATCATAATCAATGTTGCCCCGAACACAAATATATATATATTTGTAGTCGGGGATATAAAGCCGTAAGTGTAGTCGTAGGTGAAGACTGATAGTTGGTTGTGGTGTGCCTGAACCAACAATCGGGTAGGCCTGAAATAATGAGGGCCCACCTAAATAGTATTTGTTAAAAGGGGTGTTGGTGGGTGGGGAGTCAGAAGCGACCTGGCCCTGATTTAGAGGTAGGTCTGAGTTTAAATAGGCCGGTTAACCCCTCCCACAACTACAGGCTCCGCCTTCCCATTTGTAGTCGGGGATATAAAGCCGTAAGTGTAGTCGTAGGTGAAGACTGATAGTTGGTTGTGGTGTGCCTGAACCAACGATCGGGTAGGCCTGAAATAATGAGGGCAAAAAGGTTTCAAACAAAACACTTTAATGTATGTAACATTCACATGAGCAGTTCTTTAAAAGCTTTCCTCAGTTCCTTCTCTGGCTGTGGAATGTATTTTCCGTAAGCTGCTGATTTCCACCTACCTAGTTTTTTAATGATGTGTGCGGGTACGTTATTGCTGGAAGCGGCTGATGCGGCGCCGATCCTGAATGAATGTCCTGAGATGGACATGGGGTCGTGTCCTAATCTGACCGCCAAGGCCCTTACATAGTGTATAAATTTAGCCGTGGTCAGAGGTTTGTCGGCGATAGTGAGTAAGGGTGAGTAGCTTTGTTTGTCTGTGAGGGAAAGGCAGAAAGTATCCAGGATTGTCACCGGGCACCATTTGTTATGGGTCGGGAAGTACTGGATTTCTGTAGGCGGTCCTACCTGATTTGTTTTTGTACGTCTTAGGCGCAGTATGTAATGGTCCCCTGATTTTTGTAGGTCCCTAATTCTGACATAGCTTGTGTTAACTGATAGATTATGTACCGTGAATTCATTGGGCCGTAAGAACCCGTAAAATGCTATGTACATAGCCGTCTTGAGTACGTTGTTAGTGTTAGGTTCGAATGGGTTAGAATCTAATAGATCTGATAGATCCTTGAATTTATTGCCGTCAATTGGCTGTCTTTTGGCTGTTGGAGGGCCGTCAGTGCGGAGTATTCCTTTTAGGACGTTTTTTAAGAGATAGGATGACATGAAAGGTTTGTGATTGGGGAACATGGTGAGTAAGTGGTGCTGAATGCCCATGAGGTAGAGTTTTATAGTGTTATGGGCAAGCTTAAGGTGTAGGTGGCAGTGCGCGGTGAAAGCAACAATCGTGTCTAAGGAGAAGGTGTTGGTGATGTGGTGTTCGGAAGTGAACCTGGAAAAATAGTAAGAGCTCTGTCATAGGATTTCTTGGTATTATCTGATAGAGCCGCTTTAGCCAACGTTAGTGCATGCTGTTTCAGGTTTATCAATCCATAATGAGGTCCTGAAATGCGGGGGTTGGCACAGGTATGGCTACCGCCGTGGGATGCTGTTCGAAAAAGGCCTGAAAGTTGGAACGAGAGAGAGCGTCAGCTGCAATGTTTTCCCGGCCTGGTATGTGCATGCAAACCAAGTGGAAGTTGTGAGTTGCTGCCAGCCATGTGAGTCTTCTCATGAGTCTCATGATGACTAGGGATGCGGATCTGCCCTTGTTAATGATTTCACAAGTGGCTTCGTTGTCAGAGAGACATTTGACTGCTTTGCCCTCCCACAATGGGCCCCAAGTGTGTGCAGCTGCCACTATTGGGTAAAGTTCGAAAAGTGAGGATGTGGTGTTAAACGCCTGTAGTGTTGAAGTTTCGGATGGCCATGCCCCCCGGAACCACTGGTCGTTGTATATGGCTGCAAAGCCTGTGTGGGCTGCTGAATCGGTCCACACGACCGGGGAATCTACGTCAAGTGGGGGTATGAACATTGACCTCCCGTTCCAGGAGGAGAGAAATGTGCCCCACATGCGTAAGTCTGCTTTGGCGTTAACGTCGATGAGTATGTGGGTATTGTCGTGGGGGGTCTCCGTCAGGAGGTGAAGTAGGCGTGAAATGAAGGACCGTCCTTGCGGTATGATGCGGACCGCAAAGTTAAGTGAGCCCAAGAGTGACTGTAGCTCTTTGCGAGAGCAAAAGTTTTTCTGCATGAACCATGAGATTTCGTTGGTTATGCGTGTTACCTTCTCGTCTGGGAGACTCGCTACCATGGATATGGAATCTAGATGGATGCCTAAGAAGGTCAGGGCTGTAGAAGGACCTATTGTTTTTCTACTGAAATAGGTACCCCCAGTGTGGAGAAAAGAGCAGCCGTTTTGTCTAAGCTGTGGGGGGTGCGGTTAGGTTCTTCAACCGTGAGGAAGTCGTCCAGGTAGTGTATTGCTACCGGGCAGCCACACACATTTAGTAATAACCAGCAAAGTGTTTCGGCGAACGTGTCGAACAGTTTGGGACTGTCAAACGCGTGGCGAAGTAGTAGTACTGGCCCTCCCATTTTACTCCGTGTAAATGCCACAGGGATGGGTGTATGGGTAGCAATTTGAAAGCGTTGGTGATATCGGTTTTCCCTAACCAGGCGCCTTTACCTGCTTTCAAGATTGCTCCCATTGCATTATCCACTGTGGCATATTGGAGTGAAAATTCGCTAGACGGAATCAATGAATTAATGCTAGGAACCACGGATGAATGAGGCGCTGACAGGTCAATAATCATGCGTTTTTTATTATTGAATTTCCCAGTAGCAATGCCAATTGGGTTAGTTCTGAAACTGGCATATGGGGGGTGTGTGAATGGGCCTATCATGAACCCATGGTTGACCTCGGCTGTAGTGCGTTCGTAGTGACGGGATCTTGTAAGGCTGATTGTAGGTTCCTACATTCTAGGGTGCCTCCCGGTATTGCCACTAGCCCTGTGTGGAATCCTATCGTGAAGCCTGTTGTGAGGAACTCGACCAAGTGAGGGGAGGGGTGATTGGAAAGATAATAGGTGAGGTTGCTAACATTAATCTCCGTGAGTCATTGTCTAGGGAACAGCCGATTAGGGCACATGGTCTTTGTGTGTGCCCTAAAGCAAAGGGAACAGACATGCAATAAACGACAAGCGCTGAAGCTACAGCCCCCCGCATTGAAGTTATTGCATACCTGTGCTTTGCCGAGGAATACAATGGGCCTGCCCAGTTTGTCTTTGATGACCCTATCTGGGGGTGGGCTCTGCTTGGCTTGTGGAGGGTTGGCTTAGTTCAGAGGGACACAGATTGGTGGAATGTGCAGAGGACGTGCAAATGGCACAGGACGGAGGCTTGAGGCCGGCGAAGTGGCGGCAGAACAGTTCCGTATCCAGTTGGCTCCAGTCTGAGCGTATGTTAAACTGGACCAGTGCTGCCGCCGCCTTCGCCGAAAATGACCTATGATAATCATAGAAAGCGTAGCCTCCGTATTTGTTGCCTAAGTCCACCAATTTGTGGAGGTACAGGTCCAGTTCTTCTCTGCGTTGAGGGAAGACGGAACAAATGACATCCCTGTACAATCCAAAAGCAATCACGAAATCGGGGATGGCCAGTTTTTTGTTAAGCCTGGGGTCCCTAGCCTTGAGTACTACCGAAACTTCCCCATAGCAGTAAGCCTTGTTTTCTACCAAGTCTTGGGATGCTATGAGGAGTGAAACCAGGTTGACATCTTTCCCCTCTAGGATGTCTTTTTTAATGGCTTGGGGCACTAAGTGGGCAGGCGTGATGATGTGTGTGGAGGCAGGTGCTGGGCCGGAAAGAGTGCTGTTACCCGGGTTAGGCAGTGACTGTGGCAGCATGGTGGGAGCATTAGCTGGGTTGATCAAGGCCACTTGGTTCTCAAGATTCTCCAGTCTCTCGTTGATCAGATTAACTGAAGCGAGAAGAGTGGACATGGTGGCCTGAAGTCCAGGCGTGTTCCCATCGATAGCCTGTGTACTGGTGCCGGGTCGCGGGGTGTCGGGGTTATTGTTCAGGAGGCGGTACAGTTCCGCTTTGCGGGCCGTGGCCGGGTATGGTATGCCTCGTCTTCTGAGCTCAGCTGCGATCTTGGGAACAGTCCAGGAGCGTAGGGACGCTGGACTAGCCGTCTCTACCAGCTCCACTGGGGTACAAGGTCTGGTAGGGCTAGCGACCCTGGCTGGGGTGCTGGGTAGGGAGACATCCTCGGCTATGTCCGAAGCGTGTGACATTCTATAACGTGAGTAAGTACATCAATTAGAGGATGATGGTTCGAGTAGGGTGAATATTATTATAAGAATAATTTATCTCTTTATGTAGGGAGTGAAGTGCCTTGTAACGGGGGGGGGGGTGATTGACGTGCTCGTACGTGAATATGGAGAGTTTGCCCGTGACGTCGGTGAGCGAAGTGGTCTAGATGTGAGGACCAATTTTTTTGAGCGCAAGGACGTGTGACGTAGCGTGAACTATGACCCTGTTTTGGGGGTGTTGTGCTTGAAAAGCGAGTTCTATGGCCTTGTCCACTGAGAGAGGAAGGTGGTTTAGGAAACGTGATCGAATTGAGGCCGTAGTGTGGGCCTTGTGACCTATTGGCCTGTCAGGTGCGTGTCTGACCAGGTGACTATGCAAGGGGAAAAAAAACGGAAAATAAGGTACTTACTTTGGTAAGCGAGTTTTCTCACGATAGCGTTGAGCTATGGAGAAGAATTAGCGTCTTGTGAACTGATATGGCATGTGGGTTGCCAGATTTGGCTCGATCTGCGTAGCTTGTCCGGTGGATATTAAGGGAGGACTATGCGTTGTTCCTTAGAGCCTAAGTGAAATTAAAACGAGTGTGTGATCGAGATATAGATGTTGGACCGACAAGACCATGTTGCTTACTTACCTATGTATTACTGGTAGCGTGGTATCCCAAGACTGTTGTGTCCAGTATGCAAAAGGTAGCCTAGAGAAAACAGGTATGTGAAATAGAATTTAAAAAAATTTTTTTTTTTTTTTTTTATATTTGAGATTGACATGTGGTAGAAACGTGATTGAAGGTAGATTTGTCAGGGTGGGAAAAGCATAACGTGCATGACATAAGAAATATACTACTTAGCTTGTAGTATTATTTATAGGAAACCCCAGGGATTTAACTGTGAGCGGATTGCCCTTTTGTGTGTGTGATTCGTGTGGATGAGGGTCTGGCCGTCGGCACTCGTGGTAGTGCTTTGCCAGACCCCTAGTTAGACCACTAGAATGTTTAGATCATGAGGATGGAAGGGAGGGGGTGGCTGGAGGCGTCATAACAGCTGAAAGTGCCAGAACTGGCGTAACCTTCAGTTTTCCCCACCCCATAGACCGCTGAGGGTACCTGGACCGTGTGTCGTGACCCGGCGGAAGTCTCTTTGGACGGGCGGGGGGCCGAGGGATGATCGGGGGTGCTGGTGAAAACCTTGCCCGCCTTCCAGCTCTCCGCCACTATGGGGAACGAGGCTGGCAGCAGAGTGTCACGTGACCGGAAGTGTTCCGGCGATACCGGAGGTGAAATGCCTAGGAGGGGGGCCCGGTCCCCGGGCTGACTAAGATGATGCAGGGTAGGGAGACCCTGCAGTCGTGGGGATGTTGCTGCCTAATGGTACTTACTCTGCTGGACCGGAACCAGAAGTGACGCGAGTGACGTCAGAAGCGACCTGGCCCTGATTTAGAGGTAGGTCTGAGTTTAAATAGGCCGGTTAACCCCTCCCACAACTACAGGCTCCGCCTTCCCATATATATATATATATACACACACACACACACTCTTTTATTTCCTATATATGTATACAATATAATTAAAGCATTTTATAATATATTATACATATATAATGCATATATATGATATCATTATAAGTGTGTTTTGAGATATATGTATATATCTCAAAGTTCACTCATAATGAAATCATATATATGTATAATATATTATAAAATGCTTTAATTGTTTTATAATATATTATACATATATAATAGATATATATATATATATATATATATATATATATTTTTTTTTACTTTTTAGCAGTCTGGGGGACTGCCTGACAACTGCCGACAGTCCCCCTGCTGGCAGCTCTATAGAATCCTATTGCGGAGATGTGATATTGGTGATCATATGGCCCTGGAGGGCCGGGGTGGCCGGAGCTAGTGCGGGGGGACTGCTGGGGTCTCCAGCAGGCAGTTCCCCCTCCGACCGTGATTGCCACGGATTGCCGGTCCAGGGCTCCTATTTGCCCTAACAACCGTTTTTTTTTTGTCGGACGTACCTAGTACATCCGCGATTGTTAAGGCGATATGTATTTATAATGTCATTCTAAATGTATTTTTATTTAAATATAAATGTATATTAATATCAAAATACAGTTAGAACAAATTTAAACCGGTATATATTGTTTTTAAATGTTTACATTTTTTTTCCCAATTTATTTATTATTTTTATTTTATATATATTATATATATATATATATATATATATAATTAACATTTTTCTAAGTGTATATATATAATTATACAGATTAATATTAAAATAAACTTTTAATAATGATTTATGTATGTGTATATAAACGTATTTAGATTATATATATATATATATATATATATGTATATGTGTACATATATAAATAAAAGACGATAAAATTGGCACTCACCCTTTAATAATCAAAAAGATATGTATTTTCATGCTTCCTTTCTAGTAAATTGGCTTTTTTTTTTTTATTTGTTATATGCTACAATTGTGTTATACATTTATAAGATGTGTGTACAATATAACAGCACTTATTTGGTGTGCATGTATACACGGCAAGCTCTCTGCCATATTACAGGCATTATTACTGAGATTTTGTGCAACCCTCTGTAGGAGGACACATTTAGATGTTTTCACTGTTTGTTTGTAAGTGTGTTCACTTTCATTTTCTTTCATCTATGTTTCACAGCCGTTTCTTACATCTAGATTTAGTACCCTCTTACATGGGTGAGCAATATAGGATTACTGGACAGTATTTATAGTATCCTCCATAGACTATGCACTAGTGCACTGATCACCAGGGCAAACACTTCACATCACCACTTTTATTGTGTCTTCGCACAGCCGGCTATAGAGAGACAAATTCACGTGTAGTTTGACACGTTGCCTAGCAACGCTGCCTATTCACCCGTCATCACGCTTCTCACGTGGTTTCTCTGTTGCACTTCCGGGTTTCTGACGGCTGGCGGCTTTTCCCACACACCTTTTGGTAAGTTATTATTATTATTTGTTTATATATTCTTACCTCTTACACTGCATTATTGATCTTGAAAAAGGCCCTATAAGGGTCGAAACATCGAGCACTAATATATTTTTTTGTATATGTAATTTGCACCAGCAAATAAACTAAATTACTGATTAAGACCTGAGAGTGCACCTTGTATATATTTTTGAGATATATATATATATATATTAAGTAATTTTTAAAACTTTATTGCAGGCATTAGGGGGACTGCCTGAGAGCTCAGGCAGGCACTCCACAAGCTGGCCATGTGATCGCGAGGACCCCGCGATTACATGGCACGAGAGGGCCGGATCTGGCAGAGGGGGTCTGGCTGAGCTCCCAGGCAAACACCAGGATCGTGATCACTGGCAGGGGATCACCAGCGATCAGGTTAGTGGGGATTTACTATTGGATGTACCAGGTATGTCCGAGGTGTTTATCGACCATTTTATGGTCAGGAAGGGGCTAAGCTAAAGTTGTTTTGGTGACTGTAGTGTCCCTTTAAGTTTACCAAGCTTACTTTGAAAGTATAATTTCTTTTGGAGAGCTGAAGCCACATGGATGGACATACACAAGTCACACCTTTCTGAAGCAGGTAGACACACAAGAAAAAAAAAAAGCCAATTTACTAGAAAGGAAAGTGAGAATATGCTTATTGGGGAAAAATAAAATGATAGACACTTTCAACTTTTTATTGTGTTTGCAACATTGAGTGTTTGGGAGATCAGTTTCTCTTTGTCGTTGGTCTGTAGGTAATTAACAATTTCCTGAGTACTGTGAACAATTAAAAACCATTATAAAAAGGTGCATGGTCGTTATTTTGTGTGTGTTACAACTCCATTGATATTTTGTTTGTTTTTTCTTTGTTGATTACACAAATTGATAATACTCAGTGGATGTTTTTTTTTGGTGACAGGACAGTTATTTTGGTTTAGATGAACATTTAATGTATGTCATGTAACCTGTGCATTGTTGCAAATGAAAAATTGCCTATGCGTTCCTTGTCGAGATGTACTGTACACAGCATTGCTAATGTTGTTCTTCTACCAACTTCTCACACATGAAATGACCTATGACCTGAAATAAGAACGCTTTAAGGTGGAAAGGAATTCCGTCCCCCTTTTTATCACACATCTGGTTGTTCCTGAGAAAAGTGTTAGGTGTTAGATTCAACTCAGCTTTTAAGTGTTAGTTTGATAATGGAGTAAAAAATATGATTGCAAAAAGTTGCTGATAAGATTGTACTTGTGCTATAGAGTGCATTTAATATGTTAATGTATATGCCCATGTTATTTGAGCTTTGTCAATTTTCTTTTCTTCATAGGCATGTCAAACCCCCACCCCATTGTCTGTTTATTTTCTGCAGAGTTATACATAAGAAAAAGTAGGGACTACTTTTCATTATGTATAACCTGCAGGTTGAAATGATCATGACAGTCAAATGAGGCATGCTGAAACACATTGGCGTACTGGGCATGCAAAGGATTTGGGAGAGGGCATATAAGATATAATTCCTAGGCATTTAGAGACATTAAGTTGGTGGTGCCTAGAAAGAAGATGCATGGGTCTAGAGCACTTAAAAGAAACACACATTAAACCAGTCCAAGGACAAAAAAATTGGAGTTATATAAATTCTAATACATTTACCGTATTCTATATTTGGTACAAACTCTGTTTGAGTACTCTATTTGAGCAGACTTCTATATATATAAAAAAAACAAAAAACTAATCAGATGTCAAAGTTGCAATTTTGTCTAAAATATGTAAGTTTTTGCTTATGTGAGAAAACCATCAATAACTACACATAACAAATGGCCAGGTTATGTGTTGTGTACATAAGTGTAATAAGATCTTCTTTATATCAACTCTGTACTAAAGCATTCTCTGTACGAGTAACACAAAAGTTGGAAACTTGATTTTTGGAAGCAAATTGAACGGTTTGAGGGGTATTGTGAGGAATTACTGAAGCTGTCATGCCAATATTAACTTAAGCTAAATCTCCCCCCCCAAATACATCATATATTACAGTGATAAATAATGTATTCAATGTATGTATGATATTGCAAATTATTCCTCTTACCTCTGTTCCAGGCCACAATGCTTTGACCTGTGTTGTAACACCCATCTCTGGTCTGCCCCTTGCTCGGTTCTCACTATTCTTTGATTTGCCCTGTTTGGGTACACTTCCCAAAGCAGGGCAAACCTTGACCTTGATTCTGACATGCTGACTTCATTGCCAACATTCCGCTGTCTCAATGGAGTGACATCACTCACTCTGTTCCTATATTTCCTAGCCAGCGCTAGCAGTGTCTGCTAGTGAGTTACCATAGCAACTGCAGAACATGCGCTGTGGTTGCTCTGTGTGGAGAGCAGAAGGACCCTCTTTGGAAGGATGTTTTAGGGGCAGGATTTAGGAGTAGGATTAAGGGTTGGATTAGGGGCAAGATATACATGTGAGGTATCCTTTTAATAAATAACAGTAGCAAAATACAAATATGGTTTGCTTGTATTAGTGGGGCATGTGTGGTATTTCAGTATGAAAATGCTCCTAGTCCATCACTTGAGATGGAGATGTGGGGAGGTGTGAGGGGTCAGGTGTCCAACGAAAATAGAGGGGGCCTGATACGACATACGCTGCTCGGCTGGAGGTCGCTGAGGAACCTGGGCCACATCTCGCCTACCCCCAGCCCCATGATTCCGATCACGCATAAAGTGACTTTGGGAGGCGGACTACCATCAGGGGCATGGCCTGTCGCGGGCACTAGGGACTATGTCCCCATCTATCAAGTTCTTGAAGGGGGTAGGCTACGGGACCTGACCACTTTATTGGGGACAGAACCTAGGACCCCTCTTGCGATCCTCAGATACCTTCAATTACAACACTACTATAACTCGATGCCGCATAATGATCGCCTGCATCGCGACCTCACCTGGTTTGAAGGCCTATGCATCCGGGGCACCCCACTAGACCACGCAATCTCGGCGATGTACCAACACTTACTTATAGGGGATATACCTCAGGCCTCCACCTTTCGCCGTCAATGGGAGGAACAACTCGGAAAGACACTCACACAAGCACAACGGGACACGGCATTACTGTGGCAGCAGAAAAGCTCAATGAGTTCGGACTACCAGGAAGTTAACTACAAATTGCTCTCATTATGGTACAGGACCCCGATATTGTTGCACAGGATCTTCCCATCAATCACCCCACTGTGTTGGAGATGCCAGGCAGAACGCGGCACACTGATACACATATGGTGGGAATGTAGGGACATCGTTCCATACTGGACGATGATTAAGGAAGCGATAATTGACATCCTGGGAGACATCCCGGAATGGAGCGCGGAGCTAGCCCTGTTGCACATCTCGACGCAACCCATTAGGACGTACAAAAGATCTATATTACGCCACCTGTTAAACGCGGCTAAAGCTAACATACCGGCACTTTGGAAACAACGCAACATACCGTCGAAGACAGAATGGATCCGCAGAGTGGAAGACATATATGGGGCGGAAGACATTCACGCCACCCTGACCGACCGTAAAACGAAACATACGGAGCTGTGGCTCCCTTGGTTCCTATTCATTACCCAATACAGACAAAGAGCAGATCCTCCTGAACCCACTAATGGAGTGACAGCAGACGCTGGTTCCACTTGACGCAGACTAACCCACCCTATCTCCCTTTCTTTTATACCTATTCCTTCCATATCTTTCTTCACCTTTGCAATCACTTAACTAATGGGCTCCGGGTCTCGGGGCTGAGGGAGGGGGCTTAGGGGGAAATATTAGTAGACGTGCAATTTGCTACACCCTCACGTCACGTATGCTTTTAGTCCTCGCAGGACCTGAACGATAAACCATGGCTTGGGGAACACGAGATATTCTTAGATACACATACTACTGTGGCACAAACCGAAGTGAGGGACAATACGTGTTCATCACTTATGGTTGTGCACCGAAAGGACCCACTTCACGCTCACCAAATGCTAACGCTGGTACACACACCAATGACGCAGCACATTCACTCACATTGACACTCGCGTTGTCAATACCAACGACATGTAACTCGCAACACGGGATATTAGCGTATTGCAGGCTCTGCCAGGATTGGTAACGACGCTGGCCTTCACGCATGCTAGCCACGAACTGGGAATACTCCCACTATTTTTGCGTGCTAGGATACACCTAGCGACACCAACACGGACCTACGGGCCCGAACCTAGCGGGAGCCAGTGGCTTGCCTTTCATACAATGACTTCAATTACCCGTTTGAAAGACCAGGTAACACAGTGTTATGTGGCTCCCGCCATAAATAGCTGAGAACGACCTCTCCCGACGCAACTCCCGTTTACCCTTTACGCACATATTGGCTAAGGGAAGCAACCTGTTTGTTACAGCCGTTCCATTTTATATGATACCACTGTTTCCCCTCGTTGTATAATTATATTGCTTTTAAAATGTCGACCGCATACTCACCCTGCATGAAGACCTACGAGTCTCTCTAGGGGAAGTTATGAGGAGATTTGCATATCTCATTGTATTATATTTTGTGTACTAATATACTAAAGAAACCTGCGAGTTTCACATTGTTTACCAACTCACTGCTTTCTACGTAGTGACCAATCTCAATAAAAAGAATTTTCAAAAAAAGAAAATGCTCCTAGTTACATAGCCTAGGGGATGTACTTTCTGCAAATATATACTTTTGTGTACTTTTGTGGATTCTGTGACTACTATAAAAATTGTAATCTCAGCATACCAAATTTTGCAAAGTTTTGGTTTTAAAAACATAATTTCCTCCTTGCAGTATTTGTTTTATAACTTCTAAAAATATATTGAAATCCTAGACCAGCAATGGCGAACCTATGGCTTGTGTGTCACAGCTGGCACGCTGAGCCCTCTTTGTGGGCACGCGGCCATAGGTCGCCGGTAATGTTCCCAGCGATGTATTCACCGCGAGGCTAACAAGGCATTTGCCTTTGGGCAGCACTGCCTTCTTAGCCAAATGGCTAAAGTGCTGTAGTCTGAGCTCTTAATTCTCTTACTGCTCAGATCCCTCGCGCGCTGCTTAGTGATGCCGGGAGCTGGCGTATTACGTCAGATCGGCTCCTGGCATTACTAAGCACTGCGCAAGGGATCAGAGCTCCCTTGCCGCCAGTTCGCCTGTCCAGCAGCACAAGCAGCCCCACTGGACCCTAGGTGAGGAATCCACTGCAGTTCTCCCACGGAGGCTTGGTGGAGTTTAATTAAAATTAAAAAAATATACAGTATATACAGATTTGTATTCCTTACACTATATTGTTCCTTTAAATTACCATGTCTTCCTTTTTCTATCCAATCTTCAATTTTTTCACAAATATGGGTTTGCACAATTATATATATATATATATATATATATATATATATATATATATATATATATATATATATATATATATATATTATTATATCACTGCCTTTGTAAATCAATTTCAAGTGTGCATCTTTCGTGCTAAGGCGCCAAATTCATAATAAACTTTGAAAGTAGTTGGTGTACTGTGCAAATTCAGTAGAAGCATATTTAAAAAAAAATAATAAGGCAAACAGTAGATCTGAGTAAGCAATTATTTATCTACTTTTATGCAACCTTTTTCTGAGCAGATTTATTTTTAAATTACTTTTTTATTTACATTTGTTATTAATAACATATTGGAAATTACATAACTTATTCACCTACTCAATTATTATGGACACAGTTTTGGTGAAAGATGTAAATAGTCAAAAACATTTTTTTTTTGTATTCTTTTGTCTTTGATCTTTGTACCACTCAAGTGTAAACTTGTTCACCTCTTGTTTCTGCAAACATTATTTTGAAATATCCAAATTATACATGAAAATAAAGAATATTACTTTTGTTGTTGTTGTTGTTTTCTTCAAACATATCAATACAAGCATTAATACAACCTGCTTTGTAGCCAGCTAACCCTTGAAGCATTTTTGCTCACGGCGAGCAGCCCAAGTCCGAGGCGATCCAAAGGCCTACTTGGTGGTACAGGTGAGGGAGGAGCGACTGGTCACCCCACCGGTATCACAAGCAAGTAGATGCAATATGTGCACCCCCCACCGCGACTCTGTTACTGGGGTCACTGATTAAATCAAACCGTACATACAGTTCCAAAAGGAACTTACATACATAGCTTATTTTAAGTCAGGACTAGGTCATATGCACATTACATTTAACTTACTGTCACACCTTGAATGAAATACAAATAACCAAATCAAAAGGGGAAACATACAGGAACTCATAATAATGCATAAACATATTTAGAAAAGGGAGTTATTGTTCTGAGTTCCTGTATGTTTCCCCTTTTGATTTTATTATTATTATTATTGCCATTTATATAGTGCCAACAGATTCCGTAGCTCTTTACATTATAAGAGGGGGAATTTAACTATAAATAGGACAATTACAAGAAAACTTACAGAAACGATAGGTTGAAGAGGGCCCTGCTCAAATGAGCTTACTGTCTATAGGAGGTGGGGCACAAAACACATTAGGACAGGAAGTAGCAGTCAAATTAGGTGGGAGTGAAGCAGAGCTGGAGGAGAGAGTAGAGTGCTGCCCTTTAAGAGAGAGCAAGAGACAGGTATGTGAGGTAGAGGTTCGTCTCGGGGCCATAGGCTTTCCTAAAGAAATGGGTTTTAAGGCACTTCTTAAATGATTGGAGACTACGGGAGAGTCTGATGGCGGAAGGGAGCCGCCCGCGAGAAGTCCTGCAAGCGCGAGTTGGCCGTACGTGTGCGAGCAGCGGACAGAAGGTGGTCATGGGCAGAGCGGAAAGACTGAGAAGGGGCATGGATCTGTGAGGAGATGTAAGAGTGGCTAAGATTATTCAGTGCTTTATAGGTATGGGTTAGCACTTTGAATTGACTCCTATAGTATACAGGAAGCCAATGTAAGGACTGACAGAGGGGTGAGGTGTGAGAGGACCAACTAGAGAGGAAAATCAGTCTGGCAGCAGCATTCATTACAGACTGTAACGGGGCAATACGGCTATTGGGAAGACCAATTAGGAGAGTGTTACAATAGTCTATGCAAGAGATTACTAGAGCATGGATAAGCTCTCTAGTAGCATCTTGTGTAAGAAAGGGGCGGATGCGGGCAGAAGTTGTTGAGGTGGAATTGACTTGATTTGAAAACAGACCGGATGTAAGGCTCAAAGGTGAGGCCAGAATCAAAGTAACACCAAGACAATGTGCTTGTAAGGATGGGCTAATATGGGTACCACCAATCTGAAGGGAGAGCGAGAGAGGAGGATTAATATTAGGAGGAGGAAAGACAAGAAGTTCTGTTTTGGAAAGATTCAGTTTCAGAAAGTGGGAGGACATCCAATCAGAGATAGAAGAAAGGCAAGAGGTGACACGTTGCAGGACATCAGGGGAGAGGTCCGGGGAGGAGAGATATATCTGGGTGTCATCAGCATACATGTGGTGTTGGAATCCAAAAGAGGTAAGGTAATAAGTTTGCCAAGAGAGGCAGTGTAAAGAGAAAATATAGAAGGGGACCAAGGACAGAGCCTTGGGGGACTCCAACTGAGACAGGACGAATAGTGGAGGTATCATTAGAAAAAGAGACACTGAATGAGTGTTGGGAGAGATAAGAGGAAAACCACGAGATGAGAGTCCCGGACCTAGTGATTGAAGGGTTTGGAGAAGGAGAACATGGTCAACAGTGTCAAAAGCAGCGGAGAGGTCAAGAAGAATTAGTATGGAGTAGTGACCTTTGGATTTAGCTGCGGTAATGTCGTTAGTGACTTTGATAAGGGAAGTCTCAGTAGAGTGGAGGGGGCGGAAGCCGGACTGAAGAGGGTCAAGGAGAGAGTTGGAGTTTAGGAAGCAGGCCAGACAGGTGAAAACTAGTCTTTCAAGAAGCTTTGAGGAAAAAGGGAGCAGGGATATAGGGTGATAGTTAGAAGGGGAGGATGGGTCGAGACATGGTTTCTTTAAGATGGGTACTACAGTAGCATGTTTAAGGACAGCAGCAACAGTGCCAGAAGAAAGCGAGCAGTTGAAGATGTGTGTTGAGGGCACAAGACAGGAGGATTGAGATCTGATCAGGTGAGACGGGACAGGATCAAGCGGGCAAGTGGTGGGGCGAGAGGAAAGGATAAGCGCAGCCACCTCTTGTTCAGTAGCCTTGGAGAAGGTCGGAAGGGTTGGAGAGGCATGATCCAGGTGAGGTTGAGAAAGTGAGGGGCAAGGTGGTGAGAATTCTTTCCTAAGCTGCTCAATCTTGTCAGTAAAGTAGCATGCAAAACTGTCGGCTGTAAGGTTAGTTTGGGGGGTGGCTGCAGCAGGGAAAAGAAGAGAGTTAAAGGTATCAAAGAGACGCCTGGGATTGCGATAGCATGAGCTAATAAGTTAGGAAAAGTATGACTGACAAGGGCAAGAACTGTGCTGTATGAGCGCAATATGAATTTGTAGTGTAGAAAGTCTGACTCTGAGTGAGACTTCCTCCAGCAGCGTTCAGCAGAACGGGAGCATCTTTGCAGGTAGCGTGTTGATTTAGTGTACCACGGTTGGGGGCATCTTTGGAGAGGGGCTGCAGCGTCCAGGGCTGAGGTGAGGGTAGAGTTATATGAGGCGATAGCAAGTGAGGGTTTGGTTATTTGTATTTTATTCAAGTTGTCACAATAAGTTAAATGTAATGTGCATGTAACCTAGTCCTGACTTAAAATAAGCTATGTATGTAAGTTCCTTTTGGAACTGTGTGTACTGTTTGATTTAATCAGTGACCCCAGTAACAGAGTCGCAGTGGGGGTTGCACATATTGCATCTACTTGCTTGTGATACCGGTGGGGTGACCAGTCACTCCTCCCTCACCTGTACCACCAAGTAGGCCTTTGGATCACCTCTGACTTAGGCTGCTCGCCTTGAGCAAAAATGCCTCATACAAGAACTCAATAAACAAGAATGAGCAAGAAATATCTCCTCTGCCTGCAGAATTCAAAATATGCAAAGCTACCTGAATATGTAAAGCAAGCCTGGCAATTCAGGTAGTGCATCCTGTTTCAGGATCCTTACAACTAACAGATGGCGTTGTACAGGTTCCACAGTCAAATCCACCTAGTTGGTTGAAAGCAACAGCAGGACAGGAGAGCACACAAAACATTTAACAACAAACAAATACATTACTAGAGTTACTAGAACATAAGAGTAATCTGGGGACCTACATAAAGTGTCCATCTTCCGTCCCCACCTGGGTTCTTCATTACTCAATTTTAGACTCCTGTGCTGAAGGCCCTGAGGGGACCGCACCCTGTGCACCACCCAAACCCTCAGAGGGTCTATTGTCAACTCTATTTCATGTCTAGATCCAATCGAGACCACGATCAAGGTGCCAGGACCAACTGGATCTGTTAGAAATGCATTTGGTACCTATGGCCAGCGCAGTGGCCCATTCTGGATAGCTATGACTATGTCTCTATATGGTAATCTCATTGCAAGCTTTGGAATTGGGTCGACCAAGTTTATATTGGGTTGTGAGCACGGTATAGAGAAATGTTTAATTATAATTCCCCATGTGAAATCGATCTTTTCACAATATAAGTTAGGTCAGCAGTCTACCTACCAGTGGTATACATATACATATACATAGCGCCATTATTATTTTTACTTTTCTTTTCCATTTTTAAATTGCAGTTGCATCCTGAAATCAACCAATACACCAGGATAAAGTTGTATGCATTGTTAATCTTGCCTTCTTTATTTTATTTTGTTCCTCGTGAAATCTATATGCATGGGATGTTAGTGTAACAAATAAATTGCTCTGAATCTGCAAGTATTTAACTGAATATCTGATTATTTTCTCACATGTAAGCTTGTCTATTAGCCAATTGTGTTTCTGATCTCATGCCTAATACTTATCCATGCTATTGTCATGTGATTTGTTTCAGAATAATTGCTGCTTTTACTGCAGCATTTTGTTTTCTTGCTCATATTCTAATAAAAATTAGGTTTTATCATTTTATGTGATTTAATTGTTGTATTGCAACTTGAATTGCTCAATTGTCTATTTATTTTGTCTTACTTCAGCCTCAATAAAATGATGGACAAAGAAAAAATTTATGCTTTCATTATGCCGTTTGCATTGTCTCTCATCAGATCAGATTTTAGCACTTTATTTGCTGATCAAGGTCTGTCTATTGTAACCTTGAATGATGTAGCAGGCCAAATGAAATAATTTATTGTCAATTAAAAACAGGATGTTTTAGCAGTGTTCTCCAGATGACCTGTCTTTTTATGATCACCTTGAATTGTATTTTTTATGAGGTTAGTTATTTAATGGAATAATGTCTTGAGTTATTTTAATTTTTTTTGGTGGGAGTGGGGGGGGATTGTTTTTTTTTTTTATTTAAATGAATGAATGGATGGATGCATATAACTGTCATAATTATTTACAGTCCTTCCATGAATCACGTGTCTATTTTTTGTTTCCTTGCAAAATATATTAATTGGCTGTTATAACCCTTAAAGGGTTTTTTTCATTGCTAAATATATTAACTATTTTAATCCTTTAAGGGCATTCATAACTCTTTAATCTGGGCCTCATTCGTAACTATTTGATCTTGTCCCTTAAGAACATGAGCTAGTATGGTATGCCTTGCCTAATAATATATTTTGATTTTACAGCCCTGCATTTGTTAAATGAGTAGATCAATCAGTTTTAAAGGTCTTAAAAGTAACACTCCCAGCACCATAACTCGCTCTAGTGGTTATGGTGTCTGAGGTGTCCAAGCCCATAGTAAGATGTCAGACCATTTTTTTTTACTATGGATTGACAACATTGCTGGGTCCAGCCATGCACAGATGCCACAGCCATCTCATCTGGTCTTCTGCAGCATGAAAAGCCAGATTGCTCCATTGAACAATGCAAGATCGCATTGCCAAATCATATAACAATGGTTTGACAATTTCCATTGCCAGGGCACCCCAGTCACCATAATTACTACACCAGGCTGTGGTGATCACGGTGCATGAATTGTTCCATTATAGTGGTGAGGGATAATATCCATTCATTTAGGAGAATGCTAAACTTATACTAATGTTTTCATTGCAGGGCTTAAACACCTCTCTTGTTACTGTCTTCCTGACAACCTCATAAGCACTTCCCCTGTGAGAACCGAGTCAGACTCGATTTTCAATCAAATGCTACACTTAGCGAGCATTTGATCCTGATTATTATTATTGACTATTATTTTATTATTTATATAGCGCCAGCAAATTCCATAGCTATAGTTTCCATAGTTATACAATGGGTTTACTTTGTTCCAATCAGATGCTACTCAGCAATAAATGTGATCTGTCACTTCAGAGCACATAAGGATGCATTGGATGCACCCAGCATCAGCATACTTTATAGGCAGACTCTGTATGTCAACCACTTTCAATAATTTTTTTTAAAGGACCACTATAGTGCCAGGAAAACAAACTCGTTTTCCTGGCACTATAGGGTCTTAAGGTCCCCCCCACCCTCAGGGTCCCACTGGGCTAAAGGGGTTAAACACTTACATTTCTCCAGCATCGGGCTCCCTCAGCGCTGGGGAACTCTCCTTCCTCTGCCGACGTCAGCGCCGAATGTGCATGCACGGCAAGAGCTGCACGCGCATTCAAACAGTCCATAGGAAAGCATTACTCATTGCTTTCCTATGGACGTACAGCGTCTTCTCACTGTGATTTTCACAGTGATAAGCGCCTCTAGCAGCTGGATTAACCCTAGTCTAAACATAGCAGTTTCTCTGAAACTGCTCTGTTTACAGCTGCAGCGTTAAAACCTGGGGGGACCTGGCACCCAGACCACTTCATTGAGCTGAAGTGGTCTGGGTGCCTATAGTGGTCCTTTAATGACTTTCAGTTTGAAGCTCCTCGTGGCTGGCTGTCTGACAACCAAGAACAGGTGTGGAAATTACAAAATGTAAATAATGCCTTTTCTCAGAAATGGAACGGTTTTCCTTTGTAAGGCTGCAATGGCAGGATCACTTCTCCTCTTAACATTAACCACTTAACGACCATTACAGTCTGTCGTCATGTAGTGCAGGGATTTAACGCTCCTTGATGACATAATCATGCATTAAATGTACCAGCAGAGTTAAATCCCTGAGTTGCACATGGCACTTTAAATACCTTTAAATCACTGTGGCTGAACTATTGTAGTGATTCTGAGTTCAGTGATTGGTGCTGGACTTTGTCAGCTACCCAGCAAAGACCACAATTTCACAGAGTTGCAGTACTCTGTGCTGTGTGAGCTTGGAAATCTCTCTGCTGTTTACAATATGAGGTAGGGAGAGGTGCTGGGCTTGGGGTTGGATTATGGGAAGAGGTAAACATGTGGGGTATCATTGTACTTGAGAACAGTAGTAGAATGCAAAAATGGAGTTCATACAGCACTGGGGCATGCATGGTCTGTGAATTTCTTCAAAATTGAACACCTGTGGGAAAAAACATTAAGTGTCAAAATGCTCATACATATACGTTTGTGTATCTGTTTTTAATTCTGTGACTACAATAAAAGTTGTAATCTCAACATGCCAAACTTTGCAATAAGGGAATTTAAAACTTTAAACTTTAATTGAAATCCTAGACATATTGGGCATTTTAACATTTAGGACTAAATAGTGAATGCATGTTATTATATGGGTGCACTTAAAGTGTGAACTTGTGGTAGAATGAACGCATGGCAAAAGTGACAAAAAGAGTTCTTACAGCGGATGCATCGCCAGTGGCTTTCTGGAAGACAACCAGTAAAAGGTGTATTTTACCCTGCAATGTAAGCATGGCTAAAACTAAAAGGCTACTGTACCCAGACAACTTAATTCTAATGAAATGGCCTGAGTCCAGTGGTCCAGTAAAAATATATTGCTGTTCATCAATATTGTTACGTTTTGGGTTCTTTTAGTGTTTTTTTAGAAAACGACAAAAAACTCTTACCCTGCCTTCCAGTTAGTGACCACTCAAATCTTAAACAAGTTTTAGTTCACTTGTGTTATTACTGAAGGAACCTATGTCTTTATATATCACAAGAATCCCTCCAACCAAGGGCAGTTCCGAACTGAAATGCCAAGCAGTTTACCTTTCATATGTCTTAACCTTTTTGTCAAACCCTATTCATGGCAACATGTGACCAGAGTGCTTTCGAAGCCCCAATGCCTTCAGTTTTTTCATAGCAATTGCTGATCTTTTGATGCTCACGTTCTGCTTCTTTGGGAGGTTCTCTGGTGTCTCCAGATACGAGAAACATGGGTGAACCGTGATATGCATTCTGTACAAGAGATACTACAATCTCAGTCAATCATTTCAGCGCTCTTTGAGCTTCATCAGTGGCATGTAGCTGAAATACCTGTTAATGATCCTGGAGTCTAACTTTCTACCAGTCAGTGCATTTGCTACCCATTTAACTAACACAATAAATAAATACAAATATATACCACTTTTTCTGATGGTTTTTATGACAGCCACTAAATTGATGCCCTATAAAACTGTTTAGCCAGGTTGTAAAAAGAATTTGTGAGCCGCAGTCACAATAAACAATATGAGAACAACACTTTCAGTAATGTAAAAAGATGAACACAGCTATTTTATGTGTGTCATGTAATTGAAATATGTGGACATTTTATATTTTTAAATCACAGTTTCTATTACCTGTCAAGTTTATATGTATATTTTTATAGGATGTATTATGTAGTCTGGCTTCTGGATCTTCTGTTGCATATTTCACACCTGGAAATAAAGTGTTAATATTTATTATTTTTTATCTGGAAGCCAAAGACATTTTCATAAGCCTTAATCAGTGAGAGATGATATATTGGGGGAAAATTCCTGGCACCATCAAGAGCATTCCATCTCTGTATAAATATTGCGGTACCAACCAACTCAACTCGTTTTTTTCCAAAACCCCCCATAATGTTCCGTTTACTCTGGAGTAACAGTTCGTGGGTGGTAAGAAAGCACCCAGGGTGCGATTTAATTACAGATGGAATGTGTTCTCTGTGGTGTTTGCAGACATGTAAACTGTGGAAAACACATTGCAAAGGGGTGACTGTAAGTGATTGAGTGGGCTTCCATGTCAAACAAACCTTTTTTTTTTTTAAAAACTATGGTTAATGTAATTTATTTGTGCTTGTATTTGTTTCTCCTGTTTTAATTTCACTAATTTTCATGATCGATCCAGAAGTTACGGAATCAAAAAAGAGTTAATGACAACAGAGGTGCATCTTTATCTGTTATTTATTAAAAAGTTCTAACACCCCCACCCCCCCACCCCACCCCCCCCAAAAAAATTTTTATTAAATAATTCGGCAACAGAAGAACATATGTTACATCTTTGAGATTGACACAATTTGTGATGATCATCTCTCTCCTTATAACTGTGGGTTTCCGAGGATTAACCATAGTTGGGCATCTACCTACTATTAATCGTGGCCTTGTGGATCTTCTCTACTGCTCTTGGCTTATTACTGAATTGCCCTTTTATCATATATTGAAGTACAATCTGTATACTTCACTTTCCTACCCTTAAGTTTTCCTTTGTAGTTTAAAAAGCAAAGTACATTTTTGTTCTACTACAACATATTTCATCTGTTTTATTTTAAAAAATGAATTAAAAAACCATGATCAGTTTTGTATATTCAAACCACTGGCTTTTGCAAGCCTCTCTTCTATCATACAATATCAAAAACTGGCAGCAGAAAGGTTGTGTATCCAGATCATTGTAGTGGTTCTGAGATAAACAGATTGACCCTGCAGGCTGAGCAGTGTAATCACTGCTATTTCTTAGGCAGCAATGTAAACACTGCCTATTCTAACACCATCTCTAGTGACTGTCACTCAGACAGCCACTGTAATGACTTCCTGAATGTGGTCCTGCAATGATAGCAGGACTGACGTTCAGTGTCTCGTTGCTCTGCATGGAGGGTAGTGGATGCATGGAATAGGCTGAAGTGGTAGAGGTTAACACAGTGAGGGAGTTTAAGCATACGTGGGATAGGCATAAGGCTATCCTAACTATAAGATAAGGCCAGGGACTAATCAAAGTATTTAGAAAATTGGACAGACTAGATGGGCCGAATGGTTCTTATCTGCCGTCACATTCTATGTTTCTAAATGCTCCCTTTAGAGATGCATTGAGTCTCTGCATTTCTTTGAGGACATGTTGATTGGCGCAGCACCACGATTGCCAGTGTGTTGCTTTAAACAAAAACACTCCAAACAGGTGTGACAAAAAGTGTAGATTTCAATAGAAACTGGCAATTTTATAAATTAACATTGTTACATCCCCCTGACAGTCAACCAAACAACTAGTCCGAATACTTCCTGTAGTTTTGCTCAGTGGAGCTGAACGCAAGAGGCAGACAATTGTAAGCTCATGGAGCAGGGCCCTCCACCCCTCTGTTCCTTTACCTCCAGTTGTCTGGTTACAATTACACGTCTGTTAGTCCACCCAATGTGCAGCGCTACGGAGTCTGATGGCGCTATATATATAATAATAATTGCTCAGAGCACCTGCCTTGCAAAGACTTCTCATTGAGCTGCATTGATAAGTGTGCGATTGGACAGCCACATACTCTGGGCTGGATATGACTGAATGCAGGGTATAGGCTTTCAAGGCCTCCATCTGTGTCAACTTGAATCTCACTCCTGAAGGTGTGTGTATCTAGCTTTGGTTGGTCTAATGATGCTTGTCCGAGGGTTCCCAATTCATTAGTGAATTTGACTTTTTATTGGAAAAATCACCTTGCCTACCTTATTTATTATGGAAGGTAATTATTAGTGATTATCTTTGCTAGAGGGTTGAGGACTGGTGGTTGTATTGCCATTCCACTCTTTCCAAACCTCTCTCCTAAAGTCATGTGTTGGTGTGGTTTATCTAGCTGCCATTTCATACATGCCCACTTCTGAGATGTAGTTTGTGAGTTCTAGCCTGGAAGGGTTGTTGGTTTTCAACCAATGTTTAGCTATTAAGGATAGGGTGGCTATAAGAATGGAAGCTCAGATATTTAACATGTTTAGGGTACTGATCTTCAAACAAAAATAAAAGGAGAATAGCGTGGTCATTCTGAACCACGATATTGGCATGAGTTTTAATTAGTTCGATTACCTCTTTCTAGTAAGTTTGTATTGTGGGACAGCTCCACCAGACATGCGACATGTTGCCTACATCACTTCCACATCTCCAACAAATATTGGATATTAAGGGGCATATTCTTGCTATTCGATCCGGTACCATGTACCATCTGTACAATAATTTGCGTGCTGTCTCCATATGGGATGCGCACACATTGTCATTCCTCTAACGTATTTTTAGCTTTCAGCCAATTACTTTCTGGTATTTGGCGGTCCAAATCATTTGTACATGTTGGGGGGTTTACTAGAGCATATATAGTCTATATTTGCTTTTTTACAGGGGTTAGTTGTACACTGAATTTCTCAAAGTCGGTCAGCTGATGCTCGTATATGAAGGATGAATCAATAATGACATGAGTAGTCCTCCAGGATCTAATCTGCATAAATTTAAAAAGTGCTGTGCTCGGCAGTGTATATAATCGTTCCAATCGTTGGTAATTTACCTTCACGATATAGTATGTGTAAATATAGGGCCCCACAGCAATTCCACAGATTATAATTAAAATCTTGTATGAGGGCTGATAGCACCCTCATTGGTGTGGCTAGGGAGACAGGGTGGCAGTTGCACAGATATTTCCTAGACTCATCCCACACTGAAAGAGATGCTGTTGTGGTAGGCAATGCATGAGTAAAGTGTGGTCTGTGCAATGGTATCAGCCACATTAAATCCGAGATGTGCATCTCATGCGTCCAATGTTTTTCAATAGTCACCCACTGGGGTGGCTGTTGTCGTTGTTGGGCAGACGCTAAATTATTCAGGAGTGCCACTTTGTAGTAGGGATCGACCGATTAACGGTCTGGCCGATATCATCAACCGATATTCTGTATTTTCAGCAATATCGGTATCGGCCAATGGCAACTCTCCATGCGGTACACAGACTGCGAGATTTAGACAGGGTAGCTGCTGGGAAGGTAAGTAAGAGTGTGCTGGGCCCCCTCTGCACAGTCCATGCCACTGGACCACCATGGAATGCCATATCCCTCCACCCTGGCAAGGTAAAAATCAGGGAGGGGGACTAAAACATTTTTAAAAATATATTTATTTTTTTAAAGTTACAAATATAAAATGCCCGCCCCCAATTTTACACACTTAACATACCTACACAAACACACACTACTCAAACACACACACACGGCATTCATTATATACACGCTACACACACACTCTGCATTCATTATATACATGCTACACACACACTCTGCATTCATTATATACACACTACACAAAACACACTGCATTCATTATATACACACACTACACAAACACTCACGGCACAAATACACTACACACAAACTCTGAATTCACTATACACACACTACACAAACACACACTCTGCATCCACTAATCAAATACTCTCACTGCATCCATTACACACATATATATTCTTATAAACATAACAAATTCTAACTGAGATGTATATTTTGTGCATTTACCTTAATAAAAAAATTGCAAATAAACATGTTCAGTTAACAATAGATTTGTGTAGAAATAGATTTTTGTTTTTTTTAACTGGTAAATGTACAGAATATAAGCTATCGGTCTGAAAGCTCACAGATTATCGGTATCGGCTCTAAAAAATCAATATCGGTCAATCCCCACTCTGTAGTACATACAAGCGTATATTTGGGAGGCTCATACCACCTTTTTGACTAGGCATATATAGCGTTGTCAAAGCAATCCTAAAACTTTTGCCATGCCAGACGAATTAATTTATACTTTTTTTAATTAAGCGAAAGTAAGATGTCGGGACAGTGATGAGAACTGTTCGAAATAGATATTGCCATTTTGGTAATATGATCATTTTGACCGCAGCAATGCGGCCTGACCAGGATATGAATTTATGTCAATTATGTAAAATGGTGTTCATTTATTTACAAAGTTTCACATAGTTTACATGGTAGAGCTGCGATAATTGGTGCGGAAGTTCTACTCCCAAAAAGGTCAGGTGTTTTTTTTTAACTAGATTAGGTGGTCATCCTCCATCCTCACCCCCGTGGATGTATTTTGGTGAGATTTAATCTATAAAAGGAGCAGTTACTTGTAGGATTATAAAACAGAGTGAAACACTGGTTTTGATACTTCTAGGTCAGTTATAAATAAAAGGATATCGTCTGCAAAAATATCTTTTTTTTTTGTTTTTTTTTCAGCTTAACCCATTTGAATGCCACATATTGACGTATTTGCCCTTATGGAAGCTACTAGTGGTTCTAATGCTACTATAAATAGTAGTGGGGAGAAGGGGCACCCTTGTCTTGTCCTATTAAAGATCTTGAAGGAGTCAGATAGAAACCCAGCATTAAAAACTCTGGCTGACGATTTAGTGTATAATGGTGATATCACTGATTGAAACTGATGTGGGAATTGGACTTTTTCCAATTCAGCTTGGAAGAATGACCAGTTTAGTCGGTCAAATGCTTTTTTGGCATCTAGTGATTAAAGAAGGCTGTTCTGTGTTTTATGCATGCTGTGGAAAAGTGTTATGGCCTTTCTCGTGCTTTTGGCTCCCTGCCTGCTTCTTACAAAGCCAACTTGATCTCCATGGATGATACGAGGTAATATTGAGGTTAGTCTATTATCATATAGTTTGGCCAATATTTTTATGGCTGAATTTAATAGTATATAGGTCTAAAGTTGGGCATTTGGTAGGGGATATCCCCGGTTCAGCAAGGTGGCTACGTTTACTGTCAACATCTCTGCTGGCAGCAATGCTGAATTGACCGCTTGTCTATAAAGATTGGCCAGTTGGGGAAGAGGATGGAGGAGAACGTTCAGTAGTACATATTTGGGAGTCCATCGAGCCTTGGGCTTTATGTGCTGGGAGATCATTAAGAACTTTGTCTACTTCTCAATTGTCACCTTTTAAAAAGTATTTATCGGGAGTTCAAAAATAGTCAAACATTACAAGAGATTATACAGAAACGTATACACATCTTTAGCAATCTTTAACTTAAGAGGTTGAGGAATCTGTACTTTCAGTCTATAAGAATTCAGTGTCGGTGGACACCCATACGGTAGCATAACGGCCCCACAGGGCCCATACTGGGGTAAACCGAAGCAAACATATACACCCATCCCCACATACCAGAGTTCAGCATCACAGAGGAGTGACAGAGACCGGTCCTGACCATTTTATCTGACCCCAGCTCAGGTTCTCCTTGCATACGCAATAGGCAACTGGGTAATTGCCATCGCAGAGACAGAGATGGATGGAAATGAACCAATGTATAACTGTGCAATACCTTTCTGAACCCCCCAGCAACTTATTTTTTGTCTCCCATACCCCACATTATATGTACCACACTAAACTGAGTAAAAGGAAACACAAATAAGGAATGTAAAACAGACAAACCATCACAACCAGATGGTAACTTCAACACAATGAAACGATACGTCATCCAAGCTCTTATATCACCGTTAGATTGTTCTTTTTCTTATGTCTATCTGTGTATAATTCTGGCAAAACCAATGACAGCCAGATCCCAAATGCAATTGATGCACATGAAATGATACGAACACCGCATATAACTCCTTTTGGTAACATTTGATATGTATTGTAATCACAGTGCGGCTTCTGCGTAAGCCATATGACTGCATAGTGCATTACTTTTCTCTCTGTCATTGAAAAATAAAGAATTATAAAAAAAAGAATTCAGTGTGATTGCATGAAAAGCTGAGGAAATTAATTGAAAATTTTGATTGTAGAACATTGTCAATTGGAGAACATTTAGATTCTGAATCTAAGACCCAACCTGAGTCCATCCATAGAGATCAATACCATAATAAAATACAAGATGCATAATTTTAATTTTTGAAGCCATAGACACTTTTGTAGTTTTCACATCCAACTAAGGTGGTTATTAAGCCCAATTCAACAGTGTGATCACCACAGGATGGCACGAAAAGCAATTCAATCCTAAAATAACATACTATACATCCATAAGCAAAATATGCACAGTTTTTTTAAAGGACCACTATAGTCATCCAGACCACTTCAGCTCAATGAAGTGGTCTGGGTGCTAGGTCCCCCAGGTTTTAACCTTTCACATGTAAACATAGCAGTTTCAGAGTTAATTGCAGGGTTAATCCAGCCTCTGATGGCTGTCTTCGCATTGGAGCACGCAGAACGTTCATAGGAAAGCATTTAAGGGGTTTTAACCCCTTCAGCCCAGTGGAAGGGGGGCCCTGAGGGTTGGAGGGACCTAAGGACTATATAGTTCCAGGAAAACTAGTTTGTTTTCCTGACACTATAGTGGTCCTTTAAAATTCTACTTCCATGTAAATGTGTATTTATATGCAATGCACACCCACTGCAATCAAATAATGCTATGCACTCCTGAATGTGTAGAAAAACAAATAAATACTTGTTTCACTTAGTTATTCTTAAACCTCTTAAATAATTATGTACCCACAGAATAGCACGCAGTACTAAACTCTAGAGCTTAAAGGGCTACAATAGACTCACCACTTTCTCCAAGATTCCAGACTTTTATAACGGTGTGATGACATTGTTCATGTTAGTACTATTAACATGTTTCACCCATCGACTTCGGCTTCCTCAAAGCACTTATTTTAGCATTTTATGGTTGAGTTAGTTTTTTGACACTACTGTTTAATTGTGCTTACTAACTACCTTCTTTGAGTGTGGTTTCGTAAACTTTTTTGTTTACAATATTGTGCTCATTATGGGTGTATGTGAAGGTGTGTTATTGGTTTTTATACATTCTTTTTGGACAATCTTTATTTAAATACCTTTCAAACATTTCATATCAGGAGACAAAATCAATTGCATATCAAAATGTACGAATAGGGATACACACAATCAGGTCAAAGGTTTTTATATTGTTATAAATATTTCTCTTTTGTAGGTTTGTCCAGCTTTCCAATTTTTATGTTGTGTCAGATTTACTTATTCTATATAGGAGGGCATTCTATATAGGCGTATACATTAATCTATTGCATTTCCAAGTTACTAAAGTAAAGCTGTGCCCTATGGCTGATGGCTCTTTAGTTTGATGAATGGCAGATAGTGTTGCTAATCTTATAATTTGTTTATTTTCATACTTCACCTTGTTGTGTTTTTGTTCTTATTACTACGGTTACCTAATTCTTTTCTTTATCCTTACATAGCCTGTGTGAATATATGTAATTAAGAATACATTTGTGTCAACCTATTGTAAGCTCGTTTGAGCAGGGTCCTCTTCAACCTATCCTTCCTGTAAGTTTTCTTGTAATTGTCCTATTTATAGTTAAATCCCCCCTCTTATAATATAGTAAAGCGCTATGCAATTTGTTGGCGCCATATAAACGGCAATAATAATATGTTTACCTACTTTGTATTAAGGCTAAAGATGAATCCTCTTTGCTAGCAGTGCAGCTTCAGTAATGTGTACCAATGTGACATATTTATTTAGGTTTTTTTTTTTTTTTACTCTGTGCCGGTTTTCATTACATACATGCTTAAGTACTTTTATTTTCTTTTACGTTTCTTTACAAGAATGCTAACAGCCATTACAGGAAAAAGTATTAAAATTGTAAATCCATGGGTTAATCAATAATGCACAATTTGTGTAATCTTTTAACAAAGTGACAGATGCATTTGACTGTTTTTACTGTTCTCCTGGTACATTCTTTAACCACAATTTACATCGTTTCAGTCTTTTTAATACCTAAGTTAATGACTTGGCTCATTATTAGTTGGGGGGGATGAGGAGGGGCACAGAACTAGACCAGTTCATTAGAAGGAAGATGTGGTACTGCTCTGTCCATAATTTTTTTTATTATTGTGTGTGCGCTTTGGTGTTTTTGTGTTTTTATTTTATTTTTTCTATACTTCCATTATATTTTAAGTTTTTTTAAATAAATTTAAATTGTTTGTATGAAACAAAAGAGGAAAAATAAGTATTTCACTGTGAAACATTTAAGCAAATTACAAATAGTTTGCTGCTCATGTTTTTGTGATATTCAGGTTGGATAATGTACGAGAGACCTGCCGCAACACATGCAACAGATTATGAGAAGACTGCAAATATAATAATTACAGCATGGAGCAGACTGTGCTGGCAGATATTGGAACATAGAACTCCTTTTAATCATTCTGCTTCCCATAATGTGGGTGGTCACAGTCTAAAAACGTTCAGTCAGTCCATTCCTCATGGAACAGTGATTTTAAAGCACAACTGAAGTAAACAGCACTCCACAACTCTTTCAGTGTTTTCTTTTGCAACTAAACAACACGCTGTACTTAATATCCATTTAATCTGTTCAATTTCTTTTTGACAATTTGATAGTTAAGCATTATGTATCTATTTAAGTCATTGCAATTACTCTGGGTTTTTAGAATGTTACTTTGGTGCTTCGACTTTTTTACACTTATGTTTTAGTTATCACTCATGTTTCCATAGTTATGTAATTGTGTTCCTTTTTCTTTTTATCCGCCTTATGTTCTACTGCAGTGTCTCTGCGGATTGTGTCACTGTGAGGTTCCGGGTCAAAGTTTACTCAATGATGACGAATAGGGGGCGGACCGGAAATAGTATATGTTCGCCCAACGCGAACACGCTATTGTTCGCCGGCGGACAGTTCGCGAACAGTTCGGCGAGCAGTTCGCGACATCTCTATTTAGAACAGGTGCCCAAAATTGCACAGCATATTCAAGGTGTGGTCCTACTATTAATTTATAAAGAATAAAAATTATATTTTCATCCCTAGAATTAATGTCCCTTTTTATACATGACAATACCATGACAATGCACATTGTGTCCTAGTTTGTCTATAACAATTCCCTAATCCTCCTCGTGTGTTGTTTTCCCTAATTTACGTCTGTTTAGGGTGTAAGTTGCCTGTGCATTTTGTATCCGAAGTCCATAAATATATATACTTTTTAAAAATCGCTTTATTAATCGGATCATCAATATAAAAAGACAAAAATACACCAAAGACAAACACAAATGCATATGGTCCAAAAGCACTTAAAGTGGACCTATATATAGACCATAATGAATGCTCTACATGAATATTATGAATGTCACATGAATACTACATAATTACATTAAAATCTTAAATATACAAATTATCTGTACAAAATACTATTACATTAAAACAGTAGTAAGACTGGAGCCAAAATACCTAGCCACCCGACGTTTCAGCCTTTGTCAAGGGTGTGTAGTACTTCACCTAAATGCTGTTTATGTAGGGATGTAGATATGTATAATGGTGGTAAACCAACCCTACGGTATTTACAGGTGGATCAAATAATTTTAAAAATATTAGAGAATATACAGGACCGAGTGGATTTTATTAGCAAGCTATAAGTGTATCTCCAAGGGGCCATACATTTTTGGCAGGCTGGTGCTGCACTAAACATATAATATATACACTCTTAAAGTCATAATAAGTTGTAAATCAATAACCCAAATAGTGCATACCTTATACCAGAGAATAGAAAAAAAAGGGGGGGGGGGATACAGTTTAAAATTCTAGCCAAAAGCTATCTACTGTTACATAACCATAACTAAGTGATTATATTCATTATAATTTGAGGGTCCTGCCTGACAACCCAGGCAGAAAGTTTTTCGATTGCAAGCCCTATATTTGACCCTGTAACTTTCTAAAGTACCATAAAACCTGTACATGGGGGGTACTGTTGTACTCATGAGATTCGCTGAGAACAAATATGAGTGTTTTAAAACTGTTAAACATATAATAATATCATCAGTGAAAGTGCAATGTGAAGAATGCAAAAAAACACTAACTTTGACTAGGGTTTTGTGACTGACTACTAAAAAAGACTAGACATACTACATTTTGAATACCCTGGGCTGCCTACTTCTGTAAATGGTATGTCATGATGGGGTTAATTTTCATTCCTGGGCTGCCATATATCGAAAGCAACATAGGCCCTGGCACATTTCGATTTCTAAAAACTGAAAAGGGGAAAGCCCTGTATTTAACCTTCTAACTTTCCAAAACCCCATAAATCTGCTAACAGTATTATGAATTTCCCCGTCCACCCTGGAGTGGGGGGCGGGCCATACACCAGCTACATGTGAGCAAACGCTTACCTACCTAAGATGGGAGCCAAAATTCCAGTAACTGAGCCTGTGATGGAGGTCAAGCAGCAGCAGCAATGGAAAGCCGCTTTTTATACCACGTGCTACCATATTTGGTGCAGTCTGGAGGCAAAGACACATCAGCCCCCCTTGCCTTCAGTGGTGCAGTTTGGAGGCCTACTGGAGCATAATCCCTACACATAGTCCGTACCTCCGGAGAGACCTCTGCATGTGGAGACTGTCTGGGGACTTCGCCCTGAGTGCTGGGTATGAAGGGGCTATCGGAAACTTTGTGTGGTCTCTGGAACAGACCTGGGGCTGGAAGTGCAGGACAGGTGGATGCACACATGTTTATTCTACAGTTGTATGCCAGTCTTCTTAACCTAACTTAGGCATAGAGCTGACATGGATTTAGAGCTATATTTAGCTTGCCAATTTCCTTTATCTGTTGCTATACTTCACCTTTTGCCATCCTACCACCATGAGTTTTAAACCTCACTTATATTGGCCATATACAGGGTATGGCAAGCAGATGGTCACCTATGATCACTACGTGCAGTTTTCTTTTTTATATTGGCAATACCCCTGCATAGACAACAATGTTCATTAGACTTGATTTGTTTTTAAGCGAATCACCCTATCTGTCCCCTCTGATGAGCTAACCGGCGAAACGCACACGTCAGGGGCTCGGTTAGCACACTGTCATTACCATATATCTAGCAACTGACATTACAGCTACCTTTCACGTATTGGTTTTCCACTGTTATTTTATTTTCTAGTCTCTTATTCTCTGGAGGTTTGGGCATGGAGGGCAGGTTAATGTGAGAGTAGAATTTTGTGTCAGAGGTTCCCCCGAAGGCACATTAGCGTCTACTTCTATCTTGATTAGGCTACCATTTACTCTCTATTTATACATATATTTTTTTTTCTCCCATCCACTTCTAAGTTGATAGGGGCTTTAGTAGCACACCCAATACACTATAGGTGTCAGTCTTAATGTACATATAGTTGCAGTGACTGAAACTGCAGCCACCCCTATTTTCACCTTGAGTGCTATCAATTTTATCGGTAACGATATAAATACCCGTCACCTTAGGCCATTACAACTATATAGTGGAAACATATCCGTTATTTTATTCTATATTTTTAGATTTTTGTTAAATTCAATTGTACCTATTTTAACCTACTAAATAAAAGTTAAGTCTTAATAGACACTGTTTTCTCTCACATAGATAGATACACTTTTGAGATCTATTTTTCTTTTCTTCATTGAATTAAGCAATCGGGGGTTAACCCCCATTTTCTACTATAAATCTTGAATGTATCTGTCTCTACTCTTTCTTTACGCATTATCTCTATTATCTCCGCTTTTTTTCTTTTGAATTGATTAATCACCCTATCTAGTTACACAAGTCCATTACCAATCACTATTTTCAGTCTATTCTCATGCATTGAGGTATGCCTGTTCTCCATTGGTTATTTTATCTTGCTTCTTTATTGTTCGTTTGTTTATTATACCCCCTGCCCCCCAAAAAGTGCAGTAATTACCATTGCAGGGTTAAACTAACAGGTACAGTTCATCCAGATCACTTCAATGAGCTGGGTGCCTATAGTGTCCCTTTAAGTACCTCTGGGTGAATACCGTCAGCCCCTGGGGCTTTCTTTGTATTAACTTTCTTTAGTTGCTGTAGCAACTTATTTTGAGTCATCCAATCACAATTTTTCTACAAGTGTTTACAGCATTCATTTGCATATATCTTGAAATAGGATCACCATTAAAATATAAAGTAAACAGAAGTGTAATACTCCAAAATGTGGTAGGGTGGGGGGTATGGGTGTGAGGTGTTTCCCACCTCCATTTTTCAAGCTGCTTCCCAGTTTCCTCAGTGCTCAGATATACTGTGCTACTCAAGTACTTGGCCTGCTGTTTCATCTGCTTATTAGTTAAGTCTCTAACGTGCTCTCCTTATGAAAACAAATGGATCTGAAATATTTTTAATCAATGCATTCTGAAATCTTTCATTTTCAGTAATTTCAGAATGTGTAAGCATCCAAATTCCTAAGTTCAACTCATCCACATCTGAATGCACATGTCTACTGCATACCTAACTCCTCTTGCTGTAACACGGTCACTGTGACTGAAGGTGATTTGGATAATTTTTCCAAATGAGATATTTCCCCCTAATTTTTTGCATTTAGGTTTGCTGCAATTCTGTGGTTTTTTTTTTAAAAATAGCAATAATACATGAATGTTACTTGTTTTGAAATAGATCCTCAGAAATTGAAGCAATATCTGTAGAGACCAGGAAACGGCTAAAATGTATTTCAGTCTTATTCCGCCCAATATTTTCAGTGGAAACATTACCAGTTCCATAAATACCCCGCTCAGCCAGGGTATTTATGGAACTGACTGATGTGTAGCTCAGCTTTCTATCTAGTGGTTCCATTTATGAAAAAAATCAATGTTGCTACTTGTATAAGTGAATAGGTGCCAACATGTGCTCCTTGTTGCTACTACAAAAGCAATGCTGGGTGTACATTTTACTCAAATACACCATAGCTTTTATAAGTGTGAGGTAATTATACAGGATAAATACGGTTTGTATGTATGCTACACAAGATTTGTTCTGACAGGACCTTGCAAACACATAGGATTTGGAAGGAGTATTCTTATTATGTCTGCTGAATAAAGACTGTTTGCACTTGTGTCCATATATTCTCTCTTGAAAGGAGTCTCTGCAGGTCCACAAAGTAGTGGCTCATAAGATGAAAAAAGGGAGAACTAAAACTAAAGGGGCACTCTTAGTACCATTATAACTTTAACAACGTTATATGGATGAATATAGGTATCATCCCATGTTATTTGTCAAACTATTTTGATGCGATTATAGAACAATTTGGGTCCTCCCAGTTACCATACTGAGCTTCAGCTCAGAGATTGACTGAGAGGCGGATAGCCAAGCATTCTTGCCCTATCACTGTCATCCAGGTTCAATGGAATTTATATTATTAATACAAATGTCATATTGTCAGTGCGGTTATAGAGGGCATTCTATGGGTGCCAGGGAAAACCTTGTTTGTGTGTTTTGTTTGACAAAACTGCTTCCAAATGGTTTCACACAAAAAAGTAGTTAAATAGGGTAGAGCTCTGTTTGTGGGTACTTAATTGAGTGCTGCGCATGAGTGTGGTTTTTTTTTTGTGTGTGTTTATTTATCATTGTGCCCAATCCCCTTGTAATGCAATATTTTATTACCGTGAGTTCTATACCATTCTTTTATTTATTTATTTTTCTTTACAGATTTCTGCCACATAACGTTCTCTTTTTCTGACTCCCTATTATCTGCTATAGTACAGTTTTGCAAACTCTGAATTCCTACTAAAGGGAACATTAGATTAGAATATATGAATTTGAACCGAAATAGGGGCAGCCTCTTCTAAATAGGGACAATTGGAAAATTAAGAGAAATCATTTTAACCTGTAAACGCTGTTACGACGCTCCATGCCGTCCCCATTATAATGGGCTTTAAAGCCGTTGCAACGGCATGGAACACCGTAACGGCTTTCGGCCCCAGGAGCTAGGCGGTACATACCTACGCCGTGATCCGCTTCAGGGGTACTGCCTGACAGCCCAGGCAGCCCCCCTGCTGAAACAGGACCCCGCAATAGGTGTCAACAGAGATGCCTGCAGGAGGACTGCCTGGTGACTACTGCTTGTACATGGGGGGGTAGTGTTTTACTCGTGAGACATCGCTGACTACAAATATGTGTACTTTATTGCTGTAACAGCAAACCGTATTATGACATTCACTGTTAAAATGCCTATGCGAATTTAAAAAAAATCTTAATTTCCCACATTTTGTTATATTTTATTTAGATTAAATTGTGTTTCGTAGCTAAATATTTGATGTTAAATGAAAGCCCTGTTTTTCCTGAATAAAATTATATATAATAAGTGTGGCTGTACTTAATATGAAAAAGGTGAATTACGGTTGAACAGACATATAACGCAAATTCCAGGTTTTGTTTACATTTTGTTTTGATCAAAAAGTGTACAATTAGCTCCGTCCTTAAGAGGTTAAATACGCTTTAAATTTGACACACATGCAGATTTCTCTTTAAATCACTGTAGTGATCATGGTGGTTGGAGTAACCAGTTGTAAAAAATTCTACATCTATATATCCTCATTATTTTTATACATGTGAAATAACTCAAATCTATAATTGTAAACCACTGCATAAAATGTTGGCACTAAATAAATGTTAATAATATTAATTATAATAATTTACACATCCAAGCCCAGCTGACTACATAACACTGAAAATGGATGTTTCCCTGCCTATGCAAGTCCCAAGTGGCTTGTAAGCAGACTTTTACTGTATATGCTGTGAGTAGATTCATTCATGAAATGCATGAGTGGAGTTACTCTGAAAACTTCAAAATGCTACACACATTAAGTCTCTATTTTCATAGTTAAACCAGAGGTTTGCTGTATATATTTACAGCGCTTCCATTATAGGTAATAGACTGGCTAAGAATCTCAGCCACCTCCCGCAGATGCAAGAGACATTCCAATGTGTGAATTTTTTTTTCCAACTAAGAAGATTACGTTTTACTATGTTTGTGAATATTGTATAAAAATTATTTTCAAGCAGCCTTATCCTGAATGTGCCAATAAAGATCCTACAGAAACCCTAGTTGACTGAGGTAAATGAGAGAGATGAAAAATACTGCAGCATTATAGCAAAATCCCTGACCCTGAAGAGTTGAGGCACAATGCTGCCTATATTATTGCTAATGAGCTTTGTTAAATACACGTGAAATATTTTGAGCTCCAAAAAGAGGCACCTGTGTGGGAAATGGTAACAGATGAATTTGGTTGCCAAAAAGGGATATTCAACAGGGTTGCCATATGTATAATATTATAAGAAACCTTGATTAACCAAACTTGAGCTTGATAGACAAAATTAGTGACTATCATTGACAATAATTGAGGCACACAGTGATCCTTAAAGGAAAACTTTAGAATTAGGAATACATTTGTGTGTTTCTAAAGCTATAGTGCCTTGTTGGTCATTAAGATCACCTGCCCCCAACTGCAGGAAGTAAAAAAAAATAAAAGTACTTTACTTTTTCTTCCTCTCTGTGAGGAAGCTACTCCTTCGTGGCTGAGTTAATTGAAATAGATGATCTCAACCAGTCCAATGCTTTCCCATGGGAAATCATTGGGATGGTAGTGCGCATGCACGGCAATAAGTGAATCTAATAGAAATAGCAGTTGGCTTTTTTGTTTGGCATTATTTTAAGCAATGTTAGCAAGATTTCATTGGATTTTGTTAAACATTTAAAAAATGTGCACACGAGGAAAAATTACTATGTAAGGATATGCACGTTTTCTGAATTCAACAATTCTCAATTTTTAATGATCAGATTTCTCCATTAGATTAGACAAATAAAAAGCAGATCTGAATAGCCTGTGTTTGACTGTGTTGGCTAAAAAGCCTCTTTAATAAGAGCCGTAGTTTGTTTTTGGCATTAGTCAATGGTGTATATTTTCAACCACAAGTCACTCTGAAGCATTTCTTTGCTGTAGGTGTCTGCTTTGAAGGTTTGAAATCTCCAAGCACGCACAGAGTAAAAATAATAACTAAAAATGTGTGGGGATTCTGCCAAAAGGTATTGAATTCCTCTGCTGTGTAAATCTTCTCAATTGTCAGCAGCAGCATTTACCACCAATATTACGATATAGGAAAGGGAAATATCAAATTTAGGTTTTACATTTTCCCAACACGGGGTGTCTGGCCTAGGCATCTGAAATAATTTGTCGATCAGATGCGATTGAGTCTGCGATGGTTAATTGTGTACAATAACTTTACGTCCATTTGAATGATTGTGCAGTTCTGCATGGTTGTAATTTAAATTAATCTTGAATATTAAACAGTTAACTTTTAATTGGCTTTGGGTTTATTTTTTATGTGTGTGTGTGCATATATATATATATATATATATATATATATATATATATATATATAGTTAATACAATGCTAAACAAAAATCTGCACACCAGTCAAGCCATAAGACTTGCTTTTATATATATATATATATTCATACATTTTTTTTTTTTGTTGTTCCTTGCCAAATGTAAACTAGTTACCTTGATGGATATACTAGTTGCATGAATGGAACTTCGTACCACTCCTGAATGTGATTCACAGATGGAACTTGGAGGTTTTCCACAAAGATTGTGTGGTCCTTAGCCACAGTGGCAGCACGGCAAAGATTTTCCAATCCCAGAAGCACAAATGTACACGGAAACAAGCTTGACTCTTCTGTGAGAATACAGTAACACAGATGCCCCCCCTTATGTTTTGGGGTTTTTTTTAAATCGTTTTCCTGGTTGCATCCTAGTTCATTTTGGTTGACCAAGGACATAAAAAAAAAAAAAAAAAATTTAATTCAGAGAACACTGGTTACCTTAAAATCAAACCTGAAAAGACATTTGCTTACTTAAATTGCAGTGATTCCCAAATATTCCATATTCTAAGTTGTAATTTCAGATAGGTGATATAGTTGTGATTTTGTAAAAATACATTTTAAAAAATTTTGTGCTTTACGTAGTAAATGCGGTTACCTTATTGAAATTTTGTACTACATAATATAACAAAGTACTGAATATTATTTTAACAATATTATACCTAGGATTTCTAATATATTAATGGATTTGCCTCAGTTTTGTTCCAGCCAGTGACTCACAATGGAACTCCCATTCGAAATATCACTCCTGCCCTCTACTGGTGTAACCTCTAATCTCTAACATTTACACTTGAAGTGACTTTTTTGGAATAAACCGGCATACATTATTGCATCAACTTGGGCTAACGTATTACTTATGTTAAAGTGTATTAAGTGGTGTTTAAAACTATTGATTACAAACCTGTATTTTAAACCATTACATTAAAAGCTAAACCCTAGGACGCTAGGTAAAAAGTTACCTTCTATTTTTCATGCATCTTACATAATAAAATGAAAACTAAAAATTACTTAAGTGTCATTTGGTGCACTGCTTAGTTGACCGTTACAGACAGGCCTCTTGCACACATGGATGGCAGCATCTTGTAATAGTCTATTCCACAAAACCTTGCCAATCCAGAGTTTATGGGATAAGTGGTTTATCCCCTACCTGCAGTCCAGGTCATCACATAGGATGATTGGAACTACTCTATAAACTAATAACAGCCATACTGTGGCTGTGTTTTACTAATAGAAAAGCTGCAAAATGCAAGCATGCTTCTCATGGCTTGACTTCAATGAATAGAAGCACATTTTTTAATGTGTGTGGTGTGAGAATGCTGCACAACTAATATAGACAAATTGTATATTAAAGAAACAGAACGAATTGTTCTGATATTGTCTGATACCTGGCGGCCTTGGATAAAGCCCGACTGGTCGTTATGTACAAGCTTGTGGAGTACAGTGGCAAGTCGGTTTCTAACAAGTTTGGCGTAAATCTTGGCGTCCCCATTAAGTAGAGAGATGGATCTAAAGTTCTTGCATTGGGTTGGGGTTTAGGGAGGGTGGATAAATGTGCCATGAGCATTTCCTCTAGAAGAGCGCCTTTCACGGCGCAGTGGTTCAGCAGGGTTAATAAACGTGGAGATTCGACAGAGGAAAAGGTTTGATAATACTTGTTTGAGAGGCTATCTTGGGCTGGAGATTTGCGAGCTGGGAGGTGGGTTATTACTTTTGTGATTTCATCTAGGAAAAAGGTTTTTGCAGAAGGTCGAGGTCTCCCTCTGTCAGTCGGCGAAGGTTGAGGTCTGTTAAGAAATCGTCAGTTTCGGTTTGGGTAGGAAGGACTGTCTGTGGATCATTTTTCAGGTTGTACAGATCACCATAATATTCTGCAAAATTGGTTAACAATAGCATGTGGGTCTAACTTTTTTTTTCATTTACCATTTTCTAGGAAGGCAATCCTGGAGACGACAGACCTGTTATTTAGTTGTGACGACAAATTGGCTCCCGCCCTGTTGCCAAAAATTATATTTAGACTTGCGGAGTAAATATGTAATTTTGGCTACCTCCATATCTTTCAGTTGAGCCTGGAGATGGAGCAGTTTAGTGTACGTGGTTGAGTTAGGCTCGTGTTTATTAGAATGCGTTAATTTAGTAATCTCCGCTTTAAGCAAGTTATATGTAGCAAGTCTTAATTTCTTGGTGTGGCTGGCATGCTTGATAAAGCTGCCTCGAATGAATGCTTTATGCGCTAACCAATTCTGTTTGGTATTGGGTGTGATGTGGATGATAGATAACGGTGGTTTCATCTGCTTCTCCTGTCAATAATGGGTGCAGTTTTTGTAACACTGTAATGCAAAAGCCAAGGGAACATTTTTCTGTGCTGTGGAGTTCATTTTGATTGTTCACCAGTTAAACCTTGGTTAAAACGTTGAAGCCCTGAAAATACCTGGACTGTTTTTACGGCCAGAGCTAAATTGTTTTCTGTCAATTGAATAGCAATTTTACCATAAAGGAAAAAGTGGCTTTTTTGGGGTTTACAGAGATAAATGTAACTCTGCACGTAAAATCTAACGCCTGAAATCAGGATTGTAAATATTTAAATAATAGAAGTACATTTATTTGGTATCTGGAGGATTGTAATTTAATCTTGATCAATACATTTTCAACTGTAAACCCCAATTAACAATGTTTGTATAACACTTTAAAAGTATGTTAAATAATGCTTTCAGTTGCACTGTTGTTTTGCATGAAACATTCCCATTTCAGATGTATGTATTTCAGAATGCAATAAGGGAAATTTAAACGCAGTAATTTTCAAAAGTATTGTAAATCGTTTACAAATCCCAAACAGATTTGCCTGGCGATACTGTTCGTTTATGAAATCATTTCACAAAAAGGATTTATTCCCAAAGGTTTAGAATTGAGTTTATACCTGTTAAATGGCATCTGGAAATTGCATACTCAACCTTTTATCTCCCTCTTGTGGCTACTCTTTTAAAATAGTATGGAGATCTATGAATTACCTAATCAGAGGAAATAAAAGAACTTCATTCTTAAAGTACATATTTATGTTTTCATTTACAAGAAATGTTTTTTATCGTTTTTTCCATAGTATAGTCACATTTTCTTTTGCGTGTATATGAGTTTGTATGTGCTGGGTTTCTCTTGCTTTCCCCCGCATCCATTATTTCAATAATTGTTTTTAGAGGCACTTTGGCAATAGGTACTGATAATATAGCAATTGAATTAATGATACTTTGCCAAGATTTACCATTTGCCCATTCTTGCAGGGTTTTATTTGTGTAAAGTGTGTATGTGGGCATGTTTTTTTGCGGGGAGGGGGGTTTGTGCAGAGTATGTGTGTGTGAACATTTCTGTATTTGTGTACAATGCAGATGTTTGAATGCAGAGGTATATTTCTGTTTGAATGTAAGTGTGGGAGTTTGAAAGCAGGGCTATTTTTGTGTACAGTGTTGGTCTTTGGAAGCAGGGATGTGTTTGTGTGTAAAGCTGCTGTTTGCATGCTGGAGTATACACATACATTGCTACACATACAGAAGTGGCTGTGCTATATATCTACTCCCACATCATCAAGCCCACCACCAGTAGTTTCGCCTCTGCACTAACTCCAAATAAAGGTGGATTCAGTTAATGCATTTAATGTGGGGTTAAGTCCTGCTTCTTAGAGTTATTTTCAGTATCACAGAGTTAATCACTTAAATGAGAATTTAATTCAAAGTAAATTCTTAATTTTAGAACAAAATAGACAAAAAGGAAGCATAGTATTTTCTTAAATTTTGCTATTTTGGCATTCATTTTGAAATTCAATGTTCTTGAAAATGTTATCTTTAGTGAATAACCCTTATAGATTATCTTCCCTTACTGACTGCTTCTAAACATCATCTTCCACAAAACTCCAATATTTTTAAACAGCTCTCTATCATCTCATTTATGTGAGTACCACCTGCATTTCCCCTACCAGATCACCTGCTGAAAATGGCAGAACCTACCCCACTGTTCGGGTTCCAAGAGGGAATTATATGTTAATAGTGTAGGTTATTTCACATCTACGCTGGCTATATTGTTGATGTTACACAAACTTCTTGTAAGGATTAGTGTCCTCATAATGTGTACAGGTAACTTACACAGTGCTTTAGGAGTTCTTCAAAGTTTTGAAAGAGATGAACCTTCTATCACGTCAAATTCACACAGGGGCACTTCACTTGACATAATGCCGCTATCACTGCGACATACCACATATGGAATCTCACATTTTCCCTCCTCCAATACTATTACCTTTTTTGCTGCTTCATTACCATCTATCTGAGTGATCAATGCATGATTACCTGTGCTAGTTCTCCGTAATCCATCATATGGTCTTAGATGTGTAGAGATCTATTTCCTGAGAATTTCCTTAGAACGAAGACTTCATGACACACTAATGTCCTAAAACATATTCCAAGCGCTTTGACAATCTGTTCATTAATAAGTGTATTAACTTCACTTGTCTGTCTCATGTGCAGTTAATGAATGCATTATAATATTGGAGCCATTGTAATTATGTCTTGTAGAACAAGACAAACTGATTTTTTAATTATTGCACGGTAATTCAAAACATACATTACTCAACATTTTGTGGGTATTTGTCCATAAGACACCCACCACTGTGTTGACAAGCATGGTAGTAGACAAGTACCATTTTGTCATTACTGTCGAGCTCTGTTATACACTCATGGACTCCATGCATTTTAAGAACCTAGAAAATGGGGCCATTGTGGAATAAAAGAAACCCAGAAGGATTTGGATGTCAGGGGTCCGCAGGTGCGCCACTTGCAGCACTCACACTCAGTCCGTCGCCGCCCGCGGTCTCCCCTCCTCCTACCTGTCGGCGAGCGGTGTCTCCTCTCCGCCGCTCACGTCCTCCACGCCTCCCAGCGGCAGCATGTATAAAGCTGCACGCTGGGAGGTCGCAAATTCATGCAAACGTGACCCGGCGTTAAAGCAACAGTACCACAATCACAGTGGGAGGCGTAGATATCTCCCACGTGTGATTGTTAATTCTGATTGGAAGTTATCCAATCAGAATTAAGCAAAGGGTATTTATACTTACCTTTCCTGTCTCTCAGTGCCCTGTTGTGGTCTTGTGTTACCTGTAGTGCAATTTGCTCGTGTTTCTCTCTGGTTACTGATTATTTGGCTTGTTATTCCGATTATCCTGTATTCTCCACTCCTTTGACCTCGGCTTGTTTCTCGTTCTCCCGTTTTCTGGCTCCCTTTACTTGGCTTGTCTCCTGACCATTCTTAGTGTGCTTATCCTGGCCACTCTAAGGACCGGTATAGCATCTTTCCTCTCTGTGTCCTGTTAGCATGTTAGGTTCCAGAATCGTGACATTGGACACTTGAAATATAGTGCAACAGAGTAAAACAACAATTAAATAACTGCAATTATACCATAGGATTATTACATTTCTAACCGTAAGCTCTTTTTTTTTTTAATTCTTTATTTTTGTGGCTAAAGCATGATGTTTACAATATCACATGTTTGGCATTATAATGTACAAATAACAATTATTATAGTTTTAATAGCACTTTTTAACAGCCCTTTCCCGCCTGTTCTCATGTGAGGGATCGGTGATGTGCTGGGGGGCTACTTTCCTATAGCGGTGGATGCCCTCAGGCTCGTTAGTCTGATGTTATGTATGGAATTAACGAATGGCACATGTGGGAGGGTGCCGTAAGCTCTTTAAAAAATTGTTTTTTTTTTTTTTTTTTGATGTCATGACATTTTAACTGGTAGTTGGCAATAGAAGATCTTTTTCTTCTTATCTGTTCCTATGATCAGTTATATATTTTTTTTAACTTTATAGTGTTTATTTTTTAGTGTAGATTACTGGCCTCCTATTAAAAAAGTTAAAAGAAAGCCATACAACTTACCGGTACTTGTAATCCTCCACCCACAATAAAATCAGCAATCCTGATGATCTCTGATCCAATAAGATGTTTCTCACTGACGCGATCGCCAGTCCAAAGCTTTTCTATCCAATGCATTCCGCAGCAGCATGCTCTAGGTGACAATGCCAAATGTACAGACATTTGGAAATCAAATGTCTTAAGGAGAAAGAGCTACTTTTGGCAGCCATTAGTCATGTTTTGCTGAATGTTAAACATTGCCATGTCATAGAAAAGGGACAGCAATAAGATGTTGTGGTTTTGGTGCTTTAAGAGTTTCTTAAACTAACCTAAGATAAACCTGTATCACCTCCTCTCTTCTTTTTATTTCTGTTACAAGAACTTGCTGTGCAGTCTCTTTTCTGGCTCTCAATATGAATTTCACAAGGAATGGAAAGCAATTACCCACCTTGGATGGACCACTGCTGGCTACCATGGAAAACTTTTGAAGAACGTAAGTATGTTTTAACCCCTTAAGGACTGAGGACGGTTCTGGACCGTCATCTGCATTTTAGCGTTGCCGACCGGTGACGGTCCTGAACCGTCCTAACGGTCAGATGTACTTACCCGAATGCCGTCGTCCCCCCGGTGGCGATCGGTGGTGTTCCCGATGTGGGGAGACTGCCTGCAGCCAAGACAGTCTCCCCATGACGGATTAGGACCCCTGGGGCCATGTGATCGCTCAACAGAGCGATCACATGGTCACAATAGGTGTCCATGTATCTACCTGCGGGGGGACTGCCTGTGCTGACAGGCAGTCCCCTGCTAGTGTAAAAAAAAAAAAAAAAAAGTACATGTTAATAAAAAAAAATAAATAATTTTTTAATTAATTTTTTTAATATATGTCTATATATCATATATATAATGTCATGCTAAGTGTATTTTTATATTAATATGTACATATATTAATATAAAAATACACTTAGAATTAAATTACACACGTATATATATAACAACAACAGTCTTTTAATGCTCCAGTGCTGTCTCCAACCAAATTGTATACGATACCAGTAGAGAGCACTCAGGAGTCTTTCAAGGTAAATTTTATCTTTTACAGACTGAAACGTCGACTGGAACGTTGTGTGAATTTGTAA
This sequence comes from Pelobates cultripes, assembly GCA_933207985.1. Taxonomy (NCBI): domain Eukaryota; kingdom Metazoa; phylum Chordata; class Amphibia; order Anura; family Pelobatidae; genus Pelobates; species Pelobates cultripes. The sequence continues at coordinate 152,336,084 of OW240916.1, read as the reverse complement.
TTGCTCAATAAAGCAACAGATGAAATTTACCTTGAAAGACTCCTGAGTGCTCTCTACTGGTATTGTAATATATATAATAACTATATATATTGTATATATATATATTATTATAAAATACAAATAATAATTAAATTTAAAAATGTAAAAATAATAATAAAAAATGTAAAAAAATTATATAAAGCTATATGAAATTTTATTCTAACTGAATTATGATATTAGTATATATATATATTTATTTCAAAATACACTTAGAATGAAATTGCATATATATCTATGTATATATAAATAAATAAATAATAATACGAAATTTTGAGGAACTGACTCTGCTGGGTTTTGAACCCTGGTTTACATGGTGCTAAACCTCTTCCTTACCAGTACACCAGCCTGCCTTTTGCAAATTTACCTGAGATCTGATACCATTGCTTGTAGAGTCAAGGTTATCAGTGACAACTCTCTTCAGCTGTGTCTGGTCAGGTGTCTGGTTCTTGGCCTATAAAAGCCACTTCCTGTCTCTGTACCTTTGCCAGATTATTGTGGTTCCTGTACTCTCTAATCAAGCGTGTTCCTGTTTCTCCTTCCTGTTGCTGAATTTGGACTGTTTTGACTTTGCTGCTTCTCCTTCCCACTGACCTCGGCTTGCCTCACTACGATTATCATCTTTCTGTTCCAGTCTCCCATCTCTGCTTAAGACCAGAAGGCCACTCAAGGCTCAGGGGCTCAACCACCTGGGTAACGAGTGGCTACCTCTGGCAGAAAACATTGCTGATCTGGCTACTGGACTCCAAAACTTTGTAACATCAATATCATTACAGAATAATCTGGCCCATTCATGGAGACCGTCGGATCAGATTCTGCATTGGCCCAGCAGGTTGCTTTTAATGCAAGAACTATGCAGACCCAGGCACAGACCATTCAAGTGCTGCAGGATCAGCTAGCTGAACTTCAAAATGAAGTTCGATCAATGCATAGTGAGCTTACCAGCTATAGAGCACATGATGTTGCGGCTGCTGCTACTACTACTGTTACACCTGCACAAGATGCCCGCTTGCCTCTACCAGAAAAATTTGGAGGAGACCGCAAAAAATTCAGGGGTTTCCTAAATCAATGCCGTTTGCATTTCATGATGTTACCTAACCGTTTTCCATCTGAAAGAGAGAAGGTGGGATTTATTTTTTCCCTCTTCAAAGATGAAGCCCTGGCTTGGGGCTCCCCTTTTCTGGAACAGGACAGTCCAGTCTTGGGAAATTTAAAAGACTTTCTTGAGGCCATGTGCCTAGTTATTGATGATCCCAATCGCTGTGCTACAGCAGAAGCCACTCTCCTTCATTTCCATCAAGGGAGGCGCTCTGTGGCTGAATATGCTGCTGAATTCAGACAGTGGGTTACTGATACTACTTGGAACCAATCAGCCCAGAGGTTCCACTTCAGAAGGGGTCTCTCAGAAGCTATAAAAGATGAGCTAGCTCGTGTTGATCTTCCTGTTGAGTTTGCATTTGTGTGGTTGGCTATCCGTATTGATCGGAGACTTTCAGAAAGAAGATTGGAAAGACAGGGCTCTTTTAAACCAAGTGCTGCTACTACTTTCTATTCAAGAATTTCTACTCCGACCCCACAAACACCTACAGACTCTGAACCTGAGGCTATGCAGGTAGATCTAATAAGAGGGCCATTATCCAATGAAGAAAAACAGTGGCGACGCACTCACAACTTATGCCTGTATTGTGGTAGTGCAGGGCATTATGCCATCAATTGCCCTAGCAAGTCTAATAGAACAATAGCTATGACTGCTGAGGGTGCACAGATTCAACACCAATCCCAGATTTCAGACCAACTGGATTCTGTCACACAACCCTTGTTTTCTCTGGCTCAGGGTGAAGAAGGTATGATGACTCAACATCCTCATTTGGTGGTGCCTATCACTTTGCAATATGGTGATAATAAAATTTCAACTACAGCTATGATAGAATCCGGAGCAGGCGGAAACATTATGGACATTAAATTTGCAGCAGGAAATAAAATTCAGTCTATCCCTAAATCTTCACCTGTGTTAATGGAAACAGTAGACGGTTCTCCACTTACGTCAGGCCCGGTTGCACATGAGACTGTGCCCTTTAAATTGATTCTGGAAGTGAATCACCATGAGTCTATATCTTTCCACCTAATTTCCTCAACACAGTTTCCAGTGATTTTGGGTATACCCTGGCTTGCTCTGCATAACCCACAGATTGATTGGAAGACTAGAACTTTGTCCTTTCCTTCAGAACACTGCTTAATGAATTGTCAACCCTCTAAGGCGACACCTGTTACCACAACAATTAATGAAATGGTTGCTACAAACTTAACTAAGCTTCCGCTACAATATCGGGATTTTGCAGATGTCTGTGATAAGAAGAATGCTGATCAGCTTCCACCTCACAGGCCTTATGATTGCCCCATAGAGCTGCTACCTGGAGCTGCTATCCCATTTGGCCGTATATACTCCCTTTCTGAGCCTGAATTGAAAGCACTTCGTGAATACATACAAGAAAATCTTGCTAAAGGCTTTATTCGACCATCCACTTCTCCAGCAGGAGCTCCTATATTCTTTGTAGAAAAGAAAGATGGCAGTCTACGGCCATGTGTCGATTACAGGGACATTAATAAAATCACTGTTAAAAACCGTTATCCCTTGCCTCTCATTCCTGAACTTCTGGAGAGACTTCGTTCAGCTAAAATATTTACGAAGCTTGATCTACGGGGGGCATATAATCTGGTTCGCATAAGACCAAATGATGAATGGAAAACAGCTTTCAGAACCAGGTACGGACATTACGAATATCTAGTAATGCCATTTGGGCTTTGTAATGCCCCTGCAACTTTTCAGCATCTAATCAATGATGTACTACGGGATCTCCTGGATCAGTTTGTTGTGGCATATTTGGATGATATCCTGATATTTTCTGATAATCTTGAAAATCACAGAAAACAGGTCTGCATTGTTCTTGAGCGCCTTCGTACCCACCACCTATACATTAAACTGGAAAAATGTGAGTTTGAACAAACAGAAATTCAGTTCCTGGGGTATGTAATAACTCCTAAAGGTTTAAGTATGGACGCAAGTAAAATTAAAGCTGTGCTGGACTGGCCCATCCCCAAGAATGAAAAAGATATACAGAGATTTGTGGGGTTTGCCAATTTTTACAGGCGTTTCATTAAGAATTTCTCTGCCGTTATTACACCGATCACTGAACTTACACGTAAAGGGACTCCTTTTCAGTGGTCCAATAAGGCTGACACTGCATTTTCCAGATTAAAGACTCTGTTTACATCTGCCCCTATCTTGGTACATCCTCAGCCAGAATTGCCATTTACTGTAGAGGTAGATGCTTCTGATTCAGCTGTTGGGGCTATACTGTCTCAAAGGACTGGACCTAAGATGTTGTTACATCCATGTGCCTTCTATTCCCGCCAGATGTTACCAGCAGAAAGAAATTATGACATAGGGAATAAAGAACTTTTGGCTATAAAAGCTGCCTTCACCGAATGGAGACATCTCTTGGAGGGAGCCACCCATCCAATTACTGTCCTCACAGATCACAAAAATCTGGAATGTATCCAATCCGCTAAGAGACTGTCAGCCAGACAAGCACGCTGGTCCCTATTTTTCTCAAGGTTTAATTTTTTTATTTCATACCGCCCTGGTTCCAGAAATGGCAAGGCGGATGCCTTGTCTAGGATAGCTGACCCCCTCCATACTACAGTAACCAAGGCCACCATCTTGCCGGAGAGCAGATTTTTAGGAGTTACCTTTCCTTCTGATCTAATGTCTCGCATTAAAAAGGGCTACTCTAAAGATCCAGTTTTTCGTGATCCTCCTCGTGATCTTCATATGACTATGCTTAATGGGTTTTGGATTTTTCAACAACGTCTGTTTGTTCCAGAATCAGTGCGACTGGACGTTTTACGCCTCTACCATGACTCTAAACCAGCAGGTCATCCAGGAATCCGAAAGACACAAGAACTACTTACCCAATCCTTTTGGTGGCCTAAATATTATGAGGATGTTAAGAAGTATGTGTCCTCTTGTGATGTATGTGCCAGACATAAGACTCCTCGCTCATCCCCTGTTGGCTTGCTTCAGCCTCTTCCGATTCCTCATCGTCCCTGGGGATCTATATCCATGGACTTTATTGTGGAACTACCTCCCTCTAAGGAACACACTACCATTCTTGTTGTTGTGGACCGGTTAACCAAGATGAGTCATTTCATACCAGCTCGTGGTCTCCCTTCAGCTAAACAGACTGCTGACCTTGTTATTCGGGAAATATTTCGCTTGCATGGAGTGCCTGATGAAGTAATTTCTGACAGGGGAGTGCAGTTTACATCTCATTTTTGGAAATATTTTTGTTCTATTCTAGGTATTAATGTAAATCTGTCTTCAGCTTTTCATCCACAAAGTAATGGACAGACTGAGCGAACCAACCAGACTTTAGAACAATATTTGCGGTGCTATATTAGTTACCTGCAGGATGACTGGCTGGATTTTCTACCCACGGCGGAGTTTGCCTATAACAATGCCCAACACTGCTCCACTTCTCTGAGCCCATTTTTTGCCAATTATGGTTACCATCCAACCTTTCTAGTGAGTCTCCCAATTACTACTCCCATTCCTGCAGTCACTGACCGGCTAACCGCCTTACGAGATTCCCAAGAACTGTTGAAGGAGACTCTTTCGGAGGCTCAGGAATGTTACAAAAGAGCTGCTGATAGGAAAGGAGGTCCCAGTTTATCATGTTGGTGACAAGGTTTGGCTGTCAACAAAGAATCTTAAGCTTAGGATTCCGTCTCATAAATTGGGTCAAAAGTTCATGGGACCTTTTAAGATAATCGCTCAGATCAATGCAGTCACCTTCCGTCTGCAACTTCCGGATTCCATGAAAATACATCCGGTGTTTCACGTGGCACTGCTTAAACCTTTTCATGAAAATACTTTCCCTGGTGGAGCCTTGCCTGCCCCACCACCAGTCCTCGTGGATGGTGAAGATGAATACGAGGTGGAAAAAATTCTTGACTCCAGGATCTTCCGCAACAAGCTTCAATATTTGGTTCATTGGAAAGGCTATGGTGAGGAAGATAGATCATGGGAACCAGTGGACAATATTCATGCTCCTGATCTTCTTCAGTCTTTCCATGCACAGTACCCTGCTAAACCAGGAAATATGGCATCCAGAGGCTGCGCCTGTAAAGGTGGAGGTAATGTGAGGAACTGACTCTGCTGGGTTTCGAACCCTGGTTTACATGGTGCTAAACCTCTTCCTTACCAGTACACCAGCCTGCCTTTTGCAAATTTACCTGAGATCTGATACCATTGCTTGTAGAGTCAAGGTTATCAGTGACAACTCTCTTCAGCTGTGTCTGGTCAGGTGTCTGGTTCTTGGCCTATAAAAGCCACTTCCTGTCTCTGTACCTTTGCCAGATTATTGTGGTTCCTGTACTCTCTTATCAAGCGTGTTCCTGTTTCTCCTTCCTGTTGCTGAAATTGGACTGTTTTGACTTTGCTGCTTCTCCTTCCCACTGACCTCGGCTTGCCTCACTACGATTATCATCTTACTGTTCCAGTCTCCCATCTCTGCTTAAGACCAGAAGGCCACTCAAGGCTCAGGGGCTCAACCACCTGGGTAACGAGTGGCTACCTCTGGCAGAAAACATTGCTGATCTGGCTACTGGACTCCAAAACTTTGTAACATCAATATCATTACAGAAATATACAAATGTCCACATACAAAATTACATAAATAATTCTATAAATATACACGTACACTTCAAATTTATAAATATGCATATATATTTAAATTCTACGTGCGTATTTATGTAATATTTTTACATAATTAAGTAATTTTATTGATTGCAATTTGAGGGACCTGCATGCCAACCCAGGTCAAAAGTCCAGAGAATTTGCTAGCACTGTATTTTACCCTGTAACGTTCTAGGACACCCTAGGTCAGTACATAGCTTAAAACCATTTGTCTGCTTTGGTCTTGGTCCTCTGTGTTTGGAAATCAGTCCGTATAAATAATATACTTTCTTCTAAATGACATATTAGTTTAAAAAATTGTTACTAATATGTCAATTAAAATTTCTCACAACAGCCTTACCCCATGGGCATACCCCTACAATTAAAGTGTTGCTCTCTGGCCATTTGAAATGTTGGGTGTCATGGTTTAGTGCTCGTGGCTCTCTCACCTGCTGGTCACTTGCAAGCACAGAGCTGGTGCGCCATTTGCCATGTCCAGAGTGTGGCCTTGTTAGCCATAGTTTATACATTTTTCCTGTGTTAAGGATACTAAAAATTCTAGAATAAGACCTTATTCTAGAATTTAATTTATATTTTTTCATGCACACATATAGTTTCTCGGGAATTGTGCAGACACAAAGAAATGTTAAGGATTCATTTGCATTGGTGGATTTATGGTCTCTTTCATGTGATACATTGACCCAGCAAAGCAGTCTCTCAAAATTGCATGGTGGAAAAATTAAAATTGACCTGACTTTAGTTTAGCCATGTTAAAAAAAAAAAAAAAAAGATATGGCATATTACTTATATTTGGGGCCTATTAAGCGTATAAATATATCTATATATGTGCACTCGAAATTCACAGCATTGTTTATTACTGTATGTGAAAAACTATAATTCTTCATTTTGTTTGCAATTACAAATAGCTTTCTTAATTGTGTCTGGGGCTGTATTAATATTGGCTCTTTATTTTGCAGACAATTGCATCATTGATTTCACAGCTCAAAGGCTGCCAGTCTGTGAGTGGTTGCAGTAAACCTAGGTATGTGTTCTGTGAAATAATAATAATTGCAGCAGAAGCACCATTAGTGACAGGAGTGCCACTATAAATCAAAGATAATGGATAACATCCTCATTTTCTTCCATTCCAAATGATATAGTTTAGTTTTAGTTTTAGTTCGCTATAGTGTGATCTCTTAAATTCTGTATTACATTATTTTGGTTTTACTGATGTACATGCAAATCTTTGATCCAATAATAATGACTTATTGCCTAAAAAAACACAGTTTTCATATGTTATAATACACTTTGACAAAATATAAAAATGTAAATAATTTTCATTTAAGCCCTTAAAAAATATTTTTTTAGGAACTTAAATGAAACCATAAATAATTTTAATTTAAGTTCCAAATATCCTCCACAAAGTGGGCTTTAATAAAGTTTCTATCTGCAGTTCAATCCCTGCTTACACTAGGGATACCCAGGTGTCAGTTGATAACTGGGGGTCCCCTCTGTCAGCTGGGGACATATTTACCAGCCCTAGATTGACTGCTCACTGAAAAAAAATACAGTTTCAAAATCTCCTATCTGAGCAAACAAGGGGGATTCAGTTATACCATATGGCTGTATTTTGTTAAGCCCACCACTGCGTCACAGTACATCAATATTGGTGGATCATACACTAATGTTAACATGGGAGATTCAAATGCTAGCTGCAATACTTATTGCGTAATCTACTTCCAGAGACTCTTCTCAGTCTATGCTTTCCTGTGGTCACCTATAAATGAGCACCTATTGTGGATGGATGGGGTGGTCAGCCAATTTGGATTCCAAATATGCATAGAAACAAAATGGTAATCGGGGCCACACCCAAAATATGCAAATCTCAGCAGTGGTGCTGCCATCAAGAACAACATACAGATTGAGGAAAAGTGCACACACAAAAAGTTATAATCAAAATCACTTATTTTAGCAAACAGATTGGGGGATTCAGTTATACCATATGACTATATTGTGTTAAGCCCATCACTACTTCACAGTACACCAATATCAGCTTGTTTTAACATGGCAGATAAACATACTAACTGTATTGTGTGATCAGCATGGATAACATGCAGGAGCTGCAGCATGAGCGGGAGATCTTCCTCTCATGCTGCAATCATACAGTAGAGGGCACTATCCCAGTGCTCTGTAATGTGTGAGCTGGGAAATCCCACTTCTAACCCCATTAGAGAGAATCCATTTAAGTTAGTTTGAAGGTATCGTTAATTAAGGTTAGGGATTGGGTAGGGTTAAGGTTATGGGTAAGTTTAGGGTTGGTGTATGATTAGAGTTGGTTTAAGCATAGGATTAGGGGTAGTGTAGGATTAGGGGTAGGGTTGTTATGGATTTAACTGCCAAAACCTATTTAGATCCTAGACATTTGAGACATTTAACAATCAGGACTGATACATGAATATATTTTGAGTTCTTAACGGGAGAGACACATAGACCACTTCAGCTCCGTGAAGTGGTCTGGGTACAGTGTCCCCATTGCACTTAGTTTTAGAGAAACTGCAATGTTTACCTTGCAGCACTACAACACTACACTAGTGCAGGGCTGTCCAACAGATAAATCCCCAGATGTTGTAGAACTACAACTGCCATGATGCTTTGTCATTCTAAATGCATTCTAAAGGCATGCAAAGCATCAAGGGAGTTGTATTTCTACAACATCTGGAGATCTACCTGTTGGACAGCCGTGCTCTAGTGGCTGTCTTGTATGAAAAGTGCTCCACCCAACAATCAAACAAGTGATGGATGGAGAAAAAAGTACTTAACTTTGTACGACAAAAGACCGCTTCCCAAGAGGCCTTCCCCTGTAGGACCTCTAATATAACAGGTCATGTATACAAAAACTGGGATACAGCTATGCGGGAAAATCAAGCAAGGATCTAAATCATCTGAAAGAATAAACCATGAAGACCTATAAGGAGAGCTTGTTACCTTCACACCCAATTAGATCGATATACTATCAACACTCACCTGAAAGATTCTTCAATCAATTTTTCTGGTTCAGCAGCATTTAAATGGGACTTGTGGAGGGATGGGATTATGCATGTTTGATCTTTATTCATTGCTGCCTATTCATATCTCTGAAGAAATCCATCTGTATTGGACAAAACGCGTTAGATATTTTCAACTATCAGTTTATTATTCTTTGTTTTTAATACATTTTTATATCAGGCGATTTGTGCCTAATAAAAGATATTACATTTTTGAACTGATCCCTGACTCCGTCCAAGTTCCTGTGACTGCTGAGTATCCAGGTTGATCCAGTGTGGGGAGTGGACTACTGTAGCCCTATTTTGCGCTTCAAGGTGTTTCTTGAATTCACATCTTGTGAGTGTAACCAATGCTGTTTTTCATTTTTATCACTGTACATCACTATGTATTGTTTGTTTTTTGTTTTCTAGTGGCTGTCTACCAGACAGCCACTAGAGTCACTTCTGTAATGTTACCAGACTTTTGGTCCATTAACTGATGCTATTTTCCCATAGGAAAGCAGTGACTCAATGGGGAAGGCCTAATGCGTATGCCGAGGAGGTGTAGCCACAACCCATTGCCGAGGGGCATCGGCGCATTTTATTCATATAAAATTATGTTTCATGCATTAAAAAATTTGATGTAAAATGAAAGCCCTGTTTCTTCTAGACAAAATGATATATGATAAGTGTGGGTGCATTTAATAAGAAATGAGTCATGGTTGAATAGACATGTAGTCAAATGCTAGGTTTTGTTTACTTTCTGTTTTGCTCAGAACTTGTACATTTGGCTTCGTCCTTAAGAGGTTAACAAAGAACTTGAGAAATGTTTATAATAAATTATAGCTAAAACTCAATAATTTTATGTATTCTAAAACCCTGCAATAATGTATTATCTTTCCCATTCAGTATATAATATTTTTTATGTATTGTTCTCTAGGCTCTCCGCAGAGGATATACGTTCAATATCTGTAAAGTGTATCCCGATCCATACCTTGCCTGATGTTGTCCCCTTGTTGGAAGCCCTTTTAATCTACCACTGTCCTGAGCCGATAGAAGTTCTCGATGAACTCTTTTTACATACTATAAACAATTCTATTATGTGGTAAGTCAGACAAATGGCTATTTCGTCAAATACTTTTTTGGTTTATTGTTTGGATTTTCCTATTACTAAAAAGGCAATTAAATTCGGTTTTAGTTTTTGTTATATATTGTTCTGTTTCATTGTATTAATATTTAGTTAAGAAACTGTCTTTTAAAAGACTCTACATGGGCATGTAGCTATCCTTTGTTCCTTCTCTCAAACCTTATTTTGTACCCAACTCTTTTCCTCCCAACTTCCATAAACTGCAAACCAACATTCTCCCTTCATTCTTTCCCACTCCTGCCAGTTATCCAGTATAGCTTCAGCCATACCTACCAACAAAATCTCAGTTTCTGGTGTTCCATTATGTTCTATTCTTTAAGTAGAAAATTACAATTTAATCAATTAAACAGCATGATATATTGGGTTTAGGGTATACTTAAAATAATATCTACCCAGGATTTTGAGATTATGTTTACTCATTCTCAATATTTGACAACTGTTTGCGAGGTGTCACCGAATGGCTCCATCTTGGCTATTTGCAATTTGTCCTTTTCTGTTTTCTCTTATAGATTGCATTAATACATTTGAATTTAAAATTTTAACAGATATTATAGCTAATATTCATTAGAGCCCTCTCACTGTTGAGTGAATACTTGAGTTCTTTAGTAATATATTTAGGAGTTTATCAACAGCATTGATTTGTCGACAATACTGCTAAAAATAGGCTTAGTCAATAAAGTCCTTTTTACAATTTTAAGCATAGAGGTGATTCTTTTATATACTTCCTAAATGATTAACTTGGTGGTTAGGTTTATGAGTAGCCTTATAAGGCTAGTCTCAAAGTAATTAATATTATTTTGGTATTTGATTTATTCTGATGGAGATGCTCTCCAGTCCGATTTATATATGAGTCTTTGTAATGTTCCACACAGCTTAGGATACTTTCAATAATTCCAGGTTGCACCTATCCTTGTGACAAGGAAAATCGCCTATTTTTTTTCTAATACCCTATAATTCCTTCTTCCTCATATGATCAGCAAAATAAGTTTATCCAAAGCATAAGAGCAGTAGCGACTGCTCTTAAATACAGCAGCTTAAAACCATTTTAACAACACTCCTACAATTCCCCTCAATATAGACACCAAAAATGCATTAGACAATGTTTCATCACCATGTTTATAACACATACTAAAATGTTACTATTTTATGAATAATGTTACTCCTTATATACCTTCCCTCCAAATTAGCCTCCTCTATTATACAAATATTTGACATTGAGGCAGTGAACCAAATGTACATTTAATAGTTATAACCATAGTAGTGACTGTTGTGCATTACCAAAATATGACAAGGTAAATGGTAAGTGAGCACACAAAGGCATACTGACTTTATAGTATTCATTTTGTTCTATAGGCAACAAATCATGTCTAATACAATCTTAGAGGATTCCCAGTTTGTAACTGAGTGGGTTGTGATAGTAGCTTAAGCCCAACTGTAAACTTTAAAGAACGTTCACTGCTCGTGAAGCTAATTGGACCAACCTTAAAGTGTGACAGAGTGTTAGATGTCAAAGTGGTAGAACTTTTTGTCTATACATTTTGATTAAGTACAAATTAGTTAAAATAAAAAATATCACCTCATAAGGTAAAGTTATAAAAATCATCACTTGCATACATGTGTGTGCCAAACTATGTGATTATAAAACAAAATTCATATAATTCAGTTATTTATCAGCAGGAAACCACTTGCAGAATACTTTGTAAGAATATCTCCTTCTGTTTCTAGCCCATTAGCCCATGATCAAATTGGTGAGCAGTAGAAAATGACAGGGCAAATGCCATCTTAGTGAAGTCATTTGATCAGGTTTTACCTGATCCCTTAGTCAAGAGAGGCACTAATTTGCCAGAATATTGTGAGGCAACAGAGATAGCATAATGACCCCAGTGTACAAAATTGCACTCAGCTTTTTCTTTTTCTTTTTCTCATACCACTTACATGAGATGTTGTAGGCATGTTTTTATTTTCAACACACTATTTCTTTCTTTTTTATCCATGATGTGCTGGATAAGTCAAGTCTCCTCAATAATATGCAAATTCACAAAAATAACTTGGCTATTTTGTATTGAAAACATCTTCTGTGTGCAGTTTTTTTTTTTTTTTTTTAATCTTTGGCTACACACACTGTATTAGACTTGAAAATGTCTAATGCTATTTATAATATTGAGAATGTATGATTAGCACTAGATTAGTTTTTGTTTTCCTTACAATTGAAGGAAGAAGATTGTACTAAGTGAATCAGCAGTACTTAGCTTGTGGCTTCGGCATTTACCGAGTCTTGAAAATGCTGTTCTGGATTTATTTCAAAGATTAATTGCCATTCAAAGCAAATCATCGGGAGAAATGGAACGTGTTATAAAAGATTCATTCTTGGTAAGTGCTGTACTCTCATAGCATTTAGCTGTTTCTATTTTCCTGTAATAGCTAAATTTGCATGATTGTCTTTGTTGTAGGAAGCTGCATTATAAGGTGATCCCTTGTGTCTGAGATAAAGCATTTTTTATTTGGTAAATACAAATTAGTTATTAATCTTTTTTATTTATATTAAAATATGATTTACCTCTCCTTGTGAGCCAAGTCCTCTTAAATCTCGCAGCAATTAACTCGCAGAAATTAACAACAAATTGCCAATTTGGAAATTCAAGGGAAAATCTTAGCAACAATATTTTTGGAGTCATCTATGATCAATAACTGCCTGAAAGGAAAATCCATATGGGTCAGTATCCAAAGATTGCTAGTCAAAAGCCTTTTAGTTCCCCTTGTGCTCTTTGCTTTCAGGTACTTCAATTTCCTCTCTTGCAGCTTTTGTTTATTTATTTTTTTACCTTTTTTTAAATTTTACAGAATGTCATGTAGAATCACCTGTGTTGGTTAAAAAAAAGCATGTTCCTTCATGCTACTTAGTTGGGCCAGATATTGAGCAAGCACTTTGCTGGGTTTCCTTATTTCTCTCAGGGGAGTGACCTTCAAGTGGTAGTCATAAAATACAAACAGATGTTAGGGGCCTTCTACTGAATTTCTGTCTTGAATATGTTTAGGTTCTTCAAATTTGTTTTGGTTTTGCATTGCAAGCGAACCACAAATAATGTCAGCAGGCTGAGTGATTTGAACAGTATGAAATCCATTTTAGGTTCAGCTGTCTGCTCCAAAATAATGTTTGCCCACAGTATTGATAGCTCTATGGTGTGTAATACCTAGGAGATTTTAAATGTTTTTACAAAGGAGGGAGGAGAGGGAGGAAACTACAGTAGGTGTCTAGGTCTAGGTACACCTACTCCACAACAATTTTTAGACCACATTGTTTACCCCTTCTACTGACCCTCCGTCATTATTGCATAGCATGTGTGCTTTAAAGGAGCACTATAGGGTCAGGAACACAAACATGTATTCCTGACCCTATAGGGTTAAAACCACCATCTAGCCCCCCCTGTCCCCCTAATGCCTCAATAAATATAGTAAAATCTTACTTGTATTCAAGTCTGCAGCTGCTTACTTTGTCCCTGTTTACTTTAGACCTGCCTGCTGACATCAGCAGAAGTGGTAATCTGATCCAGTCACAATGCTTCCCCATAGGATTGGTTGAGACTGACAAAGAGGCAGATCAGGGGCAGAGCCAGCACAATTCAAACACAGCCCTGGCCAATCAGCATCTCCTCATAGAGATACATTGAATCAATGCATCTCTATGAGAAAGTTCAGTATCTGCATGCAGAGGGTGGAGACACTGAATGTTTGGAAACATTTTAGGCATCCATGACCCAGGAAGGATCTCAAACAGACATCCAGTGAAGTTATCACTAGGCTGTAATGTAAACACTGCATTTTCTCTGAAAAGACAGTGTTTACAGCAAAAAAGACCGAAGGTAATGATTCTACTCACCAGAACAAATTCAATAAGCTGTAGTTGTTCTGGTGACTATAGTGTTCCTTTAAACTACTTATTTACTCTATTTTGTATGAATAAAAAGCAGCATTTCAGCTCACTGTCGCGACTTTTATCACTATCTGACTTGTATCAATATCACATCTTCATAAATTAATGATATAATGTCCTTCGAGTGCTCTAACCTTTTATCAATTGATTTAACTAATGACACCTTGATGAAGGGTCTGTATGTGTATTTAGACAGATTTGATACTTTAACCGGTGGAAAAATTCATGCCATGCTTTCATTTCGGCTACTGTGGCCTTTAAAGGACCAATCTAGGCACCCAGACCACTTCAGCTGAATGAAGTGGTCTGGGTGCCAGGCCCAGCTAGGGTTAACCCAGAGAAACTGCTATGTTTATCAATGGGTTAAGCCTTCCCCCAAAGCCTCTAGCGGCTGTCTCATTGACAGCCGCTAGAGGCGCTTGCGTGATTCTCACTGTGAAAATCACAGCCAGCCGACGGGGCAGAACGGAGGAGGATCGGAGGCAGAGAGCTCCCCGCACAGCGCTGGAAAAAGGTAAGTTTTACCCCTTTTCCCCTTTCCAGAGCAGGGCGGGAGGGGGTCCCTGAGGGTGGGGGCACCCGCAGGGCACTATAGTGCCAGGGAAACGAGTATGTTTTCCTGGCACTATAGTGGTCTTTTAACTTGAAATTCACTTTGAATTCTCGGTTTAGTAAATCAAACTGTATTCGTTACACTATAAGCATCAAACCAACTTTGTGAAGCTATGTATTCGTGATTTCAGCTTCAATTATTGGTGTATATAGCCTGTGCACATAATTTGGCTGCTGTCGGTGTATAGAGCAGTTACAGTGATTCTAAGTGATGAGTGGGCATGGTCTTGAGGGATAAACTACTTTTCCCATAAATTCTACTGGACAGAAGTTTATAGGATAAGAGTGCCTACCAGGATAATAGCTGCGGGTAGGCCCACTAAACAACAAGGTAACTTTATTTTTTTTAGATTTGTATGTATTTATTGTCCTTTAATGCTCTGTTATACATAGTGCATAGTTTCACTTGAACAGTATAGTGTTTTGTTTTTTTCTGAAAATAATAAGTTATCAAGAGACATCATAAAATTCTCAAATGTTCTGTATCATTTTATATCCACTTTTTTAAGTTTTTCTTCCGCAAGAGCTAGACTACCACAGCGTGTTCCATCAACAGAAACAGGAATGGCTGGGAACAGACAAGCATACACACAGAGAAAAACACACAAAGATTGGATCAATTGTTAGATGGGGCTCTCTCCTTGGCTGTACTTGCCTAATAGTTGCTGCCTAGGAAAAAATTGCTGCAATTCTATCTCCCTATCTCACTTTGAATATAACAAACACCTAGCAGATTAACAATGTACATAGCAAAAAAAAAAAAAAAAGATTGCCAAATGTGAATCGTCCAATATCTCAAACCACTACATGTAAAGAAAAAAATATGTATGTACTTCACAATTTGCATTAATCTATTCCCTATGACAATTCTTTAGTTTTTCTAGCTACAACAATATACAGCGAAACAAAGTGAAACTAATTTGCAGCTTGGTCCTCATAAACCTTGCAAATTATTGTATATGTAACAAAAAGGAAATGGGTCAAAATAGTGAAAATATATAATATGAATGCTATTTTGCTGTGCATGAAAAAAGTTAGACTATCGACAACCCCAAGAATACCAGTTAAAGTTTAATTCTTCAATTCTGCTTACTCTGTACTATACATTTAGTCAGTGATTCTAACTTTATAAATATGAATAAATATGTGTGTGTGTGTGTGTATATATATATATATATATATATATTTGTGCTCGTAATTTCTAATAGGTTATGGAATGTATCAAAAGACGCAAAATTGGTTGAGGTGTGCCGAAACCAATGTACGAGAAGGCCTGTAATAAAAAGAGGGCCCACAAAGGTGAGATGTAATATATAGATGGGTGTATGTGGGTGGGGTCAAACAGCTTGAATGGCAGAGGTGAGTAGGGGCCATAACTCCTCCCACAAATACAGGCCTAATGGCCTTTTAACTTGTGCTCGAAATTTTAATAGGTTATGGAATGTATAGGAAGATTCAAAGTTGGTTGAGGTGTGCCGAAACCAACGTACGAGTAGGCCTGTAATAAAAAGAGGGCAAAAGGAGGATTCAAAGAAAACACACTTTATTGCAAGTTACAAAGCGAGACTTCTGAAAGCTTGTCTAAGCTCCCTCTCCGGTCGTGGTATGTAGGTATTGTAAATAGAGGATTTCCAGCGGCCCAGTCTCTTAATGATGTGGACTGGTGTGTTTGAGCTTGATGCTGCGCCTATACGGAAGGAGTGACCGGAGAAGGAAGCTGGGTTGTAGCCCAACCTTGATAGCAGAGTTCTGACGTGGGATGTGAATTTAGCTGTGGTGAGTGGGTGCCCTTGGAGTAGTAATAGTGAAATGTCCAGTGATTGTGTGTGGTGAGATACAAGGAAAATGTCAAGTACTTTGACTGGGCACCAGGCATTCTCGGTAGGGAAGAGAGGAATGATAGTGGGATGATTTGTGTGGTTAGTTTTTGTGGAAGGTAATGAAAGTACATAGTGGTCATCTACTTGCTTTAGATGAGATAGTTTCAGGCTTGATGTGGTATCTACTTGGCGTATGACTGTGAGCTCCCTCGGTCTGAAGAAACCATAGAAAGCCATAAAGATGGCGGCTTTTATAACCAGGTTAGTGTGATAGTCAAACGGGGATTTGTCTAGTAGGTCGCTAAGTAGTCTAAAAATAGAACCATCCATAGGCAATCTGGTAGTGACAGGGGGAACTGTAACCTTGTGAATACCTTTAAGGATGTTCTTAATGATGCTTAGAAAGGTCTGTGATTAGGAAAGTTAGTGAGGACGTCGTGTACCTTGGTAAGGTAAAGCTTAATGGTATTATGGGATAATTTGAGGTGTAGGTGACAGAAGAAGGCACAAGCCACCATGGTTTTAATGGAGAAGTATCCTTGCAAGTGAAACTCCGCAGTGAACTTATTAAAAATAGTCAGTGCCCTAGCGTAAGTGATAGTGGTGTTGGGTGAGAGTGCGTGGTGCGTGAGTGCCTGAGCGTAGTGTAGTAGTTAATTTAGTCCAGGATTAGCTCGTGAAAAGGTGGTATCCTGGATGGTAGGTGGTGGGCCGTAGGGAGTGCCTGGAAGAAAACCTGAAATTGAGAGCGGGAAAAAGCGTCAGCAGCTGTGTTATGGATACCCGGAATCTGTACGCAGCCTAGGTGGAACTGAGCGGTTGCTGCCAGCCAAGTCCGCTTGCGAATCAGCCTAATGATGGTTAGAGAGGATGACCGCCCCTTGTTAATAATTTTGCAAGCTGCTGAATTGTCTGAGTAGCATTTAACTGCCTTGCCGGTCCAGAAATGACCCCACGTATGGGCATCCGCCACGATGGGGTAAATCTCGAACAATGAGGACGTTTCTCTGAAGGCCGGCAAGGCATCCGTCTCATTGGGCCAGTTATCCCTATACCAGTGGTTGCCAAAAATAGTTGCAAACCCGGTGTGTGCTGCTGCGCCTCTGTAGATAGTAGGTGAGAGCTCGGATAGTGGAGGTATGAACAGAGAGACCCCGTTCCATTTGGCCAAGAAGTTACTCCGCATGTGCAAATCTGCCCTGGCAGGATAATCCAATGTAATTGGGCACGAGTCGGGCACCCCATGGAGTAAACACAGTAGCATAGAGACGAATGATCTGCCCTGTGGAATGATACGCATCGCAAAGTTAAGGGACCCCAATAAGGACTGAAGTCCCTTTCTGGCGCATGTATCACTCCGCAGAAAAAGGCCGATTACGTCCCAAATGTGGGTCAATTTCTCCTGTGGTAGGCTGGCTTGAAAAGATATAGTGTCTAAGACTATGCCCAAGAGAACTAGCCTGGTTGAGGGTCCAAGCATTTTACTTGGTGACAGGGGTACCCCTAGTGTAGTGAAAAGGGCTGTGGTGCTGTGAATGCTACTTGGTGTTTGTGTGCCTGGTTCTACCAACAAAAAATCGTGGGCTGCTCCTTGACCCGAAAGTGAGCCAGGTTGAAAAATAATACCTGTCCCACCATTTAACACCGTGCAAGTGCCATAGTGAGGGGTGAATTGGTAGGAGCTTGAAGGCGTTGGTAATATCGGTCTTGCTCAACCATGCCTTGCTGCCTGCTGTGATGATAGCTTGCATTGCGTCATCAATTTTAGCGTAGTGCTGTGAAAACTCCTCAGCGGGTATGAGAGAGTTGATGCTGGGAATAGAAGAAGAATGAGGTGTAGAGAGGTCGATAATCAATCTTTTTTTATTTGAGTACTTCTGCACGGCTTCCCCAATGGGGTTGGTGCGCCAGGATGAAAATGGTGATGCTGTGAAAGGGCCAATCATGAAACCAGCCTTGGTTTCTGTTGACAGTAGGTAGTCCACCGTAAGAGGGTCGTTAGATGCTGACAATAGGTTAGGGCATTCGAGTGTGCCTGTGGGGATGGCAATGAGGCCTGTATGAAACCCCTGTGAGAAACCAGTCACCAAATAATCTACCAAATGCCTGGCTGGGTGGGAACGCAGGTAGTAAGCCACGATGTCTATGTTAACCTCGGTTAGTCATTTTTTTAGGTGAAAGTCGGGTTGGCACATGGTCTTGGTATGTGCTCTGAAGCAGATGGAGCAGATGTGCAACAACCTGCATGCGCTGAAGCTGCATGTACCAGCGTTAAAGTTATTGCACACCTGCGCCTTGCCCAGGAACGCAATGCGTCTGCCCAGCTTGTCCCTCTGCCCGCCTTCTTGTCCAGTGTGTGGGGTGAAGGAGTGGTGAGAAGTGGAAGGGTCTGTCTCACAAGGGCACAAGTCAGTGGAGTTGGATGTTGAGCTACAAGAGGCACAGGACGAGGGCCTCATTTCGGCAAAGTGTTGGCAAAATAGTTCAGTGTCTATCTGGCACCAATCAGTTCTGATGTTAAATTAGGCCAGATGAGTTGATGCATTGGCTGACTCGGACTTGTGGTAGTCGTAGAAGGAGGACCCCCCGTACTTGATGCCTAAGTCAACTACCTTATGCATGTACAGATCAAGCTCTTCCCTCCTATGTGGATGCACCGTGCGAATGACATCTTGATATATCCCAAAAGCTATAACAAACTAGGGGATAGAAAGTTTTCTGTTAAGGCGTGGGTCTCTAGTTTTTAAGACCACTGAGATGTCCCCGTAATTGTATGCTCGGTTCTCAAGGACATCTTGTGAGGCTGTGAGTAAGGAAACTAGGTTCACGTCATTCCCATCCAATATTTCGTTTTTTATGGAAGCTGGAACGGAGTGACCATGTGAGACATATGGGGTAGTGGTTGTGGCTGGTGGGGGGGAGGGAGGGAGGGTGGTGCCAGACGGAACAGTAGAGATTACCAGGGGAGGTCCCAAAAGGCCTGATAGGTCACCTGAGGTGGCTATGGCTGATTACACTTTTAGCAATCTGCTATTCATGATTTGGAGGTTGGCTAGAATAGCTGTCAGGGTCTCGTGTGTAGAATCGGAGGTATTGGTAGACAGCCCTTGTGAGCTAGTGCCGGGCCTAGGTTCGTTGGCCTGAGCCGTCAAGAGCCTGTACAGCTCTGCCTTTCTAGCGGTGGCTGAAAAGGGGATACCCTTGAGTAGAGGGGGTGAAGGATTCCTCTGGAGACCCAGGCCTGACTGGCGCGCTGGGTACCTCGTCCAGTGGTAGATCGGCGATGGAAATAAATTCTTGTGACATTCTAAAAAAGGAATAATGATTTAAGTTAAGTAGGGTAGTGTGAAGGAGGAACGAGACCTTCGGAGAAATGGCCTGCTAACTTGTGCCGAGGCAAAGAACTTGACTAAAACCAAGTGACAGGTGAGGGCCTGCTAATGCCAAGTGGCGGTGAGAGGCTCTACCTATGATTTTGCCCGAGGGAAGTTGTGGCCACTAGAATGTGGTGGCGGGATGTTGGCCTCTCTGACTGTAGGAGATTCAATACGTGTGGCCGTGACTTGGGAAGCCCTAGCTGTAGCCCTAAAGAAGGCCGAGCGTGGCGGCTAACTATGATATTTGCCGTGGGGCTGAACCTCCATGTTGAGGTGGGGAGTAGGCCTCACGGGACTGGTGAACTTAGTTAGGGTTGCTAAAGCCAGAACCTATCCCTAAATGCCAGTTCTCTAGCCTGATGGGGCTTGTCACCTTAATTATGAGCCCGAACACATGTAGATACTAACCTTGAGTAATACTCTTATCACTTAGTGCGTGACACAGCAGGTCTTGAATATGATTTGCTTCGGAAGAAAACAGGTCCGGCCAAGACATCCTAGGGATAAGATAGATGCTAGTGGGCCTGAAGCATGCCACTGGTATGCATGATGTATGTAAAAAGATGTCAAATGTATAAAGAGGTGTGTATCAATGATACTATAACGTAAGAACCTGTGTTAGATGAGGGACCTGAACGTTGGTCCATACTTAGAGACTCGCCCCGGGTTACCATACTTAGGTAATGTAATGAAAGAAGGCTGAGTGAGGCCTCTAGGATAATCCTAATCGTAGTGAGTAAGATTAATAATACCTGGTACTGAAATACAGGATACCAGGCTGGCTGTAGGTGGTTGTTAGCATAGAAAACTTGAAGAAACTGCGGTATTGGGGTTTCCCAATGGTGGCTGAATGATGCCTCAGGGGAAGATAAATGTAACGAGTAAACCACTATACCTGATGCTGTAAGACAGGATACAGGGATGACACTTCCTGAAGTCTACTTGAAGGAAATGTAGAGGCGCTTAAAATCATACACAGGGCTCAGTACCGGAACCAGTATAAAGCTTAGAGAAACAGTGATTGAGCGATCATGCCTATGGTCAGTACTGAGCCTGACAAAAAGGAACCGTGGTGATTGCCTATGGGAAATATGCATGAACAGTTGTGAGAGCTTAACCTATTGGCATGCTAAAAAAGATAATAAACGTATGATTTATTATGAGAAAAACGTAGTTAATGAAAGACTAGTTGTGTAGTCATGTTAGGTAAATAAATTAATGGTAACATGTGAGACTAAATTGACTGAAAAAGTGAATCAACAGGGCAGGGTGACATTTAGTATGAATCCCCTAAGATGTGTTCTTCCCAGTTATTACATCTAAGTGGGTTTCATAGTTTATATGATTTATATGTCCCATTTAATGCTAAACATAGCCGTGCCATGCTTAATTTATGCAAATTTGACTTCATGCTGTTTGAAAATAACATGCCTAACACCAGACAGAAAATTGAGTGAAAGGCTGTAAGATGAAGTGATCTGTTTGTTCGTATGAACGAACGGTATAACAGCTTAACATGGTGCAAGATAAGGGATTTAAGCAGTAAAATACAGGCTGTGTTCGGCTAAAAACAACCGAAAGGAAAGAACTGTGTGCATACATGGGTGCTTGTGGTCGGCTGTTAGACCGCACGAAAGAATGCACAAGTGAAAATGAGTTTACCTTGCGTTCGGCTGTTTAGCCGCACGAACCACTGAAGTGCACGAATGGGTAATTTATGCATGAAACAGGTAAAGTATTAGTGAAGGGAAAAAATACAGAAAAAGGTTGCGCTTGGATAAAACTTTAAATAATACGAAAAGTCCAAATAAAATCAATGGATAAAAAGAGAGAGTCTTATCTGGCAATGTCCGTTGGAATCGTATTATGTAATGGTACTTGGTCCGAAACAGTAGTCTTGCTTGTTATCTTCCTTATGGACCGTCTCATATGCAAGAAATAAGAACAAATACAGAGCCGAAATAGTGTAGTATATCTGAATAAAAAGGAAGTTGAAATGTAATACTTGATTGCAAACTCACATTTAAAAGAGCTAGAACCCGCTCTGGTATAGAGGGCGTACAGCGGTTTAGATCCCCGCTTGTAGGATATGGGATGAATTTCCTTCATGTACTTCCTCCTTCCGTAATATGAAAGACACTCAAATAAAAAGAGACAGCCAATAGTGTTCTCTGTGTAAAACTTTGAATAAAATATGTGAAAATAAAAGTGGATACTCACAAGACAGGAGCAGGTCAACTGCTCGTAGTAGTTCGCGTTGGTGGTATAATCCCCACCTAGGATTGCTTGGAGTCCAGCGAATAAAAAGAGATAATGCCAGGTAACAATAATAAATATATGTGTATAAAAAGATAAATGGTACGATAAAAGGTTACCAAATATACTTTAATATATAAAATTACACAATATAAAAACCATAAACGCGTTTCGCCAATCGGCGTTATCAATATGGGCTTTTTTTACCCATATTGATAACGCCGATTGGCGAAACGCGTTTATGGTTTTTATATTGTGTAATTTTAAATATTAAAGTATATTTGGTAACCTTTTATCGTACCATTTATCTTTTTATACACATGTATTTATTATTGTTACCTGGCATTATCTCTTTTTATTCGCTGGACTCCAAGCAATCCTAGGTGGGGATTATACCACCAACACGAACTACTAGGAGCAGTTGACCTGCTCCTGTCTTGTGAGTATCCACTTTTATTTTCACATATTTTATTCAAAGTTTTACACAGAGAACACTATTGGCTGTCTCTTTTTATTTGAGTGTCTTTCATATTACGGAAGGAGGAAGTACATGAAGGAAATTCATCCCATATCCTACAAGCGGGGATCTAAACCGCTGTACGCCCTCTATACCAGAGCGGGTTCTAGCTCTTTTAAATGTGAGTTTGCAATCAAGTATTACATTTCAACTTCCTTTTTATTCAGATATACTACACTATTTCGGCTCTGTATTTGTTCTTATTTCTTGCATATGAGACGGTCCATAAGGAAGATAACAAGCAAGACTACTGTTTCGGACGAAGTACCATAACATAATACGATTCCAACGGACATTGCTAGATAAGACTCTCTCTTTTTATCCATTGATTTTATCTGGACTTTTCGTATTATTTAAAGTTTTATCCAAGCGCAACCTTTTTCTGTATTTTTTACCTTTCTGTGTTTTGTTTTAAGGGTTTTTGAGGGATTCCCTTATAGGGTTGCTGCTAATCTGTGTTATCTAGCGCTCACTCATTGTTCTGGTTTTATTAGTGAAGGGAGCCTACCCCTAAGTTTTTTGGCCCGAACGTGGGAAATAGACCGAGGCTGGGGGGAACCTGGGTGGCAGGAATGGAGGTCGGAGACAGAGGAAACTGCTGGCGATAGGACTCCTGCTGGAAACGTGAATTTATTGGCGGGAACATTGGACCGGAAGTGCTGGTTTAAAGGAGAAGTCAAACAGCGTGAACGGCAGAAGTGAGTAGGGGCTAGGAGTTTAAGTAAGCCAAATGGCCTTTTAATATATATATATATATATATATATATATATATATATGGACCCTTTGACTTTTCTAAATAAAAAGTTATATTGTTAATGTGGTTTAATAATTCCTATAATGTGTAGGAATACATTAGATGGAACTGTTAAGCCCCCGTATTCACAATATTTTGGTTATATCAGAGACACCTTTGTTAGTCTATGGACATTAACTTCACCTTCAGCATGTTTTAAAAACATCACGCTATATACCTGGAACAGTGTTTACTCTCTGCAGGACAGTTCCTTGAACATGTTGCGCAAAGGATACATTTTGCAGTGGCAAGAACAGTGTGGGAAAATAAAATTTATGGGGTGATTGTTGGTAATAAGACTTCAGCCAGGACTATTGCAAATACAAGGTTGTTAACACCTAGTATAGCTATTGCTCAGTATTTATACAGCAGCGCAGGTAGATTTGTGAAGTTAGCGAAGGTTAAAAAGTGATCTCATTGAAAGGAATGCTTAATAGAAAAATAATGGAATTTGCTTTCGAATGCACTGAGTGGTACTTTGTAAATTCTGAATTATTTTCAAAATCAGTTAGTGGCAAGTAGGCTGTAAGTTCAGGTGAATTTAATAGCTTGTTATAAATATAGGACAAGCAAGTCTTCACCGTCAGTCTTATGTCGTTCCACAAGTATTGTAGGAAAGGTGGATGTCTGTTGCTTGCTGAGTATCACAGTAGTTGTATTGTATGTTTACAACTGTAGAGCTATGCATTATTAAACTAATGTAGACTTGCCTGCCTCTTCATAATTTCTTAATATCGAAAAGATATTAATTAATATAAAGATAAATGAGAATTGGGGCAGGATTGGCTCCATTTTAGAGTAGTTTGACAACTTAGCAGGCTCCACCAGGAGCCAGGCAGGACTGTTTGTTTGAACTGAGAGTTTCAGCCAGTGAGTGTGGTTCTAAATTGGCTGTGCTTTATAGCTACATTTGGCTTTTTCTGCAGGGGATTACTAAACACTGTTTTACTATTTACAATGAACCAATGACAAGGCACTTCTTGTACCCTCACCACTACAGCGGGCTATAGCGATAATAGTGTTTGGAATGTTACTTTAATGGTACAAGCCCTTGACCTCATTACCTATCTAGCGGAAAATAAATCACCATGTGCTGCAAAGTATGCACCATAAAACTTTTATTACAACACAAAAATGTACTTAAACAAATCATGTAATAAGGTTAAATAGATATAGACAAGTGAGTGTAATTTTGGGGGTGTATTTAGAAGTTTAAGCAAATTTTTTATTGTACCAGAAGAAATCCGTTTTGATGACAACCAGCAATCTCTAGTATCACAGCAAAAGCATATTGCAGTTGACTTATAATGAAAATGTATTTTTACTCTATCAATCAATAGTGAGCGACCACCTTCTATATGCAAGGCATAGTTTTGTAGAAGGCAAGACATGCAACTGAAAAAATGCAGTGGTGAGGTTTAAAGTTAAAGGGACACTGTAGTCACTACAAGCATTTCATCTCTTTGAATTGGTTATAGTGCCTGGAGTGCCCTGGCGTTGTCCCTACATTCAGTGTTGCACCATGTTCGTGCAGTATGGCAGAAAATAAGAGTCCCTGGCCACCCACAGTCCAGCCCCTTCAGTATGTGTAGCTAAGGCAGAGCTTGCACACTTCCTTGTTGTCATACCCATTCATACCTTCAGTTGGAACTCTGACAGGCTAAAAGCAGTCAGCTGACACTCTCAGCCAATCACAGCTGCCCATTGCTGCTCAGGCTGATACTTCCTTATTAGCCAAAGCAGCACAGAGGGGATGGATTGCCGGGGACTCTTGTTTAGCATTAAAACATTAAAACTTTAAAAACGGTTTAATGCTGATAGAAATGATGGGACCAGAGGATTCCAGACACTATAACCAGTTTAATGAGATAAAGAAGATACAGTGCCTACGGCGTCCCTTTAATAAAAAGAATGTGAGGTTTTAATTAGTTATACTTAAAAACATGTAATAACACTACTCAAGTAAGAGGTACATATATATATATATATATATATAAATAAATCTGATGAAAAAGGTTTCTAGTGGACTTTTCACTGGAGAAATGCCCTCTAGTGGCCTTTTCACTGGAGATATTCTCACACTTTGTGATACACGGGCAAGACCTTCAGCGACTCTGTGAAGCAGTTACAACCTGCTTTGAAGACAATAGCTAACCCATACACATGAGGTTTAAACCTTTTTACAAGGTGGTGTAAAAATCTATGGTGCTGCTGATTTCAGCTATGCTCAGCAGGCACTTTGAAGATCCATAATAGAAGCTATCACGATTTATAAAGTGGCATTACTGAGCTCAGACAGAAAATGTATATGCCTAGCATAACTGCTAAAAAGCACAATGCTAGGGAAATAGCAGGCATAAGCCTGTCAATTATAGCTGTCGTAACCAATGGCAAAAAAAGAGAAATGCTAATATCTGTGAGACCTAATCATGTTTTAAGAATTAAAAATTGCCATCTGAAGCCAGCACCTCCTTATGGATGTCTACCCCCAATGGGCGCTAGAAGAGGTACATTTTAGCTGCTTTAACTTTTTGTTTTCTTTTTTGTTGTTGTTGATTGGGGGAGGCAGTACCCATATTGTAGCCCAGGAACAGCGTAGCTAAGGGGAGTGGGCCTTCACAGGAGTCAGGCAAATGCAGAGGTGGGGTTTATTGGTTAGGGGTTGTAGGGGCGGGGCTTCATTGGAAGTCAGTTATTAATAACGGACATTTTAGATTAGGGGCCATTTTAATTAGCCATACTTACCTCCTTCCCTTAAGAGTTGGGTTATGGTAGTTCTTCCTTTATCCCGTTGGGTCACGGTGGCGGGGGCTGGATTAGATATTGGGGGGGTAGGTAGGTTTGGTAGCTGTGATGTTTGGTAACAATATTCACATGGTTGAATTTGTTAATTGGTAGTTTGGAGCCCGTAGGTGGTTCTCAACCTGGTGGGTATAGGGGTATCTCTGTATTCCCCTACACTGTTAAATCACTTGTAGTACAAAGTGTTTTTGTGGCCGTGTTTTGTGTTATGTTATTCATATCTGGTTATATGGATTATTGTTAGATTATGTTATGGGTCATTGCCAGTGAGTATAGTACTGTTAAAGTTGGGGTGAATTATGTGTCTATGGGAAAATTGGGAATGTTTGGCAATGACCCATTTTGTTACTTATATATTTAATTATATATATAATTTATTAAAGCCGTGACATTTATCCACTTTAACCCCTTAAGTAGAGATGTCGCGAACTGTCCGCCGAACTGTCCGCCGAACTGTCCGCCGGCGAACAATAGCGTGTTCCCGTTGGGCGAACATATCCGATTTCCGGTCCACCCCCTATACGTCATCATTGAGTAAACTTTGACCCGGAACCTCACAGTCAGCAGACACTTCCTGGGAGGGAGGGTCTGCTGCTGATTGGGTGGAATGTGTCTGCTGTCTGTGAGGTTCTGTAGAACAACTACAGCTTTTTGCATTTGATCTGGTGAGTATAATCATTCCCTTCAGGGTTTTTGCTGTAAACACTGTCTTTTCAGAGAAAATGCAGTGTTTACATTCCACTGGCCACTGCTCAAATATCTGCTAGAGGTGAACAGCACTGCCATTCACTGTCTCCACCCCTTTGCATGCAGACACTGAAATTTCCTCATAGAGATGCACTGATTCAGTTTAGATGCACTGATTGGCCAGGGCTGTGTTTGACTTGCGCTGGCTCTGCCCCTGATCTGCCTCCTTGACAGTCTCAGGAAATCCTATGGGGAAGCATTGTGATTGGCTCAGACCACAACCTCTGATGATGTCAGCAGTGGACATAGTTGCCAACATTTGAAAAATATTTCCAGGGACACTTTGCAGCACAGCTATCAATTACTACCTTGAAAATTTACCACACCCACTATGGCCAACCCACATACTTAATCTCCGCCTACTTATTATAGTGCAGATTACAGGATCTACTCAATAAAGAGAGAATTACAGGGAATTGAGGTGGTAATTTTAAACTTAAGGCGAAAGTAGCAGAGTTAGAAAAATTCTGCCATTCAGCTGCACTATTTCAACCTAAAGTGTGAAATTCCCATCTCAATTTCCTGCAATTCTCTCTTTACTGAGTAGGCGGTCCTGGGGGGCCCAGCAAGCTCTTACTTCCCTTCCCTTCAGCTCCCCTGTGTAAATCTCGTGAGTCCTGCGGCCGTCGGAGCGTTGCCACCGGTTACCATGGCAACGCTCAGCGCGCTCTCAGGCTGCAAGATTTACACAGGGGAGCTGAAGGGAGCTGCTGGGAAGGTAAGTAAGAGCTTGTTAGGCCCCCACTGCACAGCCCATGCCACAGGACCACCAGAGAATAATGCCATATCCCCCTCCCTGGTCACATAAGCAGGGAGGGGGGGACTAAAAAAATAAATATATATATATATTTTTTTTTTAAATGCCTCCCCTTCCTACTACACAAACACACGGCATTCACTATATACACACTGCTTTCACTTTATGCACACACTGCTTTCCCTTTACGCACACTAGACACACACGGCATTCACTATACACACACTGCTTTCACTTTATGCACACACTGCTTTCCCTTTACGCACACTAGACACACACTGCATTCACTTTACGCACACTAGACACACACTGCATTCACTTTACGCACACTACACACACACTGCATTCACTATACGCACACTACACACACACTGCATTCACTATACACACACTACACACACACACTGCATTCACTATACACACCCACCACACACTGCATTCACTATACACACACACACACACACAAACACACTCTGCATTCATTACATACTCACTGCATCCACTACACACACAGCTCCCCTGTCTAAACACACTGCATCCACTACATGTGGCATGTGTATTATTTACCTTTAGAAATAGCTTTTTTTCCCCCAAAATGGTAAATGTACAGAATATCGGTATGTTAGCGGCTATCTGCCTGAAAGTTCACAGATTATCAGTATTGGCTCTAAAAAAATCCATATCGGTCGATCCCTGGTGCTTTGTGTCAAGGGTGCTGTGTGTGCGAAGGGTGTATGTGACGGGTGATGTATGCGTGTGTAAGGGGTGCAGTGTGTGTGTGTGAGGGGTGCTTTGTGTGTGTAAGGGGTGCTGTGCCCTGGTGGTCTGGTTGTAACGTTTACTAGGGAACCCTAACTTGCAGACAGGACAAAGTATTAAAAATTGCAATACCGATCCTTAGGATGGTCGGGTTATGCAAAAAAGGATAGTCAAAAACACTACCCGAGGTCAAGGGAAATAGAGAGACGGAATAACGAGAAACAAAGCCAAATATCAGTAACCAGGAAATCCAAATAACAAGTGCAACGCTCAGTGGTAAACCAAAGACCACAACAGGACACTGAGGCAAGGGAGTGCCCTGTTGTGGTCTTTGGTTTACCATTTAGCGTTGCACTTGTTAACTACAACACGTGGGAGGAGTTTCCTCCCTCCCTTATGGTCCCTGAGGTCATCACTGTGTGCCGGGTCACATGACCGGGTGCAGCACA
Source organism: Pelobates cultripes (assembly GCA_933207985.1). Lineage (NCBI taxonomy): Eukaryota > Metazoa > Chordata > Amphibia > Anura > Pelobatidae > Pelobates > Pelobates cultripes. The sequence goes on along the minus strand of OW240916.1, from coordinate 152,307,320 downwards.
CATATAAGGAAGCTGCTCTGGAGCGTGCAACGTCAGATACACTGCCAGTCTGGAGACAGGGACCAGATGACGCCGCTCGCTGTGATGAGGTAAGCATGGTCGCCGAGAGCAGCGCAGGGGCAGGGGACCTGACACTGGTGGTGGTGAGTTGTCTATAGCCTGCAGCTCCTTTGGCTGCAGGCTGTCTTCACTCCTCCCAATGCTGTGTCGGAGCATTGCCATGGTAACACACGGCAACACTCTGCACAACATGCTCGCAGGAGGAGCGCTCTGCCTCCCAGATTCTCCCGCCCTCCTTATCACTAACAAAGGGAGATCTTTGATCTCCTCACCGGCTGAGAGGGCCCACAGCAAGAAAGGCGGGTCTCCTCTGTTGGCATGGGCATCACGGTGGGGCCCCCATGTTTGTGGAGCCCCCAGGCAACTGCCCAGCGTGCCCGTGCGGAAAGACGACCCTGCTCACACAAGCTCACTAACATAAACAAGCTCGCTACAGACAAATTCACCACACAAGCTTTCTCACTAGCAGGCACATACACACACACACAGGGCTGAGTATATCAAGCTTACCTGGCACTTAAGGCTGTTGCTGGGAGGTCAGGTAGCCATCTTGGGCCTCTTCCTCCTGCAACAAGTTCGTAGCAGGGACAGGGCTTTCATGCGGGAGGCGGAGCTAACATACATTGGCAAAGCTTGCATTGTTGGGGCGGAGCCTGTGGCCGCGAGGCAGAGCAGGAGTCTGTGTGCCGGGGAAGCTGTTGGAAATTTGGAAGCGAGATTGTCATTGCTCCCTCTGGCCTCAGCAGCCTCAATGCAGCCCCCTGCAGCTCAATGCAGCCCCTAGCACCTCCCTCCTGAACAGCCTATTACAGTCAGAGGAAAAATAATGAAAGCACATGGCCCAGCAAGTTGCCAGGACTGTCCCGGGTGAGTTAAGTGACCAGGACAGACTCCAGCTTGCCAGGACTGTTCCGGCAAAAACGGGACAGTTGGCAACTATGCGCCAGCAGGCAGGTCAGAGGCAGACGGGCAGAGCCAGCAGCTGTAGAATACAAGTAAGATTTTACTATATTTAAGGAGGCAGGGGGGACTAGGTGGTGGTTTTAACACTATAGGGTCAGGAATACATGTTTGTATCCCTGATCCTATAGTGTTCCTTTCACAAGAATTTACAGATAAACAGGTCAACTCAGCCTGTCCTTACCTGAGCTTTTTCTTTTGTGATTATCCTTACTGCTCTGACACTGGCTGGTTGTTAAAGTATAGACCGTTTCAACTTTATTTTAAACCAGAAACCAGCCAAAAGGGGGGATAGCTCTTCACTGGGTTTATGAGAGCTGGAATTTGTAAGAGCTTTGAGATTATCCTTCCCTTCCAAGAGTGGAGATAACTTTGTAGAGCATCCTATTCTAATTAGTGAGCAAGTTGTTTAGTCAGCCATCTCATAGCTTTCTTGCGGCAATTTGCATCAATGCTAACTGCTATAACAACATGTTTCTAATGTTGGTTCTTATGAAAGTCCAAAATTTATGAAATAAGACAAGGAGAGAATGTGTGCTCTTTCATGTTGTTTATCTTTGATGGAATCCTATATCTAGTAAGTTCATCACAATAACTAGCATTTGTTTACACACAAAAATTTTTTTTAGAATGATGCTTTGTGACAGCAGATACAAATATTAACTAGTCTATAGAATAACTCATAATATATGATTTATTTATTTTCTTTCTTTCTTATTTGTTCTTCAGAATAGCAGTGTACACATCCCGAGTATTCTTGACTTATTTTTGCTCACATGTAAGTAAGTGACAGGAATGCCTTCTTTTTCAAACACAGGTCTGGATTCAATATTATTGGCAAAACTCGGTCAAACCTGATCTGCTGGTATCCTCCAATATATATATATATTTTTAAATTCTTTATTTTTCCTGTGCATATGAATATGCATGACATATAATCCTGCAGAGCCACAACAGCTATAGCAGGCGCATCAAGAGCAGTGGTCGACATGGCATGCGGTAGACAGCACATTTTTATATTTTATAACATTGAACAGGCTAAATGGTAAGATTTTGTTAAGGTAATATAAAAAAAAGATTGTAGTTTTGCAGTGTACAGGCTGGGCCTACACATCCAGACGCACAGCATACTAGTGGTGTCGGGTATGGGTAGTGAGCTAGTTGTGTGTTGCATTATATCGATAGGGTAAGCAGTCAAGTGATTTAGTAAAGGGTATGCAGTTGTTTGGCCAGGAGACATTTTAAGCTATATATGTAGATGCACGCTGGGCTATACACTTGGTAAGTGCACCAGGGAGCTCTAATTCCCTGTGTTCCGGCGCTCGTTGTGTAAAATTAGGTAACATGCTGTTAAACAGATAAGTAGTATGGGAGGATAGTAAATCTATTGTTGGTCACAAAAAGCAAGCCTAAAGCATAGTAACCTTAGCAGAAAACGTTCAGTCCAAGCGGGCTCACGGTCTGGAGATAGTATCCTCCAATATTTTAATGAACTTTTTCTAAAAAAAATACTCCAATAAATGTGCTTCAGAAGCACGCCTATCTGACTTTTTGAATTACTAATCCTGTTTGTCATTAAAAAAATTTTTATTATTATTTATAAATTGCCAACAAATTCTTCAGTGTGTAATTGTAACAAGACAAGTTGGACACACAGGAATAGAGGTATTGAGGGCCCTGCTCAATGAGCCTACATTCTCAAGGGAGTATGGTATAGTGACACAAAAGGTAAGGGTAGTTTAGAAAAGTAGGTTGCTAGGATAGCATTCACTGAGGGCTTAGTGTTTTGTTTTGATGACAGTTACAGGAGAGTCATCATGGTGCGTGGAGGGAAAGTTTAAAAATGCTGCAGCTAGACTGATTTTCCTCTCTAGTCGGTCCTCTCACACATCACCCCTGTGCCAGTCCTTACATTGGCTCTCTGTAAGGAGTCAATTCAAAGTGCTAATCCATACATTTAAAGCACTGAACAATTCTAGCCCCTCTTATATCTCCTCAATGATCCATAGGTATGCCCCTCCTCGTTCCCACCGCTCTGCCCATGACCACCTCCTGACCGCTGCTCTCACCCGTACAGCCAACTCGCACTTTAACCCACCGATGATGATAGATTATCACAACCCTGATCATTTACACCAGTCCCCCTCTCATAATATTGCAAAGCGCCACAGAATCTGTTGGCGCTTATATGATGGCAATAATAATAATAATAATAATTGATAGGGTTGTTGTGGAGAGAGGCACTGAGACTAGTGGTGTTGTGGAGACCTATTGGAGACTATGGCAGGAGCTAGAGCAGTTGGCTGTTGGGGGATTCCATTATAAGAGGTGTGGAGATGGACAATGGTGGTCTTGTGAGGTGTCTTCCCGGAGCTACTGCTCACAGAGACAGGAGACGTATCTGTAATATTGTTAAGCAAGCAAAGCAGGAAGGGAATTGGATGTACTTGTCCATCTAGGGACAAATGACTTGGCTTGCAATGAGGTTTCAGAGGTTAAGGAAGTTTTTAGTGTTTTTTGCCAATGATATACGGCAGGTTGCTTCCACACTGTCATTCTCTGAAGTTCTGCCTGTGCATAACACTCAGAACGACAGGCGGATGCGTATTAGGGACTTTAATTTGTGGCTTGGTGAATGGTGTCGGAGCAAGGATTTGGCTTTATTTTTCATGGTAGCTCTGTTTGAAATGGATATAAGCTGTACAAAAAAGATGGTTTGCATCTTTCTCAAAAGGGAACAAATGTTCCCAGTGAGCAGTTCAGAGGTTTTGCTAGGATGTATTTAAACTAGGAGGGGCAAAAGGGTGATAAAACATCAATCCAATTGTCCCCAAACAAGATGAAGGTGCCTGTAGCAAGTGTGTTAAATGATAAGCTTAGAGTCATGTCTACAAATGCTCGCAGTTTAGGAATAAGATCCATGAACTTGTGGCAATAATGGCAAACTGGATAGTGTAGATTTATCGAGATATGGTGCAATGAAAATGACCGATAGCAATACCAGGGCACTTTTATAGGAAAGATAGGGAAGGCAAGAAAGGGGGAGGGGTGGCCTTGTATGTGAAGGATAGCATAAAATCTAGCCTATTAGTTAGTGAGGCAAACATAGAGACCGTTTGGGCTACATTAGAATTTGGTAATCACACAGTAACTAGTGTAGGTGTGATTTATAGGCTCCCAGGACAAATTGAAGAGTTGGATAATCTACTAGTTGAGGAAATAGCTAAAATGACAATGAAGGGGGAAGTTATCATCATGGGTGACTTTAATCTTCCTGATGTAAATTGGAAAACAAAATTAGCTACTTGTGCCAGGAGCACACATATTCTAAACTCCCTACTGGGTTTGTCTCTAATCCAAGTTGTTGAGAAGCCAACTCGTAAAGAGGCCATACTAGATTTAGTGTTAACAAATGGAGATTTAGTATCAGATGTTACTGTAGGTGAAAGTTTAGGATCCAGTGATCATGAGTCAGTGTGGTTTAATATAAGAACAGTGACTGAGACACACCACACAAAAACAAAAGTTTTAGACTTTAGAAAAACAGACTTTTCTAAAATTAGAATATGGGTAGAGGAGTCATTATCAGACTGGAGCAATTTAAATGGAGTCTAAGAGAAATGGGATTATTTAAAAGTTGCACTATTGAAGGCAACAGAAAATTGCATTAGGTTTGTCAGTAAAAGCAAAAAAATCAAGAAACCACTGTGGTACTCCACAGATGTGGCCAAAATAGTTAAAAACAAAAAGTTAGCATTTAGGAATTATAAAAAAACCCAGAGTGAGGGAGACAAAATGATCTATAAGATTAGGCAGAAAGAGTCTAAACAAGTTATAAGAGCTTCCAAATCACACACAGAAGAGAAAATAGCACAGACAGTAAAAAAGGGGGATAAAACATTTTTTAGATACATAAATGAGAAAAGAAAAGTAAAACAAGGATTAGTTAGATTAAAAACAAAAGAAGGAAGGTATGTAGAAGAGGATAAAGGTCTAGCTGACTGCCTTAATGAATATTTTTGTTCTGTATTTACAGATGAAAATGAAGGAAAGGGACCTCAGTTGAGAAAAGGATAAATGAGTCATTTATTACACGTGAGTTTACAGAGGAAAAGGTTCTATTTCAACTGTCAAAAGTAAAGACAAATAAGTCAATGGGACCTGATGGAATACACCCAAAGCTATTAAAAGAGCTTAGTGGTGTACTAGCAAAACCATCAACAGATTTATTTACCAATCATTGTTAACAGGAGTAGTCCCAGAAGATTGGAAGTTAGCGAATGTTGTGCCCATTTACAAGAAAGGTAATAGGGAGGGGTCGGGCAACTATAGGCCAGTAAGCCTTACTTCAGTAGTGGGGAAAGTGATGGAAACCATGTTAAAGGATAGGATTGATGAACATCTAAAACACATGGATTTCAAGATCAGAGACAACATGGGTTTACTTCAGGGAGATCATGCCAAACTAATCTTATTGATTTTTTTGATTGGGTAACTAAAAATTATAGATCAGGGTGGTGCAGTAGACATTGCTTACCTAGATTTCAGTAAGGCTTTTGACACTGTTGCACATAGAAGGCTTATCAATAAACTGCAATCTTTAAGTTTGGATTCCAATATTGTTGAATGGGTAAGGCTGAGTGACAGGCAACAGAGGGTTGTAGTTAATGGAATATATTCGAAGCTTGGACTTGTCACCAGTGGGGTACCTCAGGGATCTGTACTTGCACCCATTCTCTTTAATATTTTTATTAGTGATATTGCAGAAGGTCTTGATGGTAAGGTATGTCTTTTTGCTGATGATAATAAGATATGTAACAGGGTTGATGTTCCAGGAGGGATAAGCCAAATGGCAAATGATTTAGATAAACTAGAAAAATGGTCAGAATTGTGGCAACTGACATTTAATGTGGATAAGTGCAAGATAATGCATCTTGGACGTAAAAACCCAAGGGCAGAGTACAGAATATTTGATAGAGTTCTAACCTCAACATATGAGGAAAGGGATTTCTGATGACTTAAAGGTAGGCAGACAATGTAATAGAGCAGCAGGAAATGCTAGCAGAATGCTTGGTTGTATAGGGAGAGGCATTAGCAGTAGAAAGAGGGAAGTGCTCATGCCATTGTACAGAACACTGGTGAGACCTCACTTGGAGTATTGTACACAGTACTGGAGACCGTATCTTCAGAAGGATATTGATCCCTTAGAGAGGGTTCAGAGAAGGGCTACAAAACTGGTTCATGGATTGTGGGATAAAACTTACCAGGAAAGGTTAAAGGATCTTAACATAGCTTGGAGGAAAGACGAGACAGGGGGGATATGATAGAAACATTTAAATATATAAAGGGAATCAACACAGTAAAGGAGGAGACTATATTTAAAAGAAGAAAACTACCACAACAAGAGGACATAGTCTTAAATTAGAGGGACAAAGGTTTAAAAATAATATCAGGAAGTATTACTTTACTGAGAGGGTAGTGGATGGATGGAATAGCCTTCCAGCTGAAGTGGTAGAGGTTAACACAGTAAAGGAGTTTAAGCATGCATGGGATAGGCATAAGGCTATCCTAACTATAAGATAAGGTTAGGGACTAATGAAAGTTTTTAGAAAATTGGGCAGACTAGATGGGCCGAATGGTTCTTATCTGCCGTCACATTCTATGTTTCTATGTTTCTATGTTTCTATCCTGAAGAAGTAAGTTTTCAAAGATTTTTTTTTTAAGGAGACTGGGTGAAAGTCTAACAGAGAGGGGAATGATGTTCCACAGGAACGGTGCAGCCCTAGAAAAGTCTTTAAGGCAAGCATCAGGGGGAGGAGTACGAACAAAGTTAGATGTAGGTCTCTGGCAGAGTGTAGGGGCCTAGACGGGACATATTTGTGTATTAGTGAGGATAAGTAGGTGGGAGCAACATTGTGTAGGGATTTGTAAGCAAGTACCAGGATCTTAAATTGAGCCCAATATCTTACAGGAAGCCAATGTAGGGACTGACAGAGGGGGGAGGCGTAAGAGGTGCGGGCAGACAGGAAGATTAAACTCGCCACTGCATTCATTGTAGACTGTAACGGGGCATGTTGGGAACGAATAAGACCACTGAGAAGCGGATTACAGTAGTCAAGGCCAGAGAGGACAGTGGCATGGAAAGGCACCGTAGCCATCTCAAGCGTTAAATAGATCCCCATAGCAGCACAAGGGAGCTTTGAAGCTTCTCACATGCCCCCACCATGCTGTGAGTAAAATTTCCTATAAACAGGAAGCAGCCAGTGGCTGCTTTTTGTAATAAAAGACTAGCAATTAATAATCGTTGGTAAAATACAGGGGAACCATTTCCTCCCATGGCCAGGAGAAGGGTGGGGCTTCAGATTTAAAACAGATCACTGTCCACCCCCAGTGACCCCAAAGTGGGGCTACCAGAGGTAGCTCTAGACTTTGAGGCCTTAGGTGAAACTCAAACATAAGGCCCCACTAATGTAAGTGTGGATGCATAAAGGGGCTGAAACTGTGTCGGGGGGGGTGAAAATGTGAGGGGAGGCTGACAGTGTGTGTTGAGGGGTTGACAGTGTGTGTAGGGAGGCTGACCATGTTTGTAGGGAGGCTGACTTTGTGAGAGTATGGTGACATTACATTGTGGGGTGTGACCATGTGTGGGGGACATGACATTGTGTGTGAGAGGGGTAATACTGTGTGTTAAGAGGGTGATAGTATGGGGAGGGAATATTGTGAGGGAGAGGGTAATACTGAGAGGGGATACTGCCAAAAAACCAAACACGAGTCCTGCGCATCCAGTATAGGTGTGCACACCCAGGTGCTACCACAATTTATTTGAGGAAAAAGCAAATGTTTTGAGCAGCAGCCCTTTATCAATGCTAATGGTGGGGGGGTGGGGGGGGTGGGGGGATACTGTGGGGGGTGATGGTGTGAGGGGGGAATTTTGGGAGGAAGGATGGCTGAGGGGGGTGATGGTGTGAGGGGAATTGGGAGGGAGTGAGCACAATGTGTGTGAGGGGATACTGGAGGGAGAGGGTTAATGTGGGAGATACTGAGAAGGAGAGTAGTTAATGCTGTGGGGGAATACTGGAAGGGGAGAAGGTTAATGCTGTGGGGGATGGGATCTGGGAGAGGGGTTAATGCTGTGGGGGATACTTGGGAGTGAGAGGGTTAATGTTGTGGGGGGGATACCGGAAAAGGTGAATGCTGTGGGGGGGGATACTGGAAGGGGAGACGGTGAAATGCTGGGGGGGGATACTGGGGGAGGGAGAGGGTGGGAATGCTGTGGGGGGATTGGGAGGGGAGAGGGTTAATGCTGTGGGGGGATACTGGAGGAGAGGAATGCTGTGGGGGGATACTGGGAGGGAAAGGTGAATGCTGGGGAATCACTGGGAGGGAGAGGGTGAATGCTGTGGGGGATACTGGGAGGGAGAGGGTTAATGCTGTGGGGGGGATACTGGGAGGGAAAGGTGAATGTTGTGGGGAATACTGGGAGGGAGAGGGTGAATGTTATGGGGGATATACTTGGGAGGGAGAGGGTTAATGCTGTGGGGGGATACTGGGAGGGAGAGGGTTAATGCTGTGGGGGATACTGGGAGGGAGAGGGTTAATGCTGTGGGGGATACTAAGAGGGAGAGGGTGAATACTGTGGGGGGGATACTGGGAGGGAGGGATGGAGGGGGTGATTAAATACCTTGTTTCTCTCCCTAGTGTTTCGGTGGGCTCCCTGGTGGTCCTGTGGCTATGGCCGCCGGTCTGCAGCTCCGCAATGTGCAAAGCTGCAGACCATGTATCTCGCGAGATCCAGTAAGAGCGTTGCCGTGGTAACCCAGGGCAACGCTCTGATTGGTCTAAATTTGCAAGACATGGTCTGCAGCTCTGCACATTGCAGAGCTGCACACCGGTGTCTGCGATGGGCACTTTCCGCCCGGGCAGACAGCACATAGGGGCCTCGCGCCCGGCAGCATATCCAGCAAGCCGCCGGGACCCCTCCTGGTGTCGGGTCCTCGGTCACTGACCGAGAACCTGACACAGTATGCCCTAAGGTGGTTTAGGCGGCCGCGAGGCCCCAGGCAGCGCAAGGCCTTAGGTGGCCGCCTACACCCCCTAATTAGAGAGCCACCTCTGGGGGCTACTAATTTTAAATAATAATGAGGGGGAACTTAATGTCCCTACTGGTCCTGACCCTAGCTCAGCGGGAAGAGACTATGATAATAATAATAAAGTGGGAGAACTTAGTTACCTTCCCAGCCCCTACCCAGGTAGAGGCACAGAGCGACTTGTACCAGATACCCTGTTGTGTGCTCGCTGTTTAGCAGATATACCCCCACTTGATCTGAACCGTTAACTGGGATATAAGGAGTGGAAAAACTGCAGAGACATGATTGGCTGTTAATCGAGGGCCTAGTACAGTGTAGCTCTTTAAGTAGTAACAAAAGGATGCAAAATTTTGATAAAGCTAATAGTACTTAGGAATATTTGCTGCTATTTCAGGATTTAATATTGCATGTAATAAATGTATGTTATTAAAAGGCAAACCATTATCTAAAACTGCATCAAGGCTGGAAGGATATCTTTACAATATCTGGTGAACCCAAGTTCTGTTTGACCTTTGTTCTTTCATGAAGAAGAAACCTGATATTCACTGCATTATATTTGGTTTTGTGAGAGTAATTAAAGTGTGATGGTCTAGTAACTCTTATTTTATATGGTGTGCAGTTAATTTTGTTTCCTGTCCCTTGAGACTGAAACAAAATTAGTCCTAGAAATTCTATAGTAGCTCGGAAGTTATAAAATTGAGAAATGCGCTGTTTTCCACTGAAATAACCTGACCCCATTTTTGCTATCTGAGAAGATTCAACTTCCTTAGCTTGGTGGAAATCTTTATGTAAACTTAAAGGCCGTACCATATTTGAAAAATAATAAGTGATCTAAGTGTTAATTACTTGCCGCAAGAGAAAAGTAATTTAAGCTAAAAAAGAAAGTAAAAACTGTATTTGAAAACCAAGTGTGATTTTAGACTTGATGCCATTACTCACTGAATATGAGAAACATGTATAGCTATCACTACACTAACCATTTCATAATTGCAGAGGTGAAATGTAGCTTTTCATTTCATTGCTAAACCTACAGGCAAGTAATATGGAAAAGATACAAGGGGTGCTTCCACAGTGTACCAGTACCTGAAAAAGTGTCAGTCCTGCTGATATTTCAATTTTTCTAAGAACCTAAAACCCATAGATAATAATAAGTTAGTTGTAAATGAGACCATATGTGAGAGAAAGAGGGGTAGTGCTTTCTCACATTCCCTATTGGTGCGAGATGAAGGAACAGTAATATACACTGGCCACGCCTCAAGCTGCCTAAATTAAAGTCGTTTTTGTTAGGCCTCCTAAACTAAGCCCAGCACTGCCGTTTAGGAGCTTCTGCTCTAGTGGTAGAGACAATGAGCAGCGCCTTGTGGACCACAGATAAGAAGTGAAAGTGAAACTGTAGTGATGATGGTGCTTGGAGTATTCTTTTAAAGTTTAACTGTAAGAATATAGACTTTCCCCGTATTCGGGGACTGCAATTGTGCTAATTAGTGTTTTTTGGAGGGGGGATTTGGCTTCTTTTTTCCATTTTGCTCATTAATTTATAGTTTGTCTTCTGTTTTGAGAATAGTTTGTTTTTTGTTGTTTTTGTTGGTTTTTATTTTTATTTTGCACCATAGGATTTACGCGTTTAAAGAGTTACATTTTTCACTGAATTATTGTATTGGGACTGACTATGACTAGGTTTCTAAAGTGTCTGGCTATCAATATTAGGTACCTTTTTATAAATGTGTGTGTGTATATATATATATATATATATATATATATATATTTTTTTT
>OW240916.1:151940679-152296341 GCA_933207985.1 Pelobates cultripes | reverse complement strand
CTTACTGTGAACAGCAGTTATTTTTATTAACGGAATGGGTAGAGTTAGTCATGTGTCTCTATCAACATATTGAAACCACGGTAACATAAATGCAAAGAAAGTACCCATATAAATAGTGTAATAAAATATTGCTATACCAATGATATAAATACATAGGAATACATTTAGTTAATCAAAATGTACAGATAAACAGAAAAACTCACACCCTGAAATATGTGTACTAGAATTCACAAACAATGAGCAAAATACAATATAATTACATCTTTATCTGTCTCTGTAGTTTAATATGTATCAAAGGAATAGTCCACATGCCACAACCTGCCAAGAGTGTCCTGGTGCACTCACACGGTAGGCAGTCATATTGTTTTGGAACAGATTGACTTTTTACCGGGGACCCTCCAGTCGCTGGTTGCAGCCTCTCCTCTTCCTGATGGATAGTAGGAAGCTCATCCTAGGAGCATCTGTTAGCTTTCTTGTGCCAACCCTGCAGTGCTCTCATTAGCTGAGAGCATCCGCTGTACACACCGATTGGCATAGAGTCAGAGAGGGAGAGACTTGTGCCCTGGTGGACCCCATGTAAGAATTCAAGCCATTTGTTAATTTACACTGGGTGGGCACCAGTGTAATCTTGGCAACATAACCACTACAACACACTGTAGTGGTTATGGTGCGTATAATGTATCGTTAAACATATTTTTCTTCATTGTGTTACCATTTAACTTCACCAGAAAATCCATTAAGTAGAATGTCTGATTTGTGAAGATAGGAAGATTTTTAGATGATTAATTATATATTAAATATATATTAGAGTGCAGTCAGCAGTGGGAATTAACCCAGCAAGCTTCACCAGGTTTGCCAAAAAAATACAATTAAACTAGCTGGAAATAAGCTCAAACACATATAGAACATATCATATAGTGAATATAATCAATATGATGATTCAGCACACATCCAGTATCATGCAATTTATTGCAGTCAACTCATAAGCATTGTAATGTAAAATTCATTGCAATCAATGGTAGGAACTAACTCGGCAAACTCTCTGGAAGCTACACAAGGTTTGGTGGGAGCTGCAGTATGACTTGCTAAGACTAAACTTAGCTAATAACCCTGAATGGGAATGGTTATCAGATGACATAGAAATCTGCAATACGTAACTATTTATTATTTTATTGTATTGCTATAAATCATCTATTCTGTTGAATTAGTAGATAGTAGTGTGACGGATGTCCGCCAAGTCTGCTTCCTCGCCGCTTTCAGGGACCCTGGAGCGCTGCAGACCCAGTCACCAAAGTTTGACTGGGATCGCTGAGGGCCTTTTCCACCCTGGACCAGGCTACTATGCTTATAGTTTTGGAAACCCTTTCTCCAGCAGTTCAGTGATCCCTTTCTCCAAACACCCTTTCTCCAAACACTAGACAACCCTTGGTGAAGGTTTAAAAACAGCAACAGCCTTTATTGAGAACAGCACATCTATATATACCTCAACAGCCTCATTTACATACAGTAGGGTTACAGTGGGACCCAGCAGCAGTATGGACTTGGGCAATAACCAATTACACTGTATATGCCAAGCCAACCAATAACAGTATGGACCTGGATAGTAACCAATCACACTATAAAGCTTACAGCCAGTGTGAATGGAGCCCTGTAATTACCAGGAAGGGTGGGGACAGACAATAGCAAGGGCTGAGAACTATATGGGGAATTTAAAGAAGTGTCATGTTAGCCATTTGGAACTCGTCTGGAAGTGTCCCTAAAACAATTGGACAACGCCCTGGTACGAGAACAATAAGACAGGAAAAGGGGGGAGGGGGGAAGGCACATAAAACCTGGATAATCAACACATTATTGTTATTATTATTATTGGTATATATATAGCGCCAATTAAATCCGCAGTGCTTTACAATATTATGAAAGGGGTATATTCACAGTAAATTAAACAATTACACAGTGACACAGGAACAATAGGTAGATGGGGGCCCTGTTCAAATCCAATATTTAATCCAATACACAAGACCAAATCTTTTGGGGAAACATATAGGCATTCCAACAACACAATATAAAACAGACAAAGGGTCTTTTGGCAAGGGGATTCTGTTGTAATACAACAAACATCCAGGGACAACGGCCCCTTTTATGAGCTCCTGGGATTAGGTTAATTGTATGTGGGCAGGAGGCGAGCCTTTACATTTCTCCAGGTGGCTGTGGCATGGGAGCTTACAAGTAGTAAGGGGAAGGAAAATCATGTGGCTCCCATTTAAAATGTTAACCACAAAACTCTTCATGCATAGGCAAAGATAGGTAGGTAGATAGATAGAATGTAATACTTCAGACCTGAGGAAGAGAGGAAAACGCTCAAAAGCTTGTCTTTTAAAGGACCACTATAGTGCCAGAAAAACAAACTCGTTTTGCCCCCACCCTCAGGGTCCCACTACCGCCGGGAGGAAGGGGGTTCAACACTCACCTTTCTCCAGGCGCTGGGGACTCTCCTCCTCCTTTGGTCGTCATCAGCTGAATGCGCATGCGCGGCAAGAGCCGCGCGCGCATTCAGCCTGTCCATAGGAAAGCATTCTCAATGCTTTCCTATGGACGCTGGTGTCTTCTCACTGTGAAGTGCGGAAGCGCCTCTAGCGGCTGTCAATGAGGCAGGGTTAATCCTAGATGGAAAACTACAGAAAAGGTAAAAGAGCCACAGGCAGTTCACCTATAAGAGTGGAGCATATAATAATAATGATGGACACCTACCCAACATTAAGGGTCATCTGGTCCTAACGTAGTAATAACTTCCAATTCAGCATATATACAATGAAAAAGAGGAACATATACAGAGAAAATAATAGTGTAAATCTGAGTAACAGTATATTATATTACAACAATCATGAGAAATGCCAACTCACATATTTCAGAGCCCAAATGAGGATAGGCTCAAATCACTTGCGTTTGTGTACCGTCTGGTGGTACTGTCCCCTCTTCTTTGGACCCGTAAATAGAATCTCTCAGAAATAAAATATCAGAAAAAGGGCGTAATATAGTGTAGTACCTTTAAACCAAGGTGAGTATATTTAATAAAATGAATGCTCACCTTATATTGAGCCTACTATTCGGCTCTAAGTAATCAGCGTGAGTGTCAGTTTAAGGGAGACACCAACCCTTCTTTGAGCAGCTTAAGTAGAGGTCAACTGGAACTTGATTAAAATTAATTTATTTTGCCAACAGGCAAGAAAATCCAACTGCATACAAATCAAATTAAAAACAGAAGGAGGATAAAAAAATGTCCCATAAATGTCCTCGTTTTCCCGAGACGCGTTTCGCCCTGCTTGAGGGCTTTCTCAATCGGTTATTCACTGCTCTCATTCCGGTCCCGGTTTAAATATGCCGGTCTATCTTCTCATTGGTGGGTTGTGCCGGTAATTAGCCAATCCCCTTAAACAGGGGGAGTGTGTTATGGCTTACCTCATCCCTCTTGATGCTCTCGTCCGTAACCGGAAGTGACGTCAATGCCACGTCACCTCCGGTGTTGCGGTCGCCATCTTGCTAATGGGCAATGAAATGGAAAAAGTAACAGAACACCACTTGATCGTGTTCGTCATTTCCCAACTGCCCTTTATTCTATGTAGCACAAATTCTGCAGACATTGTTATACAGAAATAAGATACATATAAAACATACACTAGTATCTTTGTCATTCAAATTGTTATTCACAAAGAAATAGGGACTGAATTTAGTATTATAAACCCTTATTTCACATCACACTGATTTCAGTTTGAGCAAAACGGATAGTTTTAAATATTTAAAAATATATTAAAAAATATATAAAAAATAATATATGTATTCTTTAGATGATAGATACAAAATGCACACATGTTTTCTAAAAGTAACCTCACAAAAAATAGTTCTATAAATTAAAAATATAAATATTAGTTATGAGGTATAAAACATATATGTTTTATACCTCATAACTAATATTTATATTTTTAATTTATAGAACAATTTTTTGTGAGGTTACTTTTAGAAAACATGTGTGCATTTTGTATCTATCATCTAAAGAATACATATAATATTTTTTAATATATTTTTAAATTTATAAAACTATCCGTTTTGCTCAAACTGAAATCAGTGTGATGTGAAATAAGGGTTTATAATACTAAATTCAGTCCCTATTTCTTTGTGAATAACAATTTGAATGACAAAGATACTAGTGTATGTTTTATATGTATCTTATTTCTGTTTATAAAACGGATAGTTTTATAAATTTAAAAATATATTAAAAAATATATAAAAAATAATATATGTATTCTTTAGATGATAGATACAAAATGCACACATGTTTTCTAAAAGTAACCTCACAAAAAATAGTTCTATAAATTAAAAATATAAATATTAGTTATGAGGTATAAAACATATATGTTTTATACCTCATAACTAATATTTATATTTTTAATTTATAGAACTATTTTTTGTGAGGTTACTTTTAGAAAACATGTGTGCATTTTGTATCTATCATCTAAAGAATACATATATTATTTTTTATATATTTTTTAATATATTTTTAAATATTTAAAACTATCCGTTTTGCTCAAACTGAAATCAGTGTGATGTGAAATAAGGGTTTATAATACTAAATTCAGTCCCTATTTCTTTGTGAATAACAATTTGAATGACAAAGATACTAGTGTATGTTTTATATGTATCTTATTTCTGTATAACAATGTCTGCAGAATTTGTGCTACATAGAATAAAGGGCAGTTGGGAAATGACGAACACGATCAAGTGGTGTTCTGTTACTTTTTCCATTTCATTGCCCATTAGCAAGATGGCGACCGCAACACCGGAGGTGACGTGGCATTGACGTCACTTCCGGTTACGGACGAGAGCATCAAGAGGGATGAGGTAAGCCATAACACACTCCCCCTGTTTAAGGGGATTGGCTAATTACCGGCACAATCCACCAATGAGAAGATAGACCGGCATATTTAAACCGGGACCGGAATGAGAGCAGTGTATAACCGATTGAGAAAGCCCTCAAGCAGGGCGAAACGCGTCTCGGGAAAACGAGGACATTTATGGGACATTTTTTTATCCTCCTTCTGTTTTTAATTTGATTTGTATGCAGTTGGATTTTCTTGCCTGTTGGCAAAATAAATTAATTTTAATCAAGTTCCAGTTGACCTCTACTTAAGCTGCTCAAAGAAGGGTTGGTGTCTCCCTTAAACTGACACTCACGCTGATTACTTAGAGCCGAATAGTAGGCTCAATATAAGGTGAGCATTCATTTTATTAAATATACTCACCTTGGTTTAAAGGTACTACACTATATTACGCCCTTTTTCTGATATTTTATTTCTGAGAGATTCTATTTACGGGTCCAAAGAAGAGGGGACAGTACCACCAGACGGTACACAAACGCAAGTGATTTGAGCCTATCCTCATTTGGGCTCTGAAATATGTGAGTTGGCATTTCTCATGATTGTTGTAATATAATATACTGTTACTCAGATTTACACTATTATTTTCTCTGTATATGTTCCTCTTTTTCATTGTATATATGCTGAATTGGAAGTTATTACTACGTTAGGACCAGATGACCCTTAATGTTGGGTAGGTGTCCATTATTATTATTATATGCTCCACTCTTATAGGTGAACTGCCTGTGGCTCTTTTACCTTTTCTGTAGTTTTCAATTTGAGTTGGGTGTGAGGGACCCCCACGAGAGTGTTGTAGCATCCTTTCAAACTATTCTTCACTATTTATAAGCGCCTTTTATACACAGTTTCTTTTCTTAATCCTAGATGGACCTGGCACCCAGACCACTTCATTGAGCTGAAGTGGTCTGGGTGCCTATAGTGACCCTTTAAAGGATCACTATAGTGTCAGGAAAACAAATCAGTTTTCCTGACACTATAGTACCCCGAGGGTGCCCCCACCCTAAGGGTCCCCTCCCGTGGTGCTGAAGGGGTTAAAACCCCTTCAGTTACTCACCTTCTTCCACCGCCGGGCTCCCTTACCTCTCCTCCCCCGCCGACGTCAGCGGAGCGGAATGCGCATGCTCGCTATTGCCGCGCACGCATTCAAAGTGTCCATAGGAAAACATTTTTCAATGCTTTCCTATGGACGCTCTGCGTGATGGAGGCAAAATATGCTGTCTTCCGGACAGCCACTAGAGGCTGGCTTAACCTCAAATTTAAACATAGCAGTTTCTCTAAAAGGGTTAACCCTAGAGGGACCTGGCACCCAGACCACTACATTGAGCTGAAGTGGTCTGGGTGACTATAGTGTCCCTTTAAGTATTATGTTAGTCCAATGAAAAATGTATAATTGCATACTGCAGAGCACTCTGGTGTATTGGCATATTGTCTACTGGATGAATGCCAATAATGCAGAGCGTTTTATCATATGTATATACACTACTCAAAAAATAAAGGGAACACAAAAATAACACATCCTAGATCTGAATGAATTAAATATTCTTCTAAAATACTTTGTTCTTTACATAGTTGAATGCGCTGACAACAAAATCACACAAAAATAAAAAAATGGAAATCAAATTTTTCAACCCATGGAGGTCTGGATTTGGAGTCATACTCAAAATTACAGTGGAAAAACACACTACAGGCTGATCCAACTTTGATGTAATGTCCTTAAAACAAGTCAAAATGAGGCTCAGTAGTGTGTGTGGCCTCCACGTGCCTGTATGACCTCCCTACAACGCCTGTGCATTCTCCTGATGAGGTGGCAGATGGTCTCCTGAGGGATCTCCTCCCAGACCTAGACTAAAGCATCTGCCAACTCCTGGACAGTCTGTGGTGCAACGTGACGTTGGTGGATGGAGCGAGACATGATGTCCCAGATGTGCTCAATTGGATTCAGGTCTGGGGAACGGGCGGGCCAGTCCATAGCATCAATGCCTTCGTCTTGCAGGAACTGCTAACACACTCCAGCCACATGAGGTCTAGCATTGTCTTGCATTAGGAGGAACCCAAGGCCAACCGCACCAGCAAATGGTCTCACAAGGGGTCTAAGGATCTCATCTCGGTATCTAATGGCAGTGAGGCTACCTCTGGCAAACCCATGGAGGGCTGTGCGGCCCCCCAAAGAAATGCCACCCCACACCATTACTGACCCACTGCCAAACCGGTCATGCTGGAGGATGTTGCAGGCAGCAGAACGTTCTCCGCGGCATCTCCAGATTCTCTCACGTCTGTCACATGTGCTCAGTGCGAACCTGCTTTCATCTGTGAAGAACACAGGCCGCCAGTGGCGAATTTGCCAATCTTGGTGTTCTCTGGCAAATGCCAAACGTCCTGCACGGTGTTGGGCTGTAAGCACAACACTCACCTGTGGATGTTGGGCCCTCATACCACCCTCATGGAGTCTGTTTCTGATCGTTTGAGCAGACACATGCACATTTGTAGCCTGCTGGAGGTCATTTTGCAGGGCTCTGGCAGTGCTACTCCTGTTCCTCCTTGCACAAAGGCAGAGGTTGCCCTCCTACGGCCTCCTCCACGTCTCCTGATGTACTGGCCTGTCTCCTGTTAGCGCCTCCATGCTCTGGACACTGCGCTGACAGACACAGCAAACCTTCTTGCCACAGCTCGCATTGATGTGCCATCCTGGATGAGCTGCACTACCTGAGCCACTTGTGTGGCTTGTAGACTCCGTCTCATGCTACTACTAGAGTGAAAGCACCGCCAGCATTCAAAAGTGACTAAAACATCAGCCAGGAGGCATAGGAACTGAGAAGTGGTCTGTGGTCACCACCTGCAGAACCACTCCTTTATTGGGGGTGTCTTGCTAATTGCCTTTAATTTCCAGCTGTTGTCTATCCCATTTGCACAACAGCATGTGAAATTGATTGTCACTCAGTGTTGCTTCCTAAGTGGACAGTTTGATTTCACAGAAGTGTGATTGACTTGGAGTTACATTGTGTTGTTTAAGTAATCCCTTCATTTTTTTGAGCAGTGTATATATTCAACTACTAAAATATCCATCTGCACAGCAGGGATTGTATATACTCCCAGGATACATTTACATGTATTTTTATCTTGCATTGAAAAAGTGTTGTTTTTTTACTATAAAGTTTAATTTATTACCCAGCATAGAAATATTTTAAGAGTTCGTTATTAAGGATAGTTTGCCATGTATGAATTTTTCTAATCCTAGTTTCTTCTTGAGAATGGGACCCTGGTTTCATTTTACTCAAAAAGTGGTTTCTGTTTAATACGAACAAAAGTAAATTATAAACAAAACAAAATCCTTGATGATGATAATGGCATGTGTTTCCATTTTAATTTAATCTGCAGCTAATGCAAATCATATAATGTGTACAAATTATGCTGTAACACTATTGAACAATGGACGCTATATTGAAACATCTTTTATTATATAATGAATACATAAATTGTGTAATATAAGCTAATGAGGGATTTAGTTAAGAATGCCCAAAATAAGCAGATGCATTAAAATTATTAATAACCCTCTATTTTATTATTTTTTTTTTACTAAAGAAATACCTTACTTAATTTTTTCACTAAATTTCTAAAAACCAAAGTGCACTTATATACACTATATATATATACACTAGGTGGCAGTATATGAAAGGGTTGTTATTTTGATGAAAAAGAAACAAAAACTATGTAATGATAATACTGGTAGTTGGATTCTTGAGGTTGTATTTTTTTTTATTTTGGCATTTCTTTCTAGTCAGATGTGTATCTGATCAAAATATGTCTAAAATGTTATACTGTAGGTAGTTTATGTGGAACCAAAATTATTCATTTATTGCATTGCCCAAGCTGATAACACTACAGCCCTGTGGAATCATTTGATGTGTTATAAATATTTCTTTTTTTTAAATCCAGTTTGGATTTATTATTATTTTTCATCATTTCATTAAAATGTTATGGTTGCCAGAGAGAGAGAGAGAGAGTACACCTCAATAAGTTAAATGCAATGCGTCTCCTAACCATCTAGGACTTGTAAAGCCATTTTATGGTATATCTGTGCGTGCTTATTTAATATTGTATTATGATTGCAGATTTATGAATCATTTTGTAATACAGACATTTGCTTTTGTTCTAGTTTATCAGCTTAATCAACACATGAGCAATTTAAGCTCTATGAGATAAACTCTAATTGCGTATAATTCAAATTAAAACTTAGATTTTGAGTTGTCCTATTTCTTTAAACAGTCTTACAAGAATTCTAAAAGCGCATCAAATAATATATCTACTGTATGCAATAATAAAATTAGCAGTAGTAGAACAAGCAGCTATACATAATATGATCTTTCCCAAAATTCTCACAGACACAATGTTTAATAAAAAAAAAAAATGTATACTTCGGGGTAAAATTATTTTGATAATACATATTATTTAAGGACTTAAATAATAATAATTTAGGACTTAAATAATATGTATCATCAAAATAATTTTACCCCAGAGTATCTAGGGGTTTATCTTCTAAGTGTTTACATTTTTTATACATTGAGTCTTACAAGAATGTTTTCTTCAAATACAAAAAAAGAGATCTTCACAATAAATTTAGTAACAAGCACTGTGTGTCTTAGAAGTGGAGCGGCTGTTTTTTGTTTTTTTTCACTCTATATTTGTCAATTTAAGTATAACTCATTATTTGACATATGAATTAATTGTGTTTTTTGCCCTTCTGAAGGTAAACTTTAAATACAATAACAATGTGTACTGATTTAGTAGTACTATAGATTTGGGCGTCCTCCAGTGCTGTCAATGCTGACATTGATGCATTTTTCATGGTGTTTGAAAGATAGAATTTCTTAGACACTCCTTGAAAAGAAACAAATTTAGAGCTCTGCTCCTCTTTCTTTAGCCTCTGGGAGTCATGTGAGCTGCATCCTGTTTTTAGCAGTAAGACATTACATTTGTCTTTGATAATGATATCAGAGCACAGGATCTATTTAAATGTCAAAGTGTTTCAGTCCCCATTGAACTGTGTTTCTATCCTGATCTTTTGACTTCAGTTATTACAAAAGCAGTGTAGTGTATGCGCAAATCTGTACACATCTTTGTGTGGTTTATAAGCATTATATTAAATTATCTGCCTTTTGTTTCACAGGGTAGATCAGGTTTTCAAATCCTATAAGGCATGGTAGATGACACCACAACGAACAATAAAAGCTGTAACTCGTGGTGTGAATGTCTTTGCACAGTGTGTGGCCCCTGTTCCCAGAGCAGCATATGGACAGATGTGTGAGCAAAACTTGTAAAAACAGAGTCCATTTTGACCTTTTTAGTTTTGGCATTGTAACCTTGTGTAGTGTCTGTTGTGTCCAGGTAATGTTCCTGTGTACTATGGACAGGAATTACCTGTGGTAAAACAATTCTCCAGCAAACATTTCATTTATCTCTTTGCTTTGATGATATATTTGTTTACGTTGGCTTTTATCTTTTGTGCATTTTGTATGCTCAGAAGGATTTCCTGATTGTGATGCACAGGGACACCTGGAAATCACTCATCAGACATGGATGATAAATGTGTTGCTGGTTAGGTACGTACATCTTCTGTTTGCTGGCGGTCAATAGATAGTGCACTCTGTGCCTGTAAACCAAACTGACATTTTTATTTTAAAATAGCCGAATTTTAAAAATATCCATGAAAGAACTTTTTCCAAATGGACCAGTTATTCCAAGTTGAGTTCCTTGCTAGTTTCTGTATACTTTAAAAATATTTTTTCATTTCCATTCTTTGTAAGTTTAAAGGAACTCTATAGTCACCAGAACAACTACAGCTTATTGAATTTGTTCTGGTGAATAGAATCATTACCTTCAGGCCTTTTGCTGTAAATACTGTCTTTTCTCTAGTAGTAGCATGAGACGGAGTCTACAAGCCACACAAGTGGCTCAGGTAGTGCAGCTCATCCAGGATGACACATCAATGCGAGCTGTGGCAAGAAGGTTTGCTGTGTCTGTCAGCGCAGTGTCCAGAGCATGGAGGCGCTACCAGGAGACAGGCCAGTACATCAGGAGACGTGGAGGAGGCCGTAGGAGGGCAACCTCTGCCTTGAGAAAATGCAGTGTTTACATTACAGCCTAGTGATAACTTCACTGGCCACTCCTCAGATGGCTGTTAGAGATCCTTCCTGGGTCATGGCTGCCTAAAATGCATCCAAACATTCAGTATTTCCTCCCTCTGCATGCAGACACTGAACTTTCCTCATAGAGATTCATTGATTTAATTCATCGAGGAGATGCTGATTGGCCAGGGCTGTGTTTGAATTGTGCTGGCTCTGCCCCTGATCTGCCTCTTTGTCAGTCTCAGCCAATCCTATGGGGAAACATTGTGATTGGACCAGGCCACCACTTCTGATGATGTCAGAGGAAGTTCACAGGCAGAGGCAGCAGCTTCAGACTTGAATACAAGTAAGATTTTACTTTAGGGGGGCCAAGGGAGCTAGATAGTGGTTTTAACCCTGTAGGGTTAGGAATAAATGTTTGTGTTCCTGACCTTATAGTGCTCCTTTAAAGTTATAAGACTTAAGTTAAGCATGTATTACTTTGTGTGCATGTTTGTGGAGTTTAATTAATTCATATTTCCTTGTCCCATGAGGGAAAATACTGTGCATTAATGTTTGTCTTTTTTTTTTTTTTTTCCATCAGCCCCAGGCTGCCTGCCACCCATCCATTTTTGTGATTATTGATGGTATTTTCAGGTATGACAAATTCTTACCAAACTGATATTGTTCTAATCCTCAAGTACCCCCTAGCAGTCCAGGATTTAGGGATTACCCAGTTGTGTCTAAGGTGTTTTTAGAAAAAGAAAAAAAAAACACTTTAGACGCATCGGGGTAATCCCTAAATCCTGGATTGGCAGGGGGTTCTTGAGGACTGGGTTGGGAACCCCTGTTCTAGTCAATTTTTATTGTGTAATGGTCTGTTAACTAACTTAACTTAAATGGTCTTGGCTAATCTGGGTTTACTTTATGCAACTTTTATCCACAAAACTCAGATTTTTGTCAACACAACCCGATGCACCCTGCTTTAGGAAGAACAGGCTTCAATCTGTTCTCTTGAAGCCTTCCCTCCTCCTACACCAGTGGGAGTTATCCCAGGAGGAGTTGTCTTTCAGTGGGCTTGTTCCAAATTGGCCACCATCCATGTGCTCTCACAAACTTCTGAGGAACAGTCCTGAAGGCGGGAACTTTCCTGGAGTCATATAACACCCTGTGCTTACAATTCTGGGAGCGTTTACGCTCCTGTGTCATACCTACCACTGTAACGATTACTTCCAGTGAAGTCTCTGCAAATCTCCTTCTTCGTGGGGCTGGAGCTGTCAGGGGTTCTCATCACAGGAGAGTTCACCATGGTCACCAACGTGGAGTGAATGGGAGCCCTAAGGATCTTACTGGGGACATTGGCAGGTGCACCAAAGTGGCTAAGGTCACTGGACAATGGGCAAGGGATATTGTCAACACTCAGAGTTGGAGTAATGGCATATGGGGGCTTCACAGTCACTACCTGGCTCGCCTTTCTCCACAAGCCTGTACTATATATGTTTTTGGTCGGATGCTTTCCTCAGAATTTGGAATTGGCTAACCTCGCCTTCCTGCTATCTGGGCTATAGATCTCATGTTCAAAGACTCTCACATTTGATGACCAACCTTTCAGTTTAACCCCTTAAGGACACATGACATGTGTGACATGTCATGATTCCCTTTTATTCCAGAAGTTTGGTCCTTAAGGAGTTAAAAACTCTTTCTGAATAATAATATATTTATACATAAACCACTGATTTGACCAAAACCAATAAGTCAGTGGTAATTAATAATAATTAGGTAATAATTATATGTGTCTCCCTGATGGTCTTATATTGGAGTCCGATATATGCTAAGTGCCATTAATGATACTAATTTACTACAGTTTTGTGTTCTATACATGTGTACTATGGTGCTACTTGTCTGATTCATGTAGTCATATTGCATACTTTGTATTATGAGCATCCACCTGTGATACACAATGACTGAAAAAAAAAATGTTTCTTACTGTATATATTTGTGTTAGGGTATATATATGTATCTAATATTTATTTCATTTTTCTCTTGCTAATAAGAATTTGTTTTACAATATTTGCTACCTTTGAGAACACGTAGCAACCCTTACATAAAACATATCGGTTGAAAATTGGTCAGGGTGGCTTTGAAATAAAGTGTTATGCAGAAAGAAAAATAGTTGCAATTCTTGAATTCACCACTTGGAGGCTACAGAGGTTTAATTATTTATTTATTTATTTTTACAGTATATTGTAAACACACCAATGCAATTCATTGATAGTGTGCTTTATTTACACATACCTATCAATTTATTTATTTTTAAGTTATTTTATGAAATGCTATTCAAGAGTTTGTGTATTTTTCTTTTTTCCCCCGTTCCTGTTAAAAGAAGAAAAACGTTAAAGAGATGGAGGTAGCAAACAAAGCAAGCAGAAAGTGGACCTGTTTGTTGATTTTACATAATACATGTATTCCCCAGTGTTGTCTGGGTTTATTTTATTTAAAAAAAAGTTTGGACGGACGGGGAGGTATCTTTTTTTCAAATGACTTTACTATCAAGTTGTTACCATTGAATACATGCAAGCATAATTTCACTTTGTGGATTTCTCTTCCAGTTGGCAAAGTTATAATGTTAATTATTGTCCAGTGCTTAAAGTGGCAGTGAGTAGCCAAACTAATTTCAAACTATTTTATACTTACCAGGGTCCCTTGGAATCCTCTGGTCCAGCCCTATCTTCAGATATAAAGTCAGAGTCCCAGTTTCTCAACCAATATATGTCCCATACTTGAAAACAAGAGAAATCTCAATGTATCTTTCCTGGTAAAATATTTTCTAAAATAAATAAATCAAATAATAATAAATCATTTATATATCTAACGCTGAAGAGGAACTTCTACTTTAGGTATATTTATAGTGGGGCTGGACCAGGGGAGCCCTGGGCACTCAAGTAAGTGTTTGAAAATGGTTTGACTTTTAGCCCCTTTACTTCCAGAATAGGGTATACATTTTTTTTATATATTCATGAACAGAACAGAGTTTAGTCCATAAAGTCTCACTCACCCTAATGCTGTAGAAATGATTGCCAGGCTGTTGAGGAACAAATTCTCTGCCAGAAGCCACTACTCACTCATTTAAAGGCTGCAAGTATATTGAAAGTGTCTGCTCATCAATTTCTTCCAAACAGCAAAGGAAGTATCAATGGACGATAGCCTACAAATAAACTATTGATCCGTTTTTATTTATTTATTATAACTCCTACTATATGTGATAAAAATAATTTTTTACTTTTATACGAACATTTCAGACACTGCATGAAATATTGCAAGATAAAATACAATGCTTATTGTCTAAAGCAGGGATCTCAAACTCTGTCCCCCCAGATGGCCTATTACACCCAGAATTCTTTGATTGCTATAGATGGCTAGAGAATCATGGGAGTTTGGCAACAGGGGGGGAGACTTTGAGAGTCTTGTCTAAAGTTTTTAGTTTCCTAAAAATGGCTATAAAGAATAAACAAATACATGCAAAATAAAAATTGTGTAAACTTAAATTTTAATTTTTAAGTTTCTCGTGAAGTAGTCTGTGTCACGCTAATGCTGCATAATTCATTGTTGCACTATAGAATATTGCCATTTAATGTTATTTGTGTAGTGCATATATGACTTGGCCAAATTGTAAAGGTCAGATTACAGAAGGGATAATGCAAATTGTATAGGAATGTGAAAGGGGTCAGATGGTTTACAACATGGATTGATCCTTTGATTAATCAAAGGCTCTGCAAGGTGTGAAATTCTACACTTGAGATGCCTAGATGTCTATTTCCAATGTAAACTAACTGACTTCTGAACTGAACCATATGGCCTGTAACTCTTAGTTGATGAGTTAATTTCTTTGATATGTTAATGAGCATTAGCCTTCAAGAAAACCAGTATCATATCCAAAAGAAACATTACTACTTACCCACAAATTAATAATTAAGCCTCATTTTTATTATATTTAGAATGGGACAAGCACAGTCTTCTAATCAAGCCCAAACATGATTTGTGTAACTTAACCATAGGGGAAGGGACTGAGATGTACGCTATATTGGATCACACGTAAGGAGTTTGACATATCTATGGAATGGAAAAATGGTAACAAATTCATAGATGCATATATTATTTCAGTGGCAAGTACATGAGAGGAGATAGAACCAAATGTTTCCATTTGTATTGCTGTTGGTCTGGAACACTTATTGTTTCCATGGGTCCACCTTATCTCCACCTCTAGGCCAGGCTTAGTAATCCACAGGGTAGATATCTAATGATTCTGAAGTGTGCTTGTGCTTGCTGGGGGCCAAAATCTGATTTTGGGTGAGTCACCCAGCATACAGACTCCAAAATAAAAGAGATGAACAGTGTTGATACAGCGCAAGTATCCTGGGAGTGGGTGTGGCCCAGTCTTTACTCAAAATTGTTCTTTTATTATATGTTCACGTGTTAGCATTGTAACCACTATAGCATCCTAAAATTTGCTTTTACTTTTTTAAAAAATATTTAAAGATCCCAGTTTAGTGAATAAACCTGAGCTTGAACGAGTTTGTCACTACTGTTCCATACGAACAGTTCACTTTTTTCAGGACACACAATTAACCAACCGTTTAATCTCCTAATTCTGGAACAGATCTAAAAAACTTTGTAAGGAAGAGAATGGATATGTGACTGTGCAAAGGTTAAGACAGTCTGTTTTAACATGTTTTCCTAGAGATACATCACCCTTCATGTTGACTGGCCTCACAAAATGTGTTTTCTGCAGGAAGGACAATGGTACTTCAATAAAGGTGGACACAAAAGGTATAACCCTCTAGGAAAACATGATGGTTGGGCAATTCTAATCATGTTTTATAGGGACACCCCATTTTTCATTGGAATTAAATCTAAAAACCCTTGCAAATGATTCTGATCTCTTGTCTGCAGCTTTTGCAAGCCCTCCCCTTCTAACCCCTAATCACAGACTACCCAATGCAGCTCAATGAGAAGTGTTTGCAAGGAAGGTGCAGTGTGCAATTGCCTGCCTCTTGATTTTAGCCCCACTGAGCTAACCAAACCAGGAAGTAACAGGACCTGTTGTCTGCTTGAAAGCCAGAGTGGTGTATCCAGGTGAATTTATAAACACCAATTTCTATTGAAAGCTGCACTTTTAGTGAAATGAAAAATGAGGACACACTAATTACACACCAAGCATTTTTGCAAGTTTAAGTGCTTTAGGGGTCAGAATTCCAAGGTGTCTTCAAACTCTGCAACCCCATCTAATCAAGATGTGTACCTGAGAGTGGCTTGATGGAAAAAGTCCAGCAATTGTTAATATAAAGAGAACAGTATGCACAACATCGATGTAACCTGGCAGCCAAGGAGAGTGGACTGGAATGCGTTTGTGTGAACAATTACAACTGCCCTGTACAAATCAATGGGGGCGTAACACGCCATTGAGTGAGCATGTGTACAGATGATTCAGAAGGCTTTCGGGGATAATGCAATGAGTGCAGCCCAAATAAAAGTGTGGCATAAACGCTTAATAGATGGTCGAGAATCTGGCTTTTCCCAAAACGAAAATTACTTTTCAAAGGGAAGAGATTTCATACCATGAGATTCAG
Organism: Pelobates cultripes; assembly: GCA_933207985.1. Classification (NCBI taxonomy): domain Eukaryota; kingdom Metazoa; phylum Chordata; class Amphibia; order Anura; family Pelobatidae; genus Pelobates; species Pelobates cultripes. The sequence continues at coordinate 152,279,685 of OW240916.1, read as the reverse complement.
GTAAATACAACGAGGCAGTTGATGGCGTATTTTGTAGAGTGCTTTGAACAATGGAAAAGACACTGGGAGAAATGTGTGAGGTCCCAAGTTGCCTACTTTGAAGGGGACTGAGCCGTAATTGTCCTTTGTACAATGTATCTTGGTCAATAAATGTCTCTATTTTTCATATTACATGGCTGGGTACTTTCTGTACAGACCTTGTATATTATTATATGTTCACATCTACTCTAGTGTACTAGAGCATGAGAAAAAGCAGGGGGAACAGCTTAAGCAAAGTTTGACAATTAACCTGGGCCACCACCTTCCCTTCGGTTAATTACTCCTGCCACTGAGCAAAGTCTAACTGTACTGGGTCATGTTCATTGATAGAGAGCACATCATTCGAGCTCAGTGATTTGAAGGGGTCATGGTTCCAGGAGTCGGTATGTGCATCTAGAGGTCCAGGCTGGTTAATGTCAATTCTGTGCATATTCCAATGCACATCATTGCATTCATTGACTGAGAGCAGTCAGCTGATAGTCTCAGCCAATGAAAGGCCTGCAGGATTGACTTATGGTTTTATCGCTGGCCACTGAAGGACCCTCAATGCCCGGCAGGTACCCATGTAAGTGTGGAAGCAATTGCAAAATGACTTGCCCCTTTACTGGGAAACCTGACCAGAGCACTCTTGGCATTATAACCACTACAGTGGTCTGCACTGGTTATGATGCTTGGAGTAACCCTGTAAACACAGTGAGGTAAAGAGGTATTGTACAAATTATTGTATTTAAATACTTGAACAAAAATTGTAGTCCAGGCACAAGGTATCTTTCTCAAGCTTGAGATGTCGCCAATATTGAGAAAGATCACTTGTGGGATCGAAACGTTGCACTTTGTTTCAATAAACCTGCTGAATTTATCCTTGAGTGCCTGGACTACAATTTTTGTTCAACTATCACAGGGTAGCCAATCCCAGGTCTGGTTGCACCAGGATTGTAATAAGTGTGTGGTGTTCCTCTCTTTTTTTGTTTCTACACTATGGGCATTTAAATACTGTGATAGGAAACAAGTTGTATATTAAAGTAATACTGTTAATTTTGCTGTTTATTAGACTGTCACTAGCAAACAAAAAAAAGTTTTATATATATTTTTTTTAATGCATAGGAACGCACTACTGGAGACTGATGGTACTATAAAAGTCATAACTATAATACGATTGTTTACACGAAGATTCATCCAGATGTATGAGAAAGATAACTTGCAGGTATTCCTTTCACTTTGTATATAAAATCATGTTTGTGTAATCTAGAATGCAAGGGATGACCAAATAATCTGTCTCTTAATAAGTAAGCAAGTTCAAGGATGGGATTTTATTATGAATACATCTGGACCAATTGGTTTATCTGCCTTCACAGTCTTTTTTTCTTTTATGGTTAGTCCTGTTAGCCAGCTACTATTTAGATGGAATAATGCTCAGTATTTAAAACTCTGCATTATAGTAACATATTTATGTTATGAATTTCAATTATATTATTAGTCATTGAGTACATTAAGATTGAAGTGATTGTTCGATAAATGGAGCTTTAAATTCAGATGAAAAAAACAACCTCAAAAACCACACCACGTTTTGCTTTTTTTTTTAACTCAGAAGAGATTTAGTTTATGTTGAAATTAATTACATTATGTTGAGTTCTTACAAAGCACACTATGAAGTTTCAGCATAATGTAAGTCCAAGTCTGCTGTGACGCAAGTCAGAGTCATGAATGTGATAGAGACGGCGTTTAAGTGTGTACAGTATTGGCTAATATGTACATTGAAGACAGACTGTTTACTATACCTGAGTGATCTTAGAAGCTCACTGTAAATCTTTCATCCTCTATCCTAGGCACAATGTACCAGGTATTGTGCTAACAATTCATAGCTTCTAGTGCCAGCTAAATGGGAGCTTTTGGCATTTGCTTTCCCTGCATACATTGTAATCCTGATCAAACAGACTTGTCTGAACAACTGCAGTTATAAAAATATTAATTGACAACCTGGCAATAAAACCTAAATTCCCTGTAAAGTATATATCTATTATTTAAAGAAACATATATTTATTTTTAAAGGGACCCTCTGGGCACCAGTGTAACTTTAATACATCTGGTCTTGCCCTCATTAATATGTTGTATTTTTTATTTGCACACTCAAATCTTTTTTGTTTTTAAACAAACTAAAAATGTTTTGTGGAATGATCCATAAGCGTTCCTCCATAGCCCCCTTCATGCCAGAAAGACTTCCTTATAAGTGTATGCAGCTTAGCCCTAAACAGCACTGAGTAATCTGCTTTTAATTCACAACCTGGCTGCAGAAAGTCAGAGAAACTACAGAGAAGCAAGTAGTGATATCCTTATTGTATGTATCATTGGGTGTCCTTCCTTCTCATGCAGGTTGTTTTGTAATTCAGATCACTCAGTGATGTCAATGGCTGAGCTGTGTACATATATTTGTTAAGGAAGTGTTTTTCTAGAGTAAGGGTGTGTGCCTAAGGAGGCGGGCTTATAGTACCGCATTATGCTACACATTTATTTTTGCATAGCAATCACCAAGATCAGCCAGTCAGATGCTTCTTGTAGAGAATATCTTATTTCAATCATGCTGTGTATGATGTCACCAAACGTAAAAACTTTCAATAATTCCCAGATTTTACTATTAACATGACGTAAAGTCATGATTTTATTAATGACACGGAGGCGAGTATTATGCATTATCTTTCTTTATTATACTCCCAGCAGCAAGAAAAGGAAGTATGAGAGAATATATAAAAAAACATAACAGCCTGGTAACAGTGGCACCAATCAGCATCCAGTATTATCCATATGGGTGTGGTGCTCCTTGACTCCTCCTCTTTCTGCGTAGATCCCGAAGACCATATTGTAAGTTCAAAAATATTCCAACAAACACGAATTCCCGAAACAAAACCATAACCGGAAATTCAACAGGGAACAGCTTCAACCGCCAACTCTCACAGGTGTATTCAAGCTAAAAAAGAAGAAATATATGGTAATATCGAGACTTGCGACTGCTATTCCACAGTTATTCAACTCGTCCACTACGTTATTCCAACACTATAAGTATCATTGAAGTATATTCATCACAAACCTTACTCACCTTCGTGTTGTGTATGACATTGTACCTACCGTATTGTGTCATTCCAAAGGTCCCATGACTGACCTGTAACTTAAACACCACCCTGGGTAGGGCGGGAGGGAATAATACTCGCTTCCGTGTCATTAATAAAATCATGACTTTACGTCATGTTAATAGTAAAATATGGGAATTTTATTAAAGACACGGAGGCTCCTATTATGCTATTTTAAAGCTGAGCAACCACCAAACTGGAAATATGTTGCACCGGTCGAAAGTATAATTACGAAACGTAGACTCATTCGACCAGTCAGCTGCTCGTAAGATGTGTTCCAATCTACAACCTATCATGGAAGCTTTAGAAGCCATAGCCCCGCGAATGGAGTGTGAGGAGAACATTGAAGTGTCTATGCCTGCCACGGATAATAACCATTTGATCCAACGAGCCAAAGTAGGAGTAGATACTGGTAGATGAGGTACTTTGAACGAGATGAATAATGGGTGGGTTCGATCAGGACGGAGCGAGCTCGTGCGGCGCTCGTATTCCTTAAGGCATAACACTGGGCACAGATTCGGGTTGTCTGGAAACGACGGGTAGAAAACCTATGTGAAATATTGAAGGATACTCCGTTCGGGAACAAAAACGCGTGCTTGCCAATCCAATGCTCTGACATCAGCAACCCGTTTACATGAAAGTAAACAAAACAGCATCAACAGTTTGGTTGATAATTGTTTAAGAGAGAATTCGTGATTCAAAGGCCAAGACTCGAGAAAACGAAAAATCACATTGACATCCCAGAAGGAAGAATACCGAGCCTGCGGGGGTCGAGCAAACCGAATGCCTTTGAGCAAACGACATATGAGGGTATGTTTACCTATTGGAGTACCATCCAATCCCATATGTCTCGCCGATATAGCTGATCTGTATAGATTTATAGTCCGAAAGGCTTTACCTTCTTCAAAGAGTAGAGTCAGGAATTGTAAAATTGTTTTCACAGGAGCTGATATGGGATCCACTGATTGTCCCACGCACCAATCAGTCCACTTCCTCCAAGCCGACCCGTAGGAACGTCTGGTACCTGGTGCCCAAGACTCTGCCAAGAGACCGCGTGTCTTCTGCGAAATATCCTCGAGATTCCATGTTCTCCTGAAAGGAACCATGCCATCAGATGAAGTAGACCCTGGTCGATCAACACGTGACTCATTCCCTCTGGATTGGTCAGGAGGTAGGGTATGTCTGGCAACAGCCGTGGGGAATCTATCGACATTTCTAATAACTGTGGGAACCAAAGTTGTGACCTCCATATCGGGGTTATCAGCACTAGAGTCCCTTTGGAATATCGAAGGTATGCAAGGGTCCGAGAGATTAGGTTGAAAGGTGGAAAGGCGTAATTCTTGCCCTTGGTCCAGTCTTGTAAGAATGCGTCTGTCGCCAGCGCATCTGGGTCCGGTCTCCAACTGAAGAACCGAGGAGGCTGGGTGTTCAGTCGAGACGCGAAGAGATCTATGTTGAGAGGTCCCCAAAGTCGAGAGAGACGTTGGAGGATCATTGGGTGGAGATGCCAATCCCCTGCGTCTCGAAGATATCGAGAGTTCCAATCCGCCAGTGCATTGTCCCGTCCTGGGATATATTCCGCTATTACCGAAATGTTGTGTTTTAGACAAAAGTGCCAAAAATCTCGAGCCTTCAGTGCCAGAACTTTCGATTTCGTTCCTCCTAGGTGGTTGATATAACGCACCGCTGAAACGTTGTCCATCTTGATTAGGATAGAGCATGAGATGCCTGTGGGGGTCATGCTGTGAATGGCAAAGGATGCCGCTAACAGTTCTAGGCAGTTGATGTGTAGCAATGTTTTTTCGTTGGACCATCTGCCACCGGTGGAAACTGAACCACAATGCGCGCCCCAGCCGTGTAAGCTGGCGTCTGACTCTATGACCAGATCTGGCGTAGACCCGAATATCGCCCGTCCGTTCCACGCCTCCATGTGGGCTAGCCACCATGTCAACTCCTCTCTGGAGTCTTCGTCCAGTGTAACACAGGTTTCGTACGAGTGTCCGGAGCGCACATATGAGGCCTTGAGCCTTTGTAGGGCACGATAATGTAACGGGCCCGGGAAGATCGCTTGTATGGACGATGCCAGTAACCCTATGATCCTCGCAAGTTGTCTGAGGGAAATGGTCGTACGAGTCATAAGTCGTCTGATCTCTTTCTTGATCGAAATCATTTTGTCTTTGGGTAGGCACAACCTCTGTTGTACAGAGTCCACTTTAAATCCCTGAAATTCCCTGCATTTGGAGGGTTGAAGGACAGATTTCTCCCAATTCACCAAGAATCCTAAGTTCTGGAGAAGGTGTGTTGTCCAAGACAAATGAACCCATAATTGGGATTGAGATTGAGACAGGAGAAGGATATCGTCTAGGTAAATTATTAACCTTACCCCTCATGTGCGCAGGAAGGCAATCACCGGCTTTAGTACATTTGTGAAGCACCATGGAGCAGAGGACAGACCAAATGGTAGACATACAAACCTCCACTTCGTTCCTTGCCACTGAAACTGCAGTAGGTTTTGGTCCGCTTCCGCGACAGGGATTGTCAGATAAGCATCCCGTAAATCTATCTTGACCATCCAATCTGATGGTAGTAGGATGTCTCGAAGGCAATGAATACCCTCCATTTTGAAATGGTGATATTGGACAAACGCATTTAGGGGTCGGAGATTTATTACTGGGCGTACTCCACCCCCTTTCTCTGGAACCAGAAACAGATTGCTCACAAACCCTTCTCTGTCCCATGGGATTTGTTGAATAGCGTGTTTTGACGCCAAATCTGCAATCTCTGCCGAGATCATTTTGTGGTGGTCGTTGGCCATGTTTAGTTCTCGAGGGAACTGCACCTGAGTAGGGTAAGAGACTAGCTCCAACAGGTACCCCTGTATTGTATTTAATACCCAAACATCTGAGGTTAGAATTTTCCAAGCATGGTGAAACAGTGCCAATCTGCCCCCCCACTTTTATATGGGAAAAATGGAGATACTCGGTACTCACCATAAGGTCGTCTGCCTGAGACAGACCACCGCGGTCCGCGGGAGTTCCAGAGGCGTCCACGAGATGGGAAGAACGGAGTATAGGTTCATTCTGGTACCGGTCTCTGGGTATTAAAGGAGCCTCTACCGGCTCTAAATGAGCCTCAAAATCCACGGCCGGATAGATGGCTCCTACCTCTACCGGCCCCTCCAAAAACCCGAGGTGCAAATACTCTCTTAAGAGAAGTCTGAGCTTTGTCAATTGCTGTAAATGTTTTAACGTACAGCCCAAGATCCTTAATGAAGGATTCACCATAAAGTAAGCCTTTAGCGGCTGGCCCCGGCTCATTGGTCGCCATACTGACCAGTTTGGGCTCTATTCTCATGAGAATCGCCTTGCAGCGTTCGGTTGCCATTGCTGTATTGGCGTTACCCACCATGCAGACTAACCTCTGCAACCATCCTTTCGCTACTTCGAAATCTAAGTCATTCTCACCCGATTGGGCAGATTCCACTAACTCATATAGTTTGGAGATGGGCCCCAAAGTGTCCAGGAACTTGTCCTGGCAGTTCCGCAGGGAAAATTCCAAACCTTTCCTCGGTTTCCAACCCGACTTATTCAAAAATTGGACCAATTGGGGATCCACGTCAGGGGTTTTTCCAACTGAGTCTGGAAGGATAGTCCGTGGGCATTCCGCCTGTAGTTTGTTACGTCCTTCCTTAGATAAAGGTTTTCTTACTCTTAGCGCAGGGTACCTCGCAGTGTGCGCAGGCGGCTCCCATTCCGCCGAGCTAGAGTGACGGAGGTTATCTGGGTCAAACAACGGGTTACCCAGAGGGTCCCGCAAATCGTCGCCCTCGTCCGATACGGCAGGCTCAGCGCCCTGAGCCGTAGCCTTCTGGGTCGCAGTGTTAAATTTCACCTCAGACCCAGAATCGGAATAGTCCGCACCATAATGGTCCATACATAAATCATCGTACTCCTCCTCCAAACTCCGGTCCGAATCGGACGAGTCCTCTTGGGCACGTGCCCGCTTCCAGGATCTGGCCGATTTTGCCCGGCCAGGGACTCTATTGCGCGGTGGTATCGCGCCATCCTTGACAGCCTGAGGCGTGTCAGTCATTGCAGGCTGAACCTGCAGTTCTGGAGGGGAGGCAATATGTTTGCTTTTCGCCAAGGCTTTGCGTCCCTGCTGTACCACATTAGTGGTTCCCGGGTTTAGTGTGCTCTGAGGGCCACTACTCTGAGACTGCATCAGCGCTTTGGTTATAGATTGTGTGATAGAGGATGACATGACCCCCATCGCGGAGGCTAACGCCTTGTTGATGGATTGTGCCATGGTAGAATCGAGGAGGGATTGAAATTCCTCCGATGCCATGAGGCTGGCGTCATCCTTACGTGCCCTGTCTGAGGGGGAAACCCCTAATGTAGGACACACAGACCCTGCAGGTCTCTCATTCTGATCTTGCATTTTAGCAATAATATAAGCCCATAGGGTATTATATACCCAAGTCCACTCAAGGTCAGAATTATTGGGCACAATGAGGTAATGCTACTAGTAGTAGCTAATGGTTAAGAACAGTGTCTGAAATGACATGTAGGGGAAAAAATACTAGCTAAGGCTAAGGACAAAAAGGGTGTCAGGATAGAGTAATCCTCCACACCAACACTTACAGTTTGACCAGCAAAACAGCAAATATGCACAGGATGGGTCTGGGAGTGCGCCAGGAGGGTAGGAGAGACCGTTATCCACCTACAGCATCGGTCCGCAGCAATTTCCCGCCGAAAAAAGTACTTAAAATGGTCGCCGCAAGTAAAATTACATAGGCAGCGACAGAAACCAAAAAGATGGCCGCCGCGGCACGCACTGCGCATGCGCGGCCGTTAGGAAAGGAGGAAAACCGGCAAAAGAGCGTTCGCACATGTGCGGACCAGAAGAAAACCGCGGAATAGACCGCGGCCAAAACAGTGAGCGGCTAAGGTGAGCAGCTAAGGGCAGCCCTGCTGATCCCACAAAAAAAACAGAACAAGCAGGTGGAAGAGTACAACACTACTCAGAGGGGGAAAACCCAGGGTCCCAGAGACCCCTTTTTTAATAGGCAGCACTCCCAGACACCAGCATGAAACATAACAGTGTAGCATAAAATAAACATACACTATGCTGAAATCTTTTATCCAAAATACACATATATCTATGAAAATCACAGGAGTAGCAAGAGATGAGGTACTTAACTTGTCTGAGGGAGCAGCAAGAAAGAGGAGGAGTCAAGGAGCACCACACCCATATGGATAGTACTGGATGCTGATTGGTGCCACTGTTACCAGGCTGTTATGTTTTTTATATGATTCCCCTATACTTCCTTTTCTTGCTGCTGGGAGTATAATAAAGAAAGAGAATGCATAATAGGAGCCTCTGTGTCTTTAATAAAATTCCAAGTCTTTAACGAGGAAGCACCTCTAATGGCTGTCATCCTGACAGCCACTGCAGGCATGCTTAAAGGCAAAATGTTCACACTATCATTTCTCAGAAAAGAGACAAATGTCCCTCTCCAGTTCTTATCATAATTAATAGACTGTATTCTGGAACCTGTGCAGCCAGCACAGAGATGCTGAACGCATAAAAGATACATACATCTTCTCAAAATGTGTGTAGCTTATAAGAGAAATCTGCCATTGGAAAACACATGAATACACAGGTCTGTGCTTCAATCAAAGATTTAGGGTAGAGGTTTATGTTAAGTTTGTTTATTTATATGTTATTTGTTTTATTTATATTCTCACTGGCCATCCATTGCAGATGAAGATAATGTTCTCCTCTTAGTAATATGAAATATGCCATGTTAAGAGGAATTGTTCCACTTGGTAGCTCAGCCATGACTTTAAAAACAAAAAAAATTAATAATAATTACAGGTTTCTTGTGGCTCCCTCAAGGCCTGTTCTCTAAAACTGAAAGCCTAACACTAAGAAGACTCAGAAGGCCTTTAAAAAAATATTCATTGATATTTGGGCTCTGTAAAAATGTACAGAATATTATTAATTTATTACTAGCATTTATAAAGCGCCAACATATTCCACAGCGCTATACAACTGGGAAAAAGACAGTGCATTATAAACCGACAAGCACAAAAGGTAGAGGGCCCTGCGCATGAGCTTAGATCTAGCCCCTGAAGATCTTTTATACAGAGTAACTTGCATAGGCGTGCGCAGCCTATTGCATTAGGGTGTGCACCCTAAAGCACAAGCACACGCCGCATATATATATGTGTATATATATATATATATATATATATATATATATATATATACACATACACATACACATATATACACACATACACACACTGCTGTGTGTGTGTGCTGTGTGAGGGTGCTGTTAGTGTGATGTGTGTGTGACGGTGCTGGTAGTGTGCTATGTGGGTGAGGGTGTTTGTGTGTGCGTGCGTGCTTGTGAGGATGCTGTTAATGTACTGTGTGTGAGGGTGCGGTTTATGTGTGTTTGTGTGCGCTTGTGAGGGTGCTGTTAATGTACTGTGTGTGAGGGTGCTGTTTGTGTGTGAGGGTACTGTTAGTGTGCTGTGTGTGTGTTAGGGTCCTGTTTGTGTTTGTGAGGGTACTGTTAGTGTGCTGTGTGTGTGTGTGGGTGCTGTGTATGTGTGTGGGTGCTGTGTATGTCTGTGGGTGCTGAATGTGTGTGGGTGCTGTGTATGTCTGTGGGTGTTGTATGTGGGGGTGATTGTGGGGGTGGAGGTGGGGGTACATTAATTGCTATCCCCCCTCCCTTCTTGCTGCTGCTGCTTTCCCTGGTGGGGCTAGAGTTCACTCTCGCGAGATTTGAGCGTTGCCGTGGCAACACTCATATCTCGCGAGAGGAACCCGGCGGAGCTGCCGGCAATAGCTCCGCCGGGTCCTCTCCTGCCTCCCTCCCTGCATGTGGGTCAGTGGGGAGGGAGGCTGAGAGCAGAGCCGGCGCTCGGATAGCGCCGGCTCTGCATGAGCCGACAGGGGAGATCCTGAGATCTCCCCTGCCGGTCTCAATACACATAGGCGTGCCGCAGGGATTAGGGTGTGCCCAGGCACACCCGGCACACCCCGTGCGCACGCCTATGGTAACTTGCTAGATAGCTTGTCAGCTTACAATCTATTCTGCACTAATTAACATCAACCTGGCATTCACATGGATAAACCTATTGGCCTCCATTTAGTTTAGAAAATAAGCATATGTCTCCAATATGAAATGCATCATTTTGCTAGATTTACAGAAAACAAAATACAGAAGTATGATGTATACATCGTAAAATTAAAATTGTAATATTCAATTTGAGAAAAAACCTGTATAGCTCTTCCCACTCTAATCTTTCAACCTCATTTTTTTTCATTCAGGTTAGTGTTTGACACGTTGAGCTGATAAGAGATTATTTGTTAGAAAAGAGTCTGAAATTTAAGTTTTGTAGCCCTAAGCCACACTGTTTAAATACCGTATTTGCAGCTGTCTACGTGTCTAGCAGTTTCTTTCCTGGAATATTTACGTGGCAGTCGTACTTATCCTGGGGTCACATGCTTTATATTTAATAATATTAATTTTAGTATTCTTTAAACCAGCTGTATTAATGCATACTAGTTTTTCAACAGCTAAATGATTTACTCATCATAATCCTCTTTGGGTGTATTGTAGTAACGATATTAATTAGGAAATATGCCCTTTGGTGAGAGCGGTGCTTTCATTGGAGGCTTTTTTCTCTGAAGTGTAGTATCTACGCCCTAGATATATATCTGACAATATAATATTAGTGAGCACACCTCCCAATATAATTGTTTCAACATTACAAACTTTCAGCAGGGGGAAAGGAACTAAGGCCTTTGCCCAGTTTATGGGATAGGGAATATGAGCACACAGAGTGAGAGGAGTAGTGGCTAAGTAAACAGCCTCCTATTAGGTTAATAAGAATACACGAACATTCAAATAAGGACATTTTAGTCTCTTACCTTGGGCGGCAGTGATAGACTGCAAATGTCAGGCCAAGACACCCACTCAAAAACTAGAGAAATCACTGAAGACTTCAGTATCATTACCATTGCAATAATGTTTCATAGTTAAGTTAGATGCTTAAAGGGCCCATTTAGCAAATACTGTCTGATATACGATTATACAGACAAGGCCCTTGTCATCCTTTTTAGACATACTCCTACTGTAATGCTGAGCAAAGTCTGCAGGAATATATATATCATCTGTTTGTGATAGAAACATAGAAACATAGAATGTGACTGCAGATAAGAACCATTCGGCCCATCTAGTCTGCCCAATTTTCTAAATACTTTCATTAGTCCCTAGTCTTATCTTATAGTTAGGATAGCCTTATGCCTATCCCACGCATGCTTAAACTCCTTTACTGTGTTAACCTCTACCACTTCAGCTGGAAGGCTATTCCATGCATCCACTACCCTCTCAGTAAAGTAATACTTCCTGATATTATTTTTAAACCTTTGTCCCTCTAATTTAAGACTATGTCCTCTTGTTGTGGTAGTTTTTCTTCTTTTAAATATAGTCTCCTCCTTTACTGTGTTGATTCCCTTTATATATTTAAATGTTTCTATCATATCCCCCCTGTCTCGTCTTTCCTCCAAGCTATACATGTTAAGATCCTTTAACCTTTCCTGGTAAGTTTTATCCTGCAATCCATGAACCAGTTTAGTAGCCCTTCTCTGAATGTAATAAATGTTTTTGTTTTTTTTAAATTCTTTTTAGGCCCGGTTTCCTTTGAGGACATTTTTTCCGCACAATAGTCTTAATCTTGTGATGGCTTTGCTCAGACAATTCCAAGGTATCTTATGTTTACTTACAAGACCTCTTTTTTGTACCAATAAGTTGTTTGTGATTTTATTCTTGAATCCTTTTTAGATTATCACCACAAACCCCAGAGTTGATCAAAAATATGCACTATTAATAGACTGTACAGTAATTACAGTGAGCGGAAAGGAATCCTTACTTCCCTTGCCACCATGCAGCCAGTTTCTCATCTCATCTATCATGTGCCGTTTTGTGATGTTAACGAGCTATGTTCTCAGTGCTCTGATTCTCAAGGATATCGGGTGCTTTTTACATCACTCTACAGCTGAATGTGCTCACATCTCAATTCAGCAAGTTAAAGGATCTGAGGTTAAAAGAGAAAATAAATCTTTCTCGTATGTACAAATTCTGCAAGGTTTTCTGATCTTGGGACAAATTATCTCATCCTCCGCAGCAAGTACTGTTGGTTATCTCATACTCCGCAGCAAGTATTACTGGTTGTAAAAGCAATGCAGATTATTTCATTGCTACTGAATGGGCCATAGCATAGTGAATAGTTGCCAAATGGTTACAGTTCTTCAGTTTTTACAGCAATGTTATTCAATGTAGATATTAGCTATAGGCGGCACGTGTTCTGTGCACACACCCTAAAGATGTTTTTCTAACTCACTATATCAGCATGCATGAAAAAATATAAATGTACTATAGATCACTGTGTATCCCGAACCTGGAATACTGAAGAACACATGGCCATCACTGTTAAAATAGCTAGATATCACTTTTATAGCCTGAGGAAGTTTGGAAAGCATGACTCTCAGTAGGGAATGTGTATAAAAGTATCCCTGCAAAAACATAATACGTGTTTAAGAACATGTGTACGAAGGGATTGCCCCAAGAAAATAGGATCGTTGTGATTGCTGCACCAAAAAGTGAACCAAAATGGATAGTGGAAGTATAGGTTTTCAAAAATTACATGGTATATTTGTATAATGACATTATAACACTAGAATATATATTTTTCTTGTCATTATTTCTGTGTTTACAGTTTGCACATTTGTAAATATACTTAAGTCACACCAGTGAATCTCTAGCTGTTGAATACCTGCAAGATCACTTATTCATTTGAAAAAAAAAATCAAAATAGTTTGTAAGCAATAATATACAATAAAGGCATGCTAACATTAAGTGAAATTAATTTTAGTCACCTCAATAATCTACTGTTTGTTCTGAGTGTGCTTATTTTGTTTGTTGCTATTGATTTTCTTATGATGTAGGTCAGGGGTAGGCAACCTTTTAGCAGCACTGTGCAGATATAGGATTGTGATGTCCTGTAGCGTGCCGGTCCTATTTTTTTAAACTCAGGTGTATATGCTGCCATATTCTGCTTGTGTTAATTTTACTGTAATTGCTTTGTATTGTTGTATTTGTGCGTATATGAGCTAATGTATTGTATATGTTCATTAGTAGTTTATAGTATCGTGTATGATACATATGAATGTGGGCTGTGTATGAGGGCTGCTTGTGGAATTGTGTGTGGATGGATATGTCACATTGTGTGTTTGGTAGTGTGTGGGGGCTGTTTGGGGTATTGCTTGTGAGAGGCTGCATGTAGGATTGTGTGCATGTATGTGGGTTGTTAGTGGTGTTGCGTTTGTGGGGATTGTGTGTATGTTTGTGTGTGGGCTGTTCCTGTTATTTGTATGAGGGGAGGCTTATTCTGTAGGTCTGTGTATATCTAGCAGTGTGGGTGGCGTCCCTGGGTTCCACTAGGGACCAGGCTGGCCAGGTACAGATCAAGGACAGGAGCTGCAACAGCAGCTGCTCTACTATAGTGTGGATTCCCATTTACAAGTGCTGGGAGGAACTGATCTGAGATCACTTCCTCTATGTTCTGCAATGCATAAATTGAGGATTGTCCTTCACTACCTCTCCGTATTAGCAGATATCTGAAGTTTCACTGAGACTCTTGATAGTCCAGAGCCTGTTTGGCTGTAGCAGCCTTGAGTGCCGTGCATGGCACTAGTGCCGTAGGTTGCCTACCCCTGATGTAGGTTATGGTATTTAAAGCTAGCAAAGAGAAAAGTAACTTTTAGAAGTAATGTAGACTTTTTATCTCAAAGTGCTTGGGCTTTCTATCAGTTACATTTATAGACATATTTTTAAGGTTACCTGTCAAACCTATAACAGCGTATGCTCTTTATAATGTATAGATTGGGAGAAAAATAGGTCTTTCTCCCCACTGCCCGTCAATTATTCAGCATCAGCTCTATGCTGAAAAATTCACTGACAAAGGCTCTCCACACATGGCAACAACAGAGTATGTAACTCCCTAGTCGATGCTGGCTAGGGAGTATAGGAACAGAGTGACATTGAAAATCAAGTATGCAGACAAAAAAGCCAACGTGTTGGTCTCTCAAAGGATGCTTGCCTTGCGTGAGCAAGTGACCCAAGCATGTCAAATGAATGCAGAGATGGGGAGGAGTGAACAATTAACTGGAGGTGGGTGGTAGGTGTTACAGAAAAGTATTGAAAAAAAGAGTGGCAGCACTGGATTGGAGGCGAGGTAAGGTTTCTCAAAAACTTATTTCTAATACATCATATATCTCTGATGTATTTTTAGCCAATTTACAGCAAGTTAAAAAAAAACCTTATGCCAAGTTCACTTTAAGTTCTGTGCTAATATACCACATTTTCATTCCAAACTCTAAGCCAAGGAGCTTGCACTCAAGTAAGAAGTCATAACATTCTAAAACAGTTTGACTGCTTACAATGAGGGGGCACCTATGCTATGGTACTTATATTCCTTTAACCCCTTAAGGACCAAACTTCTGGAATAAAAGGGAATCATGACATGTTACACATGTCATGTGTCCTTAAGGGGTTAAAGCACTCTTGTGTTTCCAGTGCTTCAGCTGCATTTTTAGCATCACAGTTTTTATCTTATCTAAATTGTATTCAAATTCATTTACTGACTATTGTATTTGTATGTATGTATGTATGTAACACTTCAGTTTCATGAGTATATATGATGTATGAATAAATAATATTTAATTGAATTGTATTCCCAAATTACTCACCAACACGTCTAGATTTTATTTATTTGTGTTTGGTAGCCTTGCAGTGGGTGTTTTTGAAGTTGATTTTCTATTTATTTTGTAATTGACACTGCTCCCCTATCAGTGCTGTAAACTTCATCAACACCTAACAAAGGTTTTTATTTTGATGAAAGAATTCTGTTTAAATGGTTGTTAAACTTTGCTTTTTTAGGCTTAACACCTAGAGTCTGCTTCCAGCATCTGCATAGTATTGTACAAAAGGTGAAGGATGTGGACAGTGGAATAAGGTACTTACCCAGACTAAAATAATACTGACATGGAATTCACCCATATACAATTGATGGTACACAGAATTAATTACCAATTGCTAGTGCACTAATTTATGATATTAATAACTATTTCTCCTGTACTGTATTATTGATGTTGCAAATGCTCAGCCATGCGTGCTGCTGGAATCAGAACTTTTAGCAAAAGTGAAGCTGCAGTAAAAATATTCAGAATTTGCAGAATAAAGTAGATGCCTTGGTGACACAGCAGTGGCAAAAAAAAAAAATGTAATCAAAGTGTAATTAATGGTATATTTAAGTCTGTCGTGTATCAAAATGGGTAGAGTGGAGCTGGGAAATCAATAAAGAAAAAACATATAATATACTTAACAAGATGTTTATACTCTTGCTTCCTTCCTTGGCTATTTTTAAACACTTCCTTAAAACCCATCTGTTTTAAAGACTTTTCTCAATCCTCCTCAAGCCCCTTTTGATCGTATTTATTGTCTAGAAATGATCTAGACTGTTCTTTTGTACCCCCTCTCTATATGCCATGTGTTTCTTTTCTTCCCAGATTGAATGTACTAAATACACTGCTTCTATCAGTTAGTCTTGTAATAACCTTTAGTTAACATGACTGTATCACTGCAGAATCAGTTAGCAACCTGTAAATAAAGGAGGATATGATGTAGTCTGTGTATGCCAAATCTTATGGGCGATTGTGTGATAAGCTCGCTGTAAAATAGCAGAGCAGTCCCACATTTGGGCCAATACTCATTTCAACATTTCACATGTGCTTCCTCATGGGTAATACTAAGCATTTAGACCTTTAGAAGGTGGAACATTTTGTCATGTATATTTTCCTGCACAATGGCACACGAACAATCCAAACCTGAAGTTAATCATTCAACAATGCATTTTGTTATGCATTATTTGAACTTTTGTTGCACAATTTTTTTTTTCATTATTTGTATCGAAGGGTGGGATAAATGTAGTCCGTATCATACATCACAAAAAAAACATGTCAAGCTAATTTCTCCTAGGTGGACTCAACTTGCTTTACACATATTATGTAAGAGTCCAATCTAGGTCTTGAGAGGCATGTGTGAGAAAGTATGTCAACTTTGAAAATGTCCAACAATGCAGCCCTTTTCACTTTGTTGGTGGGTGTGCTCACAGAGAAGGAGCAGCATGGCTAACCGCTAACTCACAACATCTGTAAATTCTTGGCACCTTTAGCTTCAGAGCACCTGATGACCAAAGACTGCAGTTGGACATAGGACACCGTGACAGACCTCTCTGTCTTTGGATAACTTTTATTTTACCTTGGTTCGTCTGTTTGTTCGGTTATTGCCCTGTCCGTACGGTCCCTACGTTTAATTCCCTTTTGTATGAAAGAACTACTGAACGGCAGGCCACCCAGCAAGGAAGTGTGCTGCTTGTTAACCTCTTGGCCTCATTAGAACGTCGTGGTTAACATGAACGAACACGTGTCGACGGCCATCTTGGACATGCAAACGCCCAGCGGTGTTCATCAACGAATCTATGGACACTATTTTCAGACGAACACCGCTGAAGCCGCCGACCTTCCTTCATCTGTTCATCAGTTCATACGAATGCCGTACCGTTCGGTACATTTCTATGCGAACAGAGCCACCCCAGATCGCTGTCCCATGGAGCCCATTCGTATAACGAAAGACTATGTGAAAGACTTTGGCTCCATGGTGATTGAACTGTGTGTATAGGATCTGAGCGCTATTCGGTAATATTGTACGCTCAAATCCAAGCTATCTGGGTATACGTTGAATGTGGGGATTCTGTTCAGGAGTTCTAGAATTATATATTTTTATGTATTTTTATTATGCCTTGTAAAATTGAGTTTATTCTCTATCCTCGGAGATAATAGAGTTACTTCCCAATTATCTCCAGGATAGAGAGGAGGGTCCCATACTGTTCAAAGGAGAGTTTTTATCCCTGCACTGTTATGATTGGTCAATGTAACATTTTGTCACAGTTTTCCACCACGTCCCCTAAGGGAATGTCCACCTGGTGGGAGACCTGCATAAAAGGCGGGCATGTAGCCCAGATTAAACAGATTCCTGCTCGACCCTCAAAACAGAGCTTCGTCTCGTACTTGGGGTGGATTATTCGTGTGTTTTCCTGTTCGGCTGTTCGGAGTGTTCGGTAGCTGCCTTTATATTCGGGAAGGGAACATCTTTGACGGCGTTAACCCCTTCTATAACCCGGGGTGATGTTACAGACACAAACTGTTATTTTCAATAGCACAGTCCCTAGTCTTGCAGTGATTTGTTAGGAGGCCAATTTTGAATATGTAATTTTATTGTCAGCCAGTGTAGGAAATTGTAGATGTTTACTACATTATACCATGTTTTTGATTTGACAGTTAACTCACTTGCTGTGGTGTTCTGCTCCTACTGAAAGTGAGGAAGTAACTTTCCTAGGAGACCATCAGAATGGACAGTACATCGAAGTGACAATACAGCACCCATTTCTCCTACACCATCTGCTTGACGCCAGAGTCACATGAATTACCAACACACACAAATAACATTTACACAATGGTGTCACATTGTTTTTTAAAGACAATTACAAAATCATTGACTATCTTTAGCGTAGGGATTGGTATTATGGAGATTTTTCCTCTGTAATGACACAATGAGCTGAGTCTGGAAAGCACTAAATGAGCATTATTTAATGGGATGGATTTCAGGACCCTTTTGTTTTTGTCTGAACTTGTCTCAGAATTTGTTTCACTGGTGATTTAACTGTATGCGCGTAATAAATATTTTTAAATGACTGATTTTTTACAGAATTAGTATTTAGGATGTCTCCCCACCATCAATGACTGGTATCACATTGTAGAATAAAATATAAATATGAAACACTTAGTCTATACTGTCCATTACCAATTTATATGACACTTCAGATGCAATAATCCCTTAATCCTGCTCTGGTACTGGTATGTAGACAGTGATATGTTTGCTGTTCCAGGGTTTGCAAGTAGCTATTTTTCTCTCACCTTAATTGCAAACTATAATAGATTTTAATACTTTAGAAATAAATCAGATGTGGCCCCTCTGAATGCTATGTCTGTCTTTTTTTCCATATTGTTACTTACTTAATTCTCTTCCAGATCTCATGAAAATCTCTTTAATTCCTGGTTTTTGCTAATTCATTTTGGAGATTGGGTGGATGTTGCAGCAGAACAGCTGTTGACGTCAGAACATGAAATTTCAGATGACCTGCTGTGGCTTTTGGCATTTTATTACAATCCGTGCAATGACAACCAGGAGAGGATTAAAACAATGGTGGGTTGTGGCTACCATGCGGAATGAAGAACTCTAAAGTAATGTTTTTTAAAAACTGGTATTTTTAATTGGAACATTTTTCTTTCATTCTTAAGTCAAATATGTGGCATGCCATTTCTTGACAGACTGCATCTCATGATGTTTAACCAACTGTGGAAGTTTTAAGGAAAAAAACAAACACATGTTATAAATTAAATATTTGATACAATATTTTTTTTTTGCTTAATGCATTAATAGTTTTCCTTCTAATCTAATCTGTACATTCTTATTTATAAACTAATAGTGTATAATGATGGTGATGCTGTAACAATCACCAATGTCATGTATTCAGGTTGCACAATTGTATTTTCCCGCAGCAAAGGATACTGTTTGTTCCCTTAAGTTTTTTTTTTTTTTTTACCTGGCATACAAAGGTCACTTTTTAAATTTGGTGCTACTGTTTATGTTTGTTTATGTACAGACATTGGAAAAAGAAAGTTCACCCTCTCTGAATTCTATGGCTTTACATATAAGGACATAACAATCATCTGTTCCTTAGCAGGTCTTAAAATTAACATAAATAGAACCTCAGATGAACAACAACAGCAGATGACATATTACACAGTGTCATGATTTATTTAACAAAAATAAAGGATGCATTTTCTATTTTTCCAGTGATTGTATATATTCTATACTGGTAGATATATAATAAGGCCACACACATTTGATGTCATTTCTGTATGTTTTTATAATTCGTTTATGGAATGCAAGGTATTCCTAAGAGATGGATAAAACCTGAAATCTATCCTGATTACAGATAAGCACTGTGCATTTTTTTAAATCAGATTGTAGGATTTCAGTCTAGCAATTTATTATACCTTAATCATGGATTATTTACAAATCCTCCAGCATAATCAGTAAAAGACCTTTAGTGTTCAGCGCAAAATGTGTTAATTAATAGTGTAGATGCACAAAACGATTAAACAATTGTCTCAAACCTCTCTCTTACTAAATGGAAATCAAACCATCCATAGTGAGGCCTATCTACATTTTCTTTCATTCTAAAAGGTCAGAGTCTGGCTAAATGCCCCGACAGCTTAATCAAAGAGACCAAAGAAATTCTTGGTATTTTATTTTCGCATGTTCCAAGTGTAATGTCAAGCTGAGTATACCACTGTCTAAAATCTTCTTGCCTTTTGAAAATGGTCTGCTGAATTTATAATGTGATTACACATGTCACTAATCTCTTATTTACTTTTTTCTGTATTTTATTTTTTGCTTGCATTAACTGCAACGTTTACAATCATATTTGTTTTTGTAATTCACTTCATCATTTTCTTCTGTTTAATTTTTTTAGATCGCAGCAAGAGAGGTTTGCACCAGCTTGAGAAAGCTCAGCAGCAATGCTGTTGCATGTCCAGTTACTTTACAGACTATACACGAAGGGAAAAGAGAACAAATGTGGAACTTCTGTACAATGCAGCTTATCAGGCATCTATGTGTCACATTCCTCCTTTATTCATCTGAATGGCATACTGTTGCCAAGGATTGCATTTCCAGAGTAAGTGGTACATTGACAATTAATGACTACAAACAAATAGATCACAGGTATTGGAAAATATTACCATCATCAATTTATGCTATTAGGGAAAATGATGTAGTCATAATGTCAGAGCATATATGTTTCTAGTCTGTGCTTCAAACAGTTGATGGCCCATGTCTGTGCATTAAACTGGAAAAACACCATCCTAACCCATAAAACCTACCTTTCATTAGATGGAGAACCAGCTCCTACAGCTAATGAAGATCCATCCCTGTTTTCCCATTACTAACTTCTTCTTCTCAGATCAGGGGGAATACTGGAACTTGAAGTCATACTCTTGGCAAATTGCCTGAAAGTCCTAAAGACAACTAATGTGAAATAAGGGGAAAAAATATATCTTCTAGTTAGCATTTATTTGCACTTGTTTGTGTTTTGGTGCTCAGCCTGACCTTTTAAATAAAATAAAACACATTTTCCTACCTAATTTTGCAATGTTAATTTCCATAACTTGTACTATTTAATGAATTACTCCATACATGGTGTTCTTTGGTCCAGTAATATCTATGTTTTTAGCAGTAGAATGTATAGGAAATACATAAAACAGAACAAAAATTTGTAGATATATTAAAGGCCCCCAGACCACTTCATTTTAATGAAGTGGTCTGGGTGCAGTGACCGTGTATTTTTAACCCTTTAATGTAAAACATCACAGTTTTGTAGACCATTACAGGTTTAAAGGGTTATTATAACCCTTTTGTGTATTGGGTTCTACCTGCCTTTTTAATTCTGTGGTCAAATGTGCACGTTCTGGCATGGTGAGGGGAGATCTTTAATCATAGAAAAAAAAGTGTTTATAAAAGGAGGGAGGGGACACAAAGTCTCGGTCAAATGCTCTAGAGCATGGGTTGTCAACCTGGTCCCTACCGCCCACTAGTGGTTAAATCCTCCTTTTGAGAGAGTGGGCGGGTGCTAGCGCACACATTAAAGAATGAACGCGTGCGAGAATGCATGCACGCGAACGTGTGCATGTGCGCGCAAATGTGACTGTAACACTTGGGAAGAGGAAGGGAAGGAGTGGAAGCTGATAGCAGGGACAGGCAGAAGCGGAGGAGAGAAGTTTTAAAATAGGAGAAATAAAAGTTATAGGCAGGACAAGGAGAGAATTGTTGTTGGCTAATAATAAGTGGGCTAACTAGCTCAGCTTTACTTTTGTACATTGCCCTAAGGAAGTGAAAAGCATAAAAAAAGGAGATAAAAAGGAAAAGATCAAAAAAATAAAAAAGGGAAGAAAAATAGAAAAAGGGATAAAATAAAGGAGCAGAGTATTTGTAGAATAGGAGAAAGAAGGAGCAGAGTTCATTCATGTGTTCAGGGCCGGTGCAAGGATTTTTGCCGCCCTAGGCAAAAAAAATGTTGTCCCCCCATATGTCCTGCCCACCATGTGACATCACAATGCCCCGCCCATATGCTCTGCCATATGGGCCAACGCCAGTCTTCACAAAGTGTCTTTTATCTGAAAAGACAGTGTGTTTACATTAAAAAGCCTACAGGCACAGGCTATAGACACCAGAACCACTACATTATGCTGTAGTGCTTCTGGTGACTATAGTATCCATTTAATGTGAGGTAAATTAGAGATTAGTGCCACTAATAATATATTGGATTGCCTACTTACCACCAGATGAGGACAAGAGGCTGATGATGGGCTCTGTCTGGCTCCACAGGTCTGGTGTAGAAGAGGCTCTCAGGAGACTGTTTTTAACAGTGCTCACAACAATTAACGAACAGGAAGCAGCTCCATTTTTTAGGGCCCCTTACACAGCTCAAGATCTGGGCCCCCAGGGCTTGACCGGTATGCCTACAATGCCCACCCATAAATCCACCTACATGGCCCACCCGTGAGTTCTCTCACAGGAAGTGGAGTGTATGTGTCTAGGGGATGTTTTATGTGTTATTGTAGAGGATGCAATGTGTGTGTGTTCTTATAGAATGTAGTGTATAGGGATATAAATTTCTGTAAGGGATGTAGTGTGTTTATAGGGGATGCAGTGTGTGTTTGCGTGTAAGGAATGCATTGTATGTTTCTGTGTGTGTGTGTGTGTGTGTGTGTAAGGGGTGCAAGGTGTGTTTCTGTGTATTTAATTGAATGCAGTGTGTGTCTGTAAGGGGTGCATTGATTGTGTAAGAGATGCATTTTGTTTCTGTGTGTAAGAGAATGAGTTTGTGTGAACGTAAGGGATGCATTGTGTGTTTCGGGTGTGTCTGTGTGTGAGTAGGAATGCAAGAGAGGGCTTGTGGGGTAGGATAGGGACTGAGAGGGGAGCAGCTCTTTATTTTTTTAATTTTTTGCATAGTGCTCACCCTCCTGTCAATTATTGATTTCCCCTTCTCTCCTGTCCCTTAGTGCTCTCCCTTGGCCCCCTGTAGTCCCCCCTTGGTGCTCTTCTCACTCCCCCCTCTCCCCCTTAGTGGTCCTCCATCCCTCCCCTTAGTGGTCCTCCCTCTCCCAAACCCCTTAGTAGACATTCCCCTCCTCCCCCCACCCCCTTAGTGGTAATCTACCCCCCTCAGTGGTCATTATCCTCTTTCTCCCCTTCCCCTTAGTGGTCCTTACCCTCCTCCCCTCAGTGGTCCTCCCTACTTACCCCCCTTTGGTGGGTGGTCCTCCCTCTCCCAAACCCCTTAGTGGACCTCCCCCCTCCTCCCTCAGTGGTCCTTACTCCCCACCCCCCACCCCCTGTGTTCCTTCCCCACCCCCCTTCCCCAGCTCCCCTTCCCTCCTCGCCCCTGTGGTCCTGCCCTCCCTCCCTCCCCCTGTGGCCCCTGTGGTCCTTACCCCCTCCCCTCCCCCTGTGGTCCTTGCCTACCCTCCCTCCCCTCCCCCTGTGGTCCTTGCCTACCTTGCCCTCCTCTTCCCTCCCGCGTATGTAGCGTGGCCAGGCGGCGCGGAACGCGGGACAGGAACCTCTGTTTCCTGTACCAGTCCGCCGGCGGCCGGGTACAGGGGGCTTGTAAAAGCGCTCAGGCGGCGCAGCATGAGGAACCGCCGGGCGCAGGTATCCGGCGCCCCCTGCTAAGGTGCGCCCAGTCAGCTGCCTAGGTCGCCTTGCAGGTAGCGCCGGCCCTGCATGTGTTTGCTTATTTTGTGTTTTGCTGAGTGTTACAATTTCCCTTCAGGGGATTTAAATTTAGCAGCAGGTATACCGGATTAGTGCAGTAGGCATTTGACTACTTGTGTCTCACTTGTGCACAGGGAGTAGGGTTTGTGTGAGATTGCTCCCCTAATAAACTCACATTATATACACTCACTGATTAGTCTTGAAAAAGTTTCCCACAAACAAAACGCGTAGACTTGTGAGCTATCTGTGTGGTGCACACTCCTTAGGCAGTATATGTTCGTGGCTCTGATTTATTTTATTTTTTAGCAGCTCTAAGGGCTGAAATACATTTTTATTGCACTAATGGTTTTTTGTGTGAAGCTGTTGATGTATTAAGGATTGACCATCCTTGCAGGAATCGGATAGTGAGTACTACACTTTTCAAGTCCATTATTGGTTTATTAGCTAAACAGTGATCTCAGCTTTGGTATTGTGAGAACAACCATGAGTTGCTGGTGTCCACTTATTATTTGAACAACCACCTAGGAGTGAACCTTTTCTTTCTGCACATTTTTGTATAATTGTCGATCGTGTAAAGGGCAGGCGCTTGTGAAGAAATGTGCATAAAGCAGGAAATAACATGTATCCATGAGTTATTTTAATACTTAGTTATATCAAAGCACATAAAAGTAAAAATAAATAATTCCTGTGCTGTAGTTTAAACATTTGTGCACTAGCACTATCTTATATTTTTAAGATAGTGCTAGTGCACTAATTTAGCATTTACAGCTCTTTTATACAAAGATCTAAGCTAAATTGTCATGACATTACACCCTAAAGGTTATGATGGGGACTTGAAAGAGAGACTTTTAGAGAGAGTCCCGTATGTTGTTTGCACTAGTTGGAGGTACAGACTACAGGCTTCTTTGCACTGGGACTTTCTGAACTTGCTGAGGAGATCCTCTGATCTCACCAACCGGCCTATATGGGTCCAGCTGCCTGTGTGCCATCGGTTGTCAACTCCTGCTCAAGAGAGAGCACAAGTTAGGATAAACTTAATGCCGAGAGCTCCAATAGTGCTGTTTTCTTCAGCTTTTCCAAATGGGAATCTGAGTGCAAATAAAGAGACAAACTGGGCAAAGCTCTAAAGATAAAGCAGGAAAATCCATTGTTTTCAATGGTAATTGCTCCATAATGAAGTGTTTGAACCAAAATTGCTATTTATACACAAATCAATTAATCTTTTATAAAAATGTGAATACAATCCTGTATAGTTGGTTTTGGACAGTTTAGGGTGCCACAAGTTGGAATTGTAATTTACAGCCAGCTGACTCATGAGCATATAAGATTGTGGTATCAGAACAGAGAACGTTCTCCTTCAGCTATATTTATCTTCTTGTTTTAGTTAAAAAGCTTTTGATTTTCGAATAAGACAAGCCATAAGTTGGGAGGTCACAGCATGATCAAAATACAGGGAGCCCGTTCTTACTTTTTGGAAGGATTTAATTGAACACAAAAATAGGGTTTTTACTGTGATGAATGTTTAGCGTATTAGAATTTTTACCAGAGTACTGCATATTTGTTTGTGAAATATTGCAAGGCATTTAAGGATAACGTTACTCGCTTCCTTTCTCTCTCTTAGATGACTCAGACACAGGAAGCTGCCAACGAAGTCTCTGACGTACTGGCTCGTACTCTATGTAGACTTAATAATACAGGAATGAAAAATGAAAAGATAACCAAGAAAGCACTTGAGCTGCTTCATGACTTTTGATACAAATAAGAAAACAAAGATTCAATGTGTATTTCAATAACGATGTGTGTGTGTGTGTGTGTGTATATATATATATATATATATATATATATATATATAATCTTTGAATGCTGTGCTGCAGTCCATTGAAGACCCTGCAATTTTTGGCAATCCACATTGTCCATGTTGAGTCACTTTTCACCGCACAAAATTGAAGCTTTTTATTCAGAGCAGTCACTCAAGGGAATTGCTTATTTCAAATACAGATGTCAGGAAGTTGTTTGTGACATTGACAAGTGTACTATTAATTAATGATTTGGAATGTTTAGACACATCAGCTGCTTATAAAGTCAGCACCCAGGAAACTAGTTTGGCAAGCTACAATAATTGGTCTAAATATGTAACGCCATAGCCATATGTATTCCTGGCAGAAATTTTTAGCAACTGTAATAACACACAAATAAAATATGAAGACACACTGCACGTAGTTGTACTCTTTGCAATACTTTAGCACCGGTTGAAGTAAGAAAGTCTCCATACTGGTTAATGGACAGATCTGCATAGTTAAGTCTGACGCGATACAATATTAAAACTGGCATTGCTATGCCAGAAAGAAAGTCTGACATATTCATAAGGCAATATTATTTTAATGGTGCAAGCATACCTCTATAGTCTTACATTTCTTCCATAATGTAAAGAAAAATTAATATGAAAATAAAAAAATTTTTTCTAAAGAGTTCTAAAATGTTTATATACAAAAAAAATATGTGTACATCCTAATAATACTCAAATTTGTACACAGATAGAGCTATCACATCCTGGTTGTAGATCCTAAGTTGGATGAAATGCATCACAAATGTGTTACTACGTAGCATTTTGCAATATTGGCAAATCCCAGTCTGGCTGTGAACAATATCTTATTATCACAAACATTTCTACCATTGACGTTGCTCTTCAAAGAAACATCAAGTGTATCCAGTTTTCGGGTCCAGTTCATCTGGAGACTACCAGCCTATTCTGGCAAGGAAGATGGCTGATATCCCGCTCTGGAGAAGCCTTACACTGATGGAGACCCTGTCGTTGTCCCCTTTTAGACTGACGGGATTATTTTGGTCCCCACTGGTGACAAGCTTGTCCACCACGACAATGCGGAAGCAGGCAGTGCCTTTCTTTTAAGAAGCTCACATTACATAACATGGCTGCCATGTCTCTCATCCAGCAGCCATCTTCACGGTGGCCCATATGGGTAAAGGCCTTTAATCAAGCTTTTGATATCATATGGACTTGCTTCTGAGCACGACTAGCTCAGCACTCTTCTACCACGACACCGAACCAACCTAATGACCTAAGCCTTCTTTTGAGATATCAAGACAATAATTACAATGAGCGGCAGCTTACTTTGGATGCATGCCATGGAGAGATGGTCTCTTTGGCACTGCTCACACCTTGGAGGTATTAGCTATTTTGGCCTCTTTGGGAATACTGATCTGCGCACAGAAAATGGACAGGTCAGTGAGCAGTGTGTGCTGGTTCATGTTGCAGCCTGTGGCCGAGGGAGCACTCTGTCACCCAACAGTCAGGGGACTTGCAGGACTTTGGCCAGTACCACTGAGCAAATTCTTTCAGTTGGGAATAGTGTTATTTGGGGTTCAGGGGAGCCCAAGTGGAATGCATCTACTCGCCATTTGTCTTTGTGGCCCTTATTTTTTCTTTTTGGTTGTTGTTACCTTTTATTTGTATCTAGGTTAAATCATGGTCACCTGCCTGTGCAGTTCAGTTATTACTTTACTCCAATCCACTATGCTGACCTTTATTTCATTACGTATATGCTCAAATCTCTCTAAACTTCTAAAAGAAAGTATTGTTCTAGTTCATTACATCATACAACTGCAATGCAATTTATATAGCTCATGATATACATACAACATGACAATGTGACATGTTTATTATTAGCTTTTACCTTGTAAGGTACTTTGCTGTAAAGTTATTTGTTACCTCAATAAAAAAGTAAATTGCAAAAAATTTATATATTAAAAATTACAAATAGTAATTTCAAAGAAACGGTGATCCATCAAGTAACGGAAAAAAGAGGAGGAAGAATCTGAAATGCCAAAATGTGAAAAAAATTGTTTTTACACATAAAGCAACACACCAAAAAATATGGGCTTCAATCATTTGAAAATGATTTACCTTACTGTAATTTAGTAGGTGCAGTCACAATCACACCTTCCATATGTATTTCATTAATGCTCAATAGAATGAGCACTATATACCTTACAATGAGCAGTCAAGCTTAAGAGATCACAATTACTCCAAATAAGACTTACTAAAACATTAAAGGAGCCAATGCCTGATCACAATTTTTCCGAATAAGATCCACTGATACATTAACAGAACCTATTCCCTTTTTTAATTCAGCAGTTCAATGGACTTGAGAAACCACTGGCATTGCTTTTCAACACAAATGAAAACTAGCACTAGCACAGAACTATGAGTTCATGATTAGTAACCCAAGAGTCCCCAAACCCTATAGAACAATATAAGTGTGTCAAATATCACATGGCCAATTTTAATCACAGAAAGTGTAATGATTAATAATTTTGGTCAAAGGAAAATTACAGAGCAATCAGCTGACTCTGCACAGCAGGGGTTAGCTCAGGTGTGGTAACAGCAGCTCCTGCGTAGGAGCTGCTGACTGTCATTCGTAGTGCAGGCAAACCCCAGGCAATAAGTCAAACCGTTCTTTACTTCTTACAATTGAGGGGGTGCCAGGACACTCCTGGTACCATAACCACTGGTGCAAGCTAAAGTAGTATTGATACTTGGAGTGTTCACTTAAATGTTGCTCCAGAGATGACTTACCTGCATGACCAATCAAAAGATAAATACATTGCCTACCCCCCCTTCCCCCCCAAAAAAAGTATTACGGCCACTTTAATTCTATGGACTGAGTGCAATAACTGGTCTAAATCTGTAATGCTGTGCATTTTAAGCAGAAAATTACAGTCCAGTAATAGTTGGAGGGCCAAAACTGGACTCAAGTAAAAAGAGTTTGTAAAATTTGCTAATTTAAAAGAAAATACTGATCTCTGTTATGTTCCCAGTTTAGCCATTTTGGACAACATTTTGTAAATTCAAATTTTTTTTATTACATTTTTTGGTATTTCTCTGTTTAGTTGATTAGTTACTCTACAAGACGGCTTATTTTCACCACCTGTTTATTATCCAAATGCTTTGGTTACTCAATTGTTTAGTATACCTGTTTTTTCCATGAGAATGTTTCAATTGCTACTCAGTTATCATCATATTTGCCAGACCATAATAGAAGGGGAAATACGCTGAAATTAAGTTTTACATTCCTATGAAATCTAAATGAGGATGCTGTCTGCCTGTTTCAAAAATGATTGTTCAATCCAGTGGGAACATAAGTGAGGAATGTTCTTCTATGTCCAAGGAATTTAAAGTTAACTTGCTTGCTGCAAGAAAATAATAAACACTTGATCCAAAAGCTATTTCCACTATCAGGGCCACAGAAAAGCCATCATGGTATTTTTATATATTAATCTTACTGAGCGGACTAGGTATATTTTTGAAGATAAAAATATACATTTCCTCCTATACCCTATAAAAATATTCTTGCATGACCAATGGTAGCCTTGTAGATCTGTTCCAGGTTGTAGGAACTGCTGTAGGGAAGATCAGGCAGTGTTACTTACAGGCAACTGCTAAAGAATAACTAGGAGGAATTATAGGCTTTAACAATCCTAGCCCAAGACTCTGCCATGGATCTGAATTTAGGTCCCACAGGGATTAACTTAAGGTTTGTAAGATAGGAGACTGGGAGGCAGGTTTTGCTTAGACAGCAATTGACACGGAGCATGGCCATTTAAACAGGTCTCAGTTACCCACTGTGTGGTTCAGATTGTTACATATGATAGAGGTTAATACCTGTGTATATGGTATATTAGAACAATACATCCAGGGGGCGGAGCATGGCAGCAGACCCGAACAGACTCATGATTTAGATGGGCTTCGTACCTATACTGTAAATAAACCAACGATTTCTAACGCTCCTGGGATCAAAAACGAGATTGCACAACACCCACTCACCATGGGAAGAAAAAGCAAAAACCGGACAAACTCAAACCGAGAGTCATCATTGGAAATCTACTAAATCTACTCTAATCCTGACATTCAGGATTACAGAGACTCCTCTGATGATCTAGACCTCACACAGGCCACCTGTGGTCTACTTCCCACAAAGCCACCACAGAAGGCTAATTTATCCAATGAATCCGGGCTGGTGACTGTGGAGATCCTAAAAGTCATGCCGGGAGACCTACAGAAGGTCCTCCAGGCAGATGTGGCTCAACTCAATTCAGACCTCACAGGCCAGGTAGACCGCATTGTGGTGGTGGAAGTTACCACTACTCAACACTCTCAAACCATTGCTAAACTGCAACATGAGGTGCAGGCGCTGAAACTACAGCAGGCCAAGAGTGAAGTATGCTTTGCAACATTGTAAGACTTAAGGCACCGTAATAATGAAAAAAAATCTACGGAGTCATGGAGAAAATCACCACAGAAGAACTCCTGCAACTGATGCGGAGGCTCATTGAAGCACTACTGCCATCCAAACAAACCAGGAACGTCAGCATAGATGCTGTATTCCAGATTCCCAAACTCCTGGAGAGTGCCAGTGTCAGCTCCCAGAGACCTCGTGGTGAGTTTCCGCAATGTGGCAGACAAGACATTGGCACTCACTGCCCTTAAAGGGACCACATCATACAACTTTGAAAGCATGTCACTGTCCTCTTATGCAGACCTAGCAGGTGACACACTGCAATATAGACAGTCCCTGCAACTCTTCACGGCACTACTACAAAAGCACAACATAAAATATAGTTAACGCTCACCACGAATATTGCAAGTGATACACTCTGATACGATCCACGCTATTTGAGACCTACAAGAAACAATCACTCTATTACACCCACTCAGCTTACCTGCAGATTCACTTTGACCAGCTCTGCAGGAACCACCGCAGCAACACACAGCTGGGACCCAGCAACGTTCACTCCATTTATCCCACAGGGAGCAACGCCCGACACATATACGGCAGTTACCACCTGAACTAGGGGACTCTCAACCTCATTACTCCCCTACTGGGATGAGGGACTATAAATGACTAACTGTTTGTAGTTGTTTAGATTTTGCTTTTGGAATCCTTTCTTTTTAGTTAATCAGCCAAAACCCACCTGATGTTGTGTCACCTACTCTATATTTAGATACTCCCATGATGGCATACCATTTGCAAAAGTAGACAACCCAGGGTATTGCAAATGGGGTATGCCCGGTCTTTTTTACTAGCCACTTGGTCTCAAACACTGGCCAAAGTTAGTGTTAATATTTGAAAATGCAAAAAACTAATTTGAACGTCAATTTTGTCCAGTGTTTGTGACTATGTGGCTACCAAAAAAGACTGGACATACCCCATTTGCAGTACCTTGGGTTGTCTACTTTTGCAAATGGTGTGGCATTATGGGGCTAATTCTCATTCCTGGGCTACCATACAGTCTCAAAGGCAATGTAACCAATCTGGCGAATTTCAATGTGAAAAAACTGAAACGCTAGCCTTATATTTGACTCTCTACCTTTTGAAAACACCATAAAACCTGTACATGAGGGGTACTGTTATCTTCGGGAGATTTCGCTAAACACAAATATTAGTGTTTCAAAACCGTAAAACGTATCACAACAATTATATTGTCCATGTAAGTGTCATTTGGGTGTGAAAAATGAAGAAAATGTCACTTTCACTGACAATATCGTCGTTGTAATACATGTTACTGTTTCGAAACACTAATATTTGTGTTCAGCTAAGTCTTCCGAGTAAAACAGTAACCCTCATGTACAGGTTTTATGGTGTTTTGGAAAGTTACAGGGTTAAATATAGTGCTAGCAAATTAAATTCCCTGGACTTTTGGCCTAATTAATTGTAATTAATAAAATTACCTAATTATGTAAAATTATTACATAAATATATACGTAGAATTATTATATATATGTGTATATAAATATATGTATATATAATTTTTTTAAATTATTTTTATTTATATAGTGATATATACATATATACTTATGTATATAAAAGACAGAAATGCTTGGCACTCACCCTTTCTCGAATTCAAAATTTTTGATGCCTTGGTGCAGTCCCACGTTGAAAAATATATGCAGAAAATAAGAGATGCACTCTAAGGACATGTATAAACAAAAAATGCAGTATTTATTAAAAAGAAGGATTACATGATACGATCGACGTTTCGACCCCTCAGGGTCTTCCTCAAGATCAATATGTCAAAATTTGTGAAATCAATAAATAGTGAAGTAAGAAAAGTACTCACCAATGGTGAACTGCCTCCTTCATCCTCTCCGTGCGAACCCGGAAGTGAACCCGCGATCACGTGGTGTGGCGTAATGCCAACGTGATGACGTGTCACTGGTTGCTAAGATACCAGTGTAACAAGTGATGAATAAGAGCGTATATAGTACACGCTGGATAGAGCAATGTGTGACAATGTGCCCATGTTGCAAAATAACCAGTGTATTGTGTATAACGATACACAGACAAAGTGACAAGTGCTAATGAATAAGTGCCAGTGCATAAATAAAGAGTGTGATAACACATTGCAAATATGTGATTGCATAGATCCAAGTGATTAATGTGTTACTACCTTCTATAAATAGGTCAAAAAAGTACAAGGAAGAATCACACATAATTATAATAATAATAGACATAACCTAAGACTAAAGCAGAGTTTCATTTTAACAAGACGAGCAGAGCAGTATAAAACAAGACTATAATAGAACCTGTATATATGATCTTAAAAATATCTAAGCGTAAATAGCTAAGAGAACAAAAAGTGGATCATTAGATGAGACCATTAATGCTCATTCTCATGGGGTTCTATAGTATTGATCCATACCTCACTGATATTCAATGAGAGAGATTTTTCTATATAATTAAGAAACTATTAACCATTAATAAGAGTGGTCCCAAACCATACCATATAATATATATAGTATGTATAATAATGTATACGGACAGTCACTGGAACACAGAAAATGTAATATTTTCATTCAGCCCTTTCGGGGCAACCGTATCCAGTCGGTGTATCCATTGAGCCTCACGCTGTAATAACATCCTAGATCTATCTCCACCCCTAGGCATAGGGGGAATGTGATCAATGGCAGTGAACCTTAGAGAAGGTAATCTGTGTCCCATGGTCAAAAAATGTTTAGCTACAGGCTTATCGCTCCGTTGATCTCTGAATGCCGTCATGATGGTAGACCGGTGTCCTCTTATCCGGTCCCGTACTGTTAAGTCAGTCTTCCCCACATATGAGAGACCGCAGGGACATGTGATCATGTATATCACATGGTCAGTGGTACAAGTAATGAACTGTGATATTTTAATTTTTGACCAGAATGTGGATGTGCAAAAGTCGTACCACTGACCATGTGACCACACGTCACACATCCACTGCATTTGAAGCATCCCTTTTTGGAAATAGTGGTGGTTTTGCGGTAACATGTTACTGGATCATTTTTCACCAAGAGATCTTTAAGATTTTTACTCCTTTTGTAACTTAAGATGATTACTGTGTTCAATTTATCGGACAAAATTCTTAATTCAGACCACTATTCCTTACTAAATAAAGGACTTTCATTCGTACCTGTTGCCAAACCGGACTCCTTTCTAACTGAGGTGGAGCTATATAAAATTCAAAGAACATTATATAGCAATGAATTTAAAAAAATTTGTACATCAAATACAGCTAATCGATTGTACACAAAAAGTAAGAAAGATATCCGTACTGCTAACACCTCTATTAAAACATTCATTCAAATGGTTAAAACTGATACTGACAAAATAATTAAAAATTCACCGAGACAACATCAGAATTTGACACCGGGAGAAAAGATCGCACTCATGGATCTTAGACAAGACCAGAATATTATAATTCGATCAGCGGATAAGGGTGGCGCTACAGTCATTCAGTCATATGATAATTACCGTACTGAAGTATACAGACAACTAAATGACATATCAACATATGCCAGACTTACCTTTGATCCCACTAAGAAATTTCAAATGAGAATACAAAATCATATTGAGTTGGGA
The DNA here is from genome assembly GCA_933207985.1 of Pelobates cultripes. Taxonomy (NCBI): domain Eukaryota; kingdom Metazoa; phylum Chordata; class Amphibia; order Anura; family Pelobatidae; genus Pelobates; species Pelobates cultripes. Next base: position 152,246,560 of record OW240916.1, on the reverse strand, counting down.
AAACAAATGGAATACTTGGATTCAAAAACTGCACAATTTTTATTTGTGGAATATCCTAGGCACCCTGTGCTATACACTTTGCCTAAGATCCATAAAGATCCTATACGACCTCCAGGGAGACCTATAGTCTCTGCTAATGATAGCTTATTAGAACCAATTGCAAAATACATTGATCTTTTCATCAAAGGCAGCGTGCTGGCTTTATCTACATGTCTTCGTGATACACAAGATTTTATGTCAAGGATCAACCGGGATCCCTTTATCGACACTACAGCATTATTGGTAACGATGGATGTTCAAAGCCTATATACCATAATACCCCATGATGATGGTATACAGGCACTTAGAGATGTCCTCATATTATCTTCTGTATACGAGGGACCACCTATTGAATTCCTTATGGAATTCCTTTCAATAGCACTCTCTTGCAATTATTTCAAATTTGAAAATCAATTCTTTCTTCAATTGACCGGTACTGCAATGGGGGCGGCTATGGCACCATCATATGCCAACGCCTATATGTACATGTTTGAACAAACTTACATTTTACAAAGATATGGACAACATATCAGACATTACTATCGTTTTGTGGATGATCTTTTTCTTATTTGGATTGGAACACTAGACCAGTTGGAAAACATGACCATGGAAATTAATCAATTACCGACACCGGTTAGATTAACCGTTCAACATGATGCTAAATCAATCCAATTTTTGGATGTGACAATATATAAGAAAAATGATAAACTAGAATTCACACTGCATCGGAAAAAGACTGACCGTAATACCTTGCTCATGGCCTCCAGTTTCCATCCTCAACAGTTCAAACGGTCATTACCTATATCTCAATTTTTAGGAGTTTTCAGGTATAATACCGAATCAGAAAGATGCAACACCCAAATTGAAGAAATGTGGGAAAGATTTAGAGAACGAGGATATTCGTCACGTGTATTAACATTGGCCAAAACGAGAGCATTGGAAATTTGGAACAAGGAGAGAAATGATCTAACAAGGAGAAATACATCAGGCAAATCATCTAAACCTAGGATTTACCTTCCGCTGACATTTCACACTGGTACACTCAAAATCAGACAATCCATCCATAAGCATTGGGGAATACTTCGATCTGATAAAACATTACCAGATTTGTTCCAGGAGATGCCAGTTTTAAGTTACAAAAGGAGTAAAAATCTTAAAGATCTCTTGGTGAAAAATTATCCAGTAACATGTTACCGCAAAACCACCACTATTTCCAAAAAGGGATGCTTCAAATGCAGTGGATGTGTGACGTGTGGTCACATGGTCAGTGGTACGACTTTTGCACATCCACATTCTGGTCAAAAAATTAAAATATCACAGTTCATTACTTGTACCACTGACCATGTGATATACATGATCACATGTCCCTGCGGTCTCTCATATGTGGGGAAGACTGACTTTAACAGTACGGGACCGGATAAGAGGACACCGGTCTACCATCATGACGGCATTCAGAGATCAACGGAGCGATAAGCCTGTAGCTAAACATTTTTTGACCATGGGACACAGATTACCTTCTCTAAGGTTCACTGCCATTGATCACATTCCCCCTATGCCTAGGGGTGGAGATAGATCTAGGATGTTATTACAGCGTGAGGCTCAATGGATACACCGACTGGATACGGTTGCCCCGAAAGGGCTGAATGAAAATATTACATTTTCTGTGTTCCAGTGACTGTCCGTATACATTATTATACATACTATATATATTATATGGTATGGTTTGGGACCACTCTTATTAATGGTTAATAGTTTCTTAATTATATAGAAAAATCTCTCTCATTGAATATCAGTGAGGTATGGATCAATACTATAGAACCCCATGAGAATGAGCATTAATGGTCTCATCTAATGATCCACTTTTTGTTCTCTTACCTATTTACGCTTAGATATTTTTAAGATCATATATACAGGTTCTATTATAGTCTTGTTTTATACTGCTCTGCTCGTCTTGTTAAAATGAAACTCTGCTTTAGTCTTAGGTTATGTCTATTATTATTATAATTATGTGTGATTCTTCCTTGTACTTTTTTGACCTATTTATAGAAGGTAGTAACACATTAATCACTTGGATCTATGCAATCACATATTTGCAATGTGTTATCACACTCTTTATTTATGCACTGGCACTTATTCATTAGCACTTGTCACTTTGTCTGTGTATCGTTATACACAATACACTGGTTATTTTGCAACATGGGCACATTGTCACACATTGCTCTATCCAGCGTGTACTATATACGCTCTTATTCATCACTTGTTACACTGGTATCTTAGCAACCAGTGACACGTCATCACGTTGGCATTACGCCACACCACGTGATCGCGGGTTCACTTCCGGGTTCGCACGGAGAGGATGAGGGAGGCAGTTCACCATTGGTGAGTACTTTTCTTACTTCACTATTTATTGATTTCACAAATTTTGACATATTGATCTTGAGGAAGACCCTGAGGGGTCGAAACGTCGATTGTATCATGTAATCCTTCTTTTTAGTAAATACTGCATTTTTTGTTTATACAAGTCCTTAGAGTGCATCTCTTATTTTCTACTTATGTATATAGATATATATATTATTTTGTTCTACATGTATTTTGATATCAAAATATATATTTTAATTTTAAAATACAGTTAGAATGAATTTACACATATATATTTTTTTAATTTATTTATTTTTTTATTTAACGTATTTACAGATTTATTTATTTTATATTATAAATATATATAATGAAACTTATATATATTTAATCAATTTCGTTGTACGTGTATTTTGATATTAATATATATTTATTATTATATATATATATATTAATATAAAAATACATTTAGACAGTGTATGTGTATATATATGATCTAAGTATATGTAATGTCATTTTAAACTGTTTCAAACTTTAATTATTTTTTTTTTACAGACAGCAGGGGGAGTACCTGTCATTACAGGCACTCCCCCTGCTGGCAATGCCTTGGACGGCTATGCCATCCATGTGATTGCGAGGTCCTCGCAAGGACTTCGTGATCTCATGGCCCAGGGGGGCTGAAGAGGACGGAGGTGGGCTCCCAGGTGAGTCCCCATACCGCGATCGCCGGCGACCGGATAAGTAGAAAGGACGGTTTGAGCGTTCTATGCCCCCCTCCGGCGTTTAGAGTCGGTTCCTTAAGGACAGCAGAGAACGCCCGCCGTCCGTAAGGGGTTATGCTCTGCATAAGGACATTCAGCATCAGTATGCCCCCATAGAAAAGCGTTGAGTCAATGCTGCGCATGCGCATTAGTGCCCCCATCAGAGAAGGCAGAGCACCGACCATGCACCGATGTCGGGTGAGTAAATAAAGGGTTTTTATTCCTAGATTTGTATTCCTAACACTAGAGAATTTCTTTAAGCAGTTTGAGCTATCCAGTATTGTAATATGCAACAAGCAATGTCAAGGATTTCCCAACCACAGCAGTCAGGCAAACACACTTTAAAAACAAATATATCTATACCTATTTGTGTCTAGATCCTAAGCTGTAGTGGTTCTGGTGCTTATGTGTCTCTATTAGAGTGAAGAGGTTGGAAAAAGGAGGCAGGTTATTAATGTAGAATTATGCAAACCATTTATTTTATTATTTAAATTGAGCATGTCATGCATATTTAAAATAAACAAATCCTCTTTAGTTCCCTCCATATTTCCCTTATAAAATGTTTCTTTAGTCAACTTCTATGCATCTTGTTCGCTTTTTCGCTATACTCCGCTCTCGTTCAACGGCTCCACCATCATCTCACCACTGTGGGCAGCAACCTCCTCTCCTACACTGCCTTGAAGTAATAGCCCACTGTGACAAACTCCCCTTTTTCAGTGAGTTTGCCACAAGTTTTTGGAGGGGTCTGTTTGCCAGCCGCCTACCCTGGGACTATGGTTTCTGTGTCAAATCCTGGTTAGAACCACTGTGTGTGCCCTCTGTGTGAACTTTCGAAGTGGCGCTTTGAACTTCCGAAGCCATCCGACGTGCCATTCGAACACATGGCGGCGGCCATCTTGTTTAGTCGAATGCATCTAGCGGTGTTTGATTATCGAGTCCATGGAACTCAAATCGGACACTCGACGGCACGAACACCGCTAAACTTTTACCTTCCATGGAGGTTCGGCTATTCGAACCGGAGTCGAACGGGGTTCGGTACAAAGAAACCCACGAACAAGAGACACATAATGACATTGTCCACGAATGGCTATGTTCAGGAATTCAAACGGTATTTCAACCATTTGAAATAGACTGACCGCACAGCCTGATTCTCTGGAACTGTTTTGGGCATGAAACCATGAGTGGGGTCGGTCAAAAAGAGACTTTCAGGAATTTCTTGAACCCCTGCTCTGATCTTGGTGATTTTTGGATATGTTTTTCACCCAGATCAGGGCTATCAGGGGCTGTAACGTTATATGTTGTGTTTTGGGGTACTTATAAGTCTTTATAAAATATGTGTTCTTTCTGCCTGGAGATAATTGAGTTACATACTGTACTTTACTCAATTATCTCCCATGCAGAGGGAAGGGATTGTGTGTGGGAGTGTCGTACATAATTACTGTTCTGATTGGTTTGTAAGCTTTGTGTCCCTGTCCCCCACAAGGTCCAAGTGGGCATATACCTTGCTTGGGGACTTGCATAAAAGGCCAGCTGTGGCTTCCATTAAACACACTCGTTTTACTCTTCATGAAATCTAGGCTCATGTTTGGGGGATTGGAGAACAACATTCACTTTGGGGAATGCTATATTCACTATACTCCCCTGAGTATAATCACTAAGCTCTTATAAAAGCTCTTCCTGCTACGCTCTCTGGACTAGGAGAGGTCTACCTACTGGAAGCTGGTTCCTGGTCTTGGGTTCAGGGTGGGTGGAGGACGGGCGAGACCCCAACCAAGCTGTGGCGGTTCGTGGGGTCTACGGTGGTTATGGTGTTCCAGTACAGTGCTTATGGTGCTCGCAAGTACTAGGAAGCAGCGATATACAGAGGTACCCCGTCAGAGTGACAGGCGGTCCGTTACACCCCATTTTGTGTTCACAGTGTACTATTATAAAGTGTAAACAGTACTTTGAAGATGCCATGCATTTGCTTGTTTACTTTGCTCATATACAAAAAAATCGAAAAAAACTAGCACCATATTTCAGGACCCGTTTGAGAATAGCTTCAGATTTGGCCATGAAAGCAGTAGTATGACATTACTCTTTTTCCTGGCTTTGGTATTCAGAAAAACTTAACGCCGAAGGTATGCAAACTAGTATCCAACTTTGTGCTCATAGGACATTAACCTGCCAGATATTTGGAAGTTATCATATTAAGCTGGAAAAAACAACAAATGCATGCTGTTTGTATCACTAAATAGGATGTTCAAAAACAGGTCTTCCTAAAATATCTCTTTTATTCATATTTGAAGAAAACAGAAGTGAATTAAAAAAAAAACAAATAAAAAAAAAACAAATAGTTAACATAGTTTGCAAGCTGGTACAATCTCATTAAATTGAAAGCTATGTTGCCCTAATGTTTCAATAAAAGGCATTGATGATGTCTAGTTGATGACTGTCTAATAGTCATTTGTTATGTCCTGAGGGAGACATTTGATATTACAGGAACCCTAGCGAGGGTGTGATGGTGTGATGGTCTGCTGACAGCCCCATCAACTGTGAGACAGTGTCTGCTGCATTAGTGTGTACAGTACATTATGTAGGGTGTCCACCAAGAGAAATGTACCAATTAAAATCTACTTAAGATAATAAGATTTACAAAAATAAATGTTTTTTTTGCCTATAGTGATAACCATATGAATGCAGAAAAAAATCCTGGGAGTTTCCTTCAAAAGCATAAATAGCTAGCCAAATTTATTGCTAACGTGCCCAAAGACCTTGTGAACAGTGAGGATATACTTTCATTAGAACACAGACCTTGTGCACATTTATAGTCAGCTGTAAAACAACATTCATATATATAGGTATCCAGATAGTTTCCTGAGTGTGTGTTAGCGTGTATAAGTGATAATGTATGTGTATGTCAGTGAGAGTGTGCGCCAGTGAGTGTGTGTGATCCCTATATAATAAGTTATATTAAGGAGGCTTCATATTTTGCATAAACTTCCTTTACTTACTCCATAGCAGCAGAGTATATATAGAAAAAAACAAAGAACCAATCAGAGACAAGGTTAGGGTATAACATGCCCATCACAGTGAGACACTTCCTCTTTCTTTGCTGCTCCATCACAAGTCAGGTCAAAGTCAGGTTTTCACCTTTCTTTGATTTGATTTTGCATTCTGTTATTATTATTATTTATTACCGTTATTCCTTATCCTTTTACTCATTCATTACTTAATCGCCTTTTATTAGTACTGTATTGTTTTCTTGGGGCTTTGGGGAGATTGTCAATTTTATACAACTTATTTCTAGTTTTACAGCACTTATGCTGCCTCCCTCCCATCCCCTCCTTCCTCTTATGTTTTTTCTACAGTGCTCGGGCCACAGTGTCTCCATCACCTTAGAGGCCTCCCTCCAGTGGCTACATTCACCACTCTCGTGGCACTGTTCGAGGTGCCGAACGCTAATATTCAGTGAGCAGTCGAGGCGTTCCCGTGTATTTTCTCATTCGCGAGCTTGTTTTCACAAATTTCAGCATTTCGCATATTTCCCTTGTTCGCATTCATATTAGTTCCCACTGGGTTCGCTTATTTTAGCTGCGAAAGCTTCACGTATTACATTCGGTAATTGCAGGGACCGTTTGTCTGTTTCTCAGGTGTTCGGTTCTTTCTATAGCCACAGAATTTTTTTCGCAGGCTTTTCAACGGCCTTCTTAGATCTCGTCTTGCGAGATCTGAGGCGGCCATTTTTTGTTTAAATTGATTCTAGCGGATGCTGGATGGTATTTTACCTCTCTCCACAGTTTCTGAACATTTTAAATAATTATTATCTACTATCTAAGTCTACAAATACTGCCTCAACATTTGCCATTATCCTACTTCATTGGACCAGTTAAGGTTAGTGTCTCCTTGGGGCGTGGGATGGCCAGTTAGGTTATACCCTGTAACCCACCTGGGGTGAGCCCCTATATTAGTGCTGCTGAAGGGAGTTGTATTTGCAATACTTCCATTTTTCTGGGTGAGCCCCAGTATACTCTAATCTAATCTGCCTCTATACCTTGTGGCCTGGAATTTCCCCCTAACGGTCCCTGTGCCCGTCTTGCCATGCTATTCTGCCCATACCTCTGTACTACAATTAAAAAGTGGGTGAGCCCATACATATATTATTACATTTTTCCTATATATAAGAACTTACAATGGAAGACACGCAACTGCCCACCGACCTACAAGCACTGATTAACACGGCTGTGACCGCCTCAGGGGAAAAAGGTAAGGCACTGCTTGCTGGTCCTGAACTGACCAAACAACCGACTAAACGCACCCAGTACAAAGAGGTGTCAGAGGACTCAGACTCCTCTTGCAAAAAGCAATCCGGACGGCGAAAACCATTGGAAGGGTGAAAGTGCCAAGTCAAGTCAAGGGAAAACCCCCCCCTTAAACGGGTTAAAAGCTCACACCTACACTGGAGCTTTCCTTGGACGAGGAACAAGATGTTCCTTCTTCACTCTCCATTCTTGACAAATGGCAAGCAGAGGCCTTAGACTCCGAAGATAGGAAATGGGATCTCAACACATATGTAACCAAAACATTCCTGGGTGAGCCCCAGGCATTGTAGGGTACAGAGGACACTGTCATTGCCAAACAACCAGCAGATGAAATATTTATTGACTCAACAGGTCAACGCATGTTTGACCCAAGAAACAGTCAACACACACGCACAGGAGATTGGGCTCCTCCAGACCACCTAAAGAAATTCATGCATTTTTGGCTTAGGAAGTCTTTAGACAAAGAGGTGAGTAAGATTTAGGATCTGAGGGCCCCCGACCCTCTCTTCCAGATAAATTGGCATTTACGCCAGAGTTGAATCAAATTATGCTTGCAATTATGGCCAGAGGTGGAAGAGACCCACGTAAATGGGTCAAACGGGGATTCCGAGTAGTGCAGGACAAACTCCTGGAGGCTATTGTGCCCCTGGCTCAGGTAATGACTTTGGCAGATGGTGCTTATGCTCATTTACGGTGGACACTCTCCGCGAATGGGCACACGGTATTTGCAAATGGGCCCAACAATGTTTTTTGGGTAACACGAATGTAGCCTTCTCTTCAGAGAGGTGCCATGCAGCACTTTTCAGAATCGATAGGAAGCTGGCAGATCTGGGCACCAAAGAACTGGGCCCACAGGCACGTGGCAAACTATTTGGCGAGGCTAAAGAAAGAGCTAAACAAGCACGAGAATTTATTCACGTCACTGAATAAAGCGCAGTCATCTATGCACAGAGTCTTGAGAGGCAATAACCAGAGAGGTATTTTTGGTTGGGCTGGTCAGCAATGGATCTGCCGCTTCTGGCCATCAGGCCCTGGCATTTCCAGCTCTCAACCATTCTACCTAGAGGTTGGTGGCAGACATCCATTCCATTATTCAAGAGGCTCAGACAGAGGCCAAGGTAGCAGAGTACAAGCTAGAACAAGATTCACAGGTAAGCCAACCTTTTTTATTAGCCCTATAACATGCTTTAACCAAGGCTACCACCGTGGGTCACCTTTATCTTTTTTTCCCAGAATTGGGTAGAACTATCCATGGATTCCCGGGTCTTACAAACCGTATGCGGTTATTACATAGAATTCAAGAGCATTCCATGACAGGCTCAACTTCCTCGTCTACTATGCTTTACAACAGCGGATGAGTAATTCATAAATCTTATGCGAGTTATGAGCAAAAGGCACCATTCAACCCACCTACCTATTAAAAGCCTGTTTGCGGTACATATATAAATGTGTGTGTGTGTGTGATTTGATAATTTGGTGTATATAGCAGTTGCTGGTACCTTAAGTGCCATTCAAAAGTTCTGCTGTGATGCAAGGTATAGTCCAAGATTTAATAGAAGTAGGACTAGCCATGTCCCTTGTGTGACGTTGTATCAGACCTAGTGCTGGGCAGGAACAGGACTCTCTTAAACAGCATAAAGTAGTTGTGTATACCTTTACAATATACTACTGGCTTACTAGCTATGCCAAGTGGCAAAACCATTACACAAGGTTGATGACGGGTGAGGCCCTGCTAGATGCCAAGTGGCTTGAGAGGCTCTATCTATGCGTTGGCGCGAGGAGATTTCGTGACCACCAAATGTTGTGGTGGGGTGTGGGCCTCTCTGTGACTTTTAAAGCATAACATATAATGGGAGTGACAGGTGAGGCCCTCTCTATGCAACCATGTGAGGCGACTATGATTTGGGCCGATGGGCGCAAGACCTCCGAGTATGAGGATGGGTATTGGCTTCGTGGAACCACTAACGTAAGGCATAGAAGCCTGAGAAAGTATAAGCTATCGGGCTCCTGGTGCCCTGTCAGCCAGTAATGAAACTGACTAAGAGAGGAAGGGGAAGGTATCGAATAAGTACATGTAATTTGACGCATCTGAGAATGAGTAGTCAGAAACACGGTATGACACAGAAGGTGGATTGGCACAGACCCACATGGGTAAGGAGATATTGTAGGAATTGTGGTAGGTTATGTACATGTAGATATCCTGGTCTGCTTAACAGGATATGCAGCAAAGTAACGTACAACCATTAAGTAGGAGGTTGTGCAGTAAATCGTAGATACCTAGCACCAAAAGATACAATGATGACCTCATTCAATCTAAAATCTTTTAAGAGATCTACGGCAATATACCTCAGCACAGAATGCACCTGTCATGGTTGAATATATTTATTACCTTTTATGCATTAAATTTATATATGTGTGTGTGTGTGTGTGTATATATATATATATATATATGTATTAAGGCCTTTTGGCCTGTAATTGTGGGAGGGGCGTATGACTCACCTTCTCCCTACTTAAGGGACACCCCTTACCTGGCTCCATACCGTTCGAGGTCAGCGCTGCACGAGAATCCACTTCCGGTTCACGTACGGCGCCATCTTGCTTTTCAAAAAATCCGCGGTTTCGTTTGGTGTAGCTGTGTCCAGGAATCCTTACAGGTTTTCCGCCCGTTTCAGCCACGCACATACCCGGTGTTTCGTCGCAGATTAAGTCCACAGGACTGCAAAATCGTAAGTCCGTCGCCCGGATCATTTCCCACGGCGTCGCGATTTTAAAACGGCCTTACTTTACGGCCACACGCTTTACGGCCAAGTCACAGGCATATTAACCCCTTTGCTGCCGGCAGGCATGTCGGTTTCGGTTTTTCTTGTACTAAGCAAACTTGTTCTGCAATATCAGTAGCTATAGTTGGTTTCATGTTATTACTGTTATTTATTTATGCAAATTACGAAATCCTTGCATATGACTGGGGCAATACCCCTGTTAACTACTTATAAATAAGTATTTATTAGGTTATGGTTCAATCTATTAGCAGATATGGCATTATTAAGTTTTATTGAAATTCTTCATGTTATATACATATATTTATGGAGTTATGCTTAAACAAGCTTTTACATTTTTACAGATATTTCATGTAGGATTTAGGTTATAAATTATGTTTAGAAATTACGTTTCTATCATACCATGTACTCATGTTTCTTACATGGCACTTATATATTCTGACTTTTTCTTTGTGTACTCAAACGACATACCAAGTACACAAGAACACGGTCTCAAAAAATCTCACAAACTTTCGGGTTGAATCACACGTCTTGATTCAACCACTCATACGTCACGTTGTTTTCCTAATTTGGGGATAATTTCTCAAATATTTCTGTACCTCGTACCTACCTCTTTTCATGGCTTACGTTTACGGCCTAAAATATACAGTATTGTTTTAAATCCTGCACCTTATTATACTACAAACACTAGCATTACTAAATCATACGCATTAATCTTGTCACCATAGAGACATATCATACACACCCCTAAGCATGGTTACCATACCACATAACAGGGCCAGTCGGGCCAATACCATTCATAAATTCCCCTTCCATATGTACTGCTAGCACTCATCACAGCTAACTAGTCTAAATTGGTATCATAGGATCCAATTCTCACACTATCATATCTGGTTTTCTATCCCTTTAGGTTTTTTTTTCCAGTTTTCTTTACCTATCGCTTATCAAACTCATACATACTACCAGGTACGTTAAGCCTGCTCACGCCATACATCACATATGGTTCCTCCTCTACTTAGGACATGGAGTACTGGCAAATTTTAGGGGTTATAGGCCCAAATAGGTATCCCCCCTCCGGGCATTCTGCCTATCATTTAGTGGTCCGCGAGGCCAACACCCCGCCTCAACGTTTCGGAGGTAATGCCCCCCGGGCCACACGTGAGTTAGCCGCCTCGCAATTATAGAGAGGGTGCCACCTGTCACTCCCTTCCCCTGTTTTCTTGTATTGTCACCGAGAGGCCTACGAATTCCTGCCACTACGTCGGGTGGCCTCAAATAACCCCTCGCGCCAACGCATAGATAGAGCCTCTCATAGCCACTTGGCAACTAGCAGGGCCTCACCTGTCACCAAAGAACAAGATTAATTTTTTCGCCTCATCCGGCATAATTAGCCTGCCAGTACATCCCCTGGGGGTTTTTACGCTAACCATATACTTTGTAATCTAGTATGTCTCAAGAAGGGGTAGAGGATTTCTCCATCCCAAGGACTCCGGCTAGAACAAACACCCCATCACAGGAGGAAGATACGGCTAGTCCAGCATCTTTCAGATCATGGACTATCCCTCGCATCACTAGCGAACTCAGGAGACGACAAATCCCTTTTCCAGCAACAGCAAGGAAAGCGGAACTTTACAAATTACTACACACCTCAACCGATAACATGGACGCTGGGGAAGGGTCGAGCCAGTCCAACCCAGGAAACATACATGACATGCTCACGTCCCTCATGGCATCCATGAGCAAGGTCAATTCTAGGCTGGAGAAACTTGAATCGGTCACTACAGCCCTCACTATGGCTGGACCGGCCACGGCAATTCCCCCATCAGTGGTGGAGTCGCAATCAGTTTCTCCAGCTATCACCTCGGATGACCAAGAGGTTTACCCTGCCCACATGATTCCTGAGCACCTCAGGAGAGATATCCTGGAAGGTAAAGATGTCAATCTGGCCTCACTACTAATTGCCTCCCAGGATATAGTGGAACATAAGACCTACGCTTATGACGATATTTCTGTGGTGGTCAAATCTAGGGATGCACGATTAAATAGGAAGCTAACCATTCCAGAATTTGTATTAGCTTTTGGCATTTATCGGGATGTGATCTGTACGGTATATCCCCACAGACGTGAGGAGTTTGACTTATATATGCACAGGCTGGTTGATCTGGGCAACAAATATGGTGGGTCAGCTTTCTATGACTACCATAGATCCTTTTCTGCCAAAGTGTCTGGCGCCTTCTCACAGTACGGGACAAGGTCCAACTGGAGTAAGATTGATACGATCATTTTTTGCAGGCACTTTGCAGGTCTAAGAGCACCGGCCTGTGCACACTGCTCCTCCATGGCTCATACTGCCAATTTTTGTCCGACCACTGCGAACGAACCTACCACCTCGCAGGGCACTAGCTCCGCTGTGTCAGCAGAGAGAACACCCAAAGACAAACTGGGTCGACCTATCAAGTTTTTGGGGAAGTCCCAAATATGTAATAATTTCAATGTCGGTGCATGTAATTACAGCGGTTGTCGGTTATTGCATATATGTTCAAAATGTTTTAGGGCACATGCGAAAACCATGTGTCCAAATAAAATGTACCCTAAGCAATACTTAACTGAGATAAATATTTCTGTACTCACGGCATTACTGTCACAACATCCATCTAGACATTTGGTAGACTTCATCATCACTGGTCTATCACAAGGATTCCATACTGGTCTCATACACATGCCTTCAGGAATCCTTGAATGTCCTAATTTACAATCTGCACAACAAAACCCTACAGCGGTTAGCACACTCATAGCCAAAGAAGTGGCAGAGGGCTTCCTATTGGGACCCTTTCAGTCACCTCCTTTTTCCACATGGCGGACAAACCCCATCGTTATTGTCACAGGGAAATCTTCCCACAAACAAAGACTTATCATCGACCTGTCTGCACCTCACACCTCTGCCTCACCTAGTCTGAACTCCCTTATTCCCTCTGAGGAATTTTCACTTCAATACTCCACCATAGATCACGCCATTACAGCTATCATGCAGGCAGGGGTCGGAGCATGGCTCAGCAAGACTGACATTACAAATGCCTTCAAGTTATTGCCTATCCACCCTACACTATGGCACCTGCATGGCATTAAGTGGGCCGGGCACTACTACTTTTTCTCACGCCTAACGTTTGGTTCAAAAAGTAGTCCGGCCATTTTCGACATATTCGCCGAAACATTATGCTGGTTATTATTAAATGTAGCCAGATGCCCTACAGTTATACACTACCTGGATGATTTCTTACTGATCGAAGAGAACACTTCCCCTCCCAGTAGCCTCATAGAAACCATCAGTCTTTTTAAACAGGTGGGTGTTCCAGTCTCCCCCACCAAAACTGAAGGACCAGATACAGTCATCACCTTTCTGGGAATCATGCTAGACTCAGCCACCATGCAAGCCAGCCTGCCACGCACCAAGATAGAGAACATTCTCACCAACATTAACCTCTACATACACCTCGGTACTTGCAATCGCAAAGAATTGCAGTCTCTACTTGGGTCACTGAACTTTGCCATGCGCATTATACCTCAAGGCCGGGCTTTCATCTCACGGCTCCTAACCATGTTCCCACTGTTTAGACATGATGCACACAGGTTACCACTGGATACCCAAGCCACGGCAGACCTACTTATGTGGAGAAACTTTTTGACCACCTGGAATGGGAAAAGCATGTTTCTCCCTAAATTGTCTGACTCCTCACCTACCATCTGGTCAGACGCGGCGTCTACCACAGGTTTTGCAGCAATTTACGGGAATGAATGGCTTTGGGGTAGCTGGCCTCCAGAGGTACAGGACCTGGAAGGTTTTCCACTACCTCAGCTCTATTTGAGATGTATCCCATTGTGGCAGCTGCCGTGACATGGGGGCATCTATGGGCAGGTTCGTCAGTACGTTGCCACTCAGACAACCAAGCTACCTGCCACATCATAAACAAAGGCCGATCCAAGTCACTGACCATTATGAGGTTCTTGAGGAAACTCACCTGGCTGGCTGCATGCCATAATTTCTTCTTGTTTTGTGTCCATGTCCCAGGTGTTTGTAACACGGCTGCTGACAATTTGTCTCGTTTCAATTTTCAGGCTTTTCGGCAAATACTTCCGTCAGCCGCACGTACAGCCACGACCACTCCACCTTTCCACCAGCTAGTCATGGACTAGAAGCTATTATGCAACATAGCAGGACATTGGCACAATTAGCACTGTCCACCAATACCCGGAGAACATATGACAGGGCTTTCCTTCTATTTAAAAGATTCCTGTCACTGCACAACGTCACACAACCTTTCATCATGACATCTTTGTTAGGTTTTGCTTCTTTTTGCCACCTCAAACTCAAATTATCTTACAACACAATCAAGCTATATCTGACAGGCATACAACATCACATGCTAACATTACAACCAAACAACACAAGTTTCATGTCCTCCTACCAGATAAAAACATCCTTAGAGGTATCCAGAGATCCGAACCCCCACGTACCGCGCAAAGGCTACCTATAGACTTCAATATCTTCAAGGATTTATCCAGCCTACTAGATTCAAAACCCTTTGCGAACAACACAAACCTTGTTATAAAAACCGCCATATACGTAGCTTTTTATGGTTTCTTGAGACCAAGAGAATTTACCGCCATCAACACATCCCAGTCCACTCACATTCTGCTTCATTCACACTTAACGAAACACATGGATTACTATATTTTAGCTCTGCATCACTCCAAAACCAATCAACACGCACCCCCGGTAGAGGTTAGATACTATCCTACCCACAACGTGTGGTGCCCCGTCACATTACTGGACACCTATACTCAGCATTTCAAAGCATCACCATGTCAACCACTTTTCTGTCTACAAGGTTCGGTACTCACTACCAACACCTTCATGACCCACGTCAGGTCCCTACTTACACAACTAGGCCTAAAATCAGCTAACTATTCGGGCCACTCCTTCCGCATAGGGGCGGCCTCCACAGCGTCCAGTGCAAACATTCCAGTACATGTTATCAAGTCACTAGGGCGCTGGAAGTCTTCTGCATACTCTAGATACATACCTAACCCGGTACAAGAAGTTAGAAATGCCTTTCAAGATATGTCTGGTTGAAGTATGTATATTGCTCGTTTCGTAATAAAGTATATTTTCTACTTTTGCCCTCTTTATTTGCAGGCCTACCTCATCGTCGGTTCCGGCACACCACAACCGACTTGCTCTTTCACACTATCCCACACTTATCAGTGTTTGTATCTTCTGTACTATCATGAGCCCTTAACACAAATATATATATATTGTATTTCTTTAATATTGTATCCTATTGTAACAATGCAATTTTTGTGGACACAGGAGATACTTGAAAATGAGTCTCAATGTATCCATCCTGGTCAAATATTTTATATATATATATATATATATAAGAAAGCAAACTCTGGCACTCTTCCTTTAAATCCAAAATAAAGTACAGAAATTACCCGGGTGCTTCCAAGCCTCGGTATGTATAATCAATGAAGGAGCACTCCAAGGGATTTTTCAAACTTGTTTATAATCCGGTGTTGAAAAAATCAGTCATCAACGTTTCGACCCAATAGGGTCTTTATCAAGATAACAACAACCTCAAATTAATGTGCATATATACAAAAATACAAATAAATCTAACTTACCCCACCTGAGAAGTGAAGCCCGCTCACCAAGTGCCGCCGAGTAGTGCGCATGCGTACTATTGATGTTAAAAACCTTTTCACTATCATTCCACATATTGAAGGTACGAATTCTATGCGCACTTGGCTTTGTGAGTGTGATAATTACCATGGACCCCCTATTGAATTTTTGATGGAGTGTTTGGGATTTTTGCTACACCACAATTATTTTAGATTTGAGAAGAATTTTTATGTCCAACTCAGGGGGACTGCCATGGGATCGGCTATAGCACCATCATATGCCAATTGCTACATGTACGTGTTTGAACGTTTACGCATACTGGAGAAATTTAATACGCACATTATTTCTTACCATAGATTTGTGGATGATATTTTTATTATTTGGTCTGGCTCTGAGGAGGAATTACACTCCATGGTTAAGGCCATTAATACGGATGAATCCCCGATACAACTTAGCTTGAATTGGAGTTTTGACAGAATACAATTCTTAGATGTGGAGATATATAGATGCATGGATCGGATTTGCTACAGTTTGTATAAGAAATCCTCTGATCGCAACACACTTTTACATTACACTAGTTTTCACCCTTCAGCCCTTAAGAATTCCCTACCTATCTCACAATTTCTGAGGGTACTCAGAAATAACTCGGAGATCAATAATCGGGATTTACAATTGAATGCCATGCGTCAATCTTTTCTTGAGAGGGGCTATCCGAAGTATATTCTGGATAAAACGCTAACTAGAGCCTTTGAAATTTTTGAAAAGGGGACAAGACGGTTAAGTTCACCACGTATCACTATTCCCATGAAGTTTCATTCAGCGAGTATGGATATCTCCAAGAATATTAGGAGACGATGGGAGATTTTGTCAACTGATAAAACCCTTAGTAAGGTCTTCTCCAATCCCCCTCGGATATCATACACTAGGAATAGAAATTTGAGAGACTTTCTGATGAAAACAGACCTCCCTAGAGAAATATTGGCTCCAACTAAAACCAACAAAATGGGTTGTTTTCGTTGTACTGGATGTGTCACTTGTGGTCATATGCTTACAGGCTCTTCCTTTGTACATCCACATTCGGGCAAAAGATATAAGATTCGACACTATATCACCTGTCTAACAGATCACGTGGTCTATTTAATCTCCTGCCCCTGCGGTCTTTTTTATGTGGGTAAGACGGATTTAACCCTCCGTGATAGGATCAGAGGGCATCGATCAGCTATTATGACGGCTTTTAGAGATGGGAAAACGGACAAACCTGTGGCTAAACACTTCCTCGCATTTAACCACAGATTACCCATGCTTAAATTTATTGCTATAGATGTCATACCTATTCCAATCAGGGGAGGTGACCGGTCAAAGTTATTACTTCAAAGGGAGACCTTCTGGATCAAACAATTGGACACGTTACAACCCAAAGGATTGAACGAATATGTTTCATTTAACTCATTTTTGGAGAGACGTTAGTCTATTTTTTATTTATTTTCTTTTTAGGCCTTATATATACATATATATATATACATTTTTTGGCCTCTGCATTTTTCTTTATTACCATAATGTAATTTGTGAAGTTTATTTACTGTTGTATGTGTAGGAACTTAACATACATATGCATGCCTATTAGTAATATTATTCTGTATCTGATGTACACTTGGAAGTATGATCAGTATTTGTCTCTATTATATATGGATTTTATATGATCGGATCACATGTGTTTAGGACTCTGAGGTGTACTAGGTCTTATTTCTTTTCTATTCTCCTTCTTTCACTTTTTTCAGATGTATATGTCTATTCATACACTTCACTTTTCTTTCTCACACATCACGTTTTTGTCTCTTTTCAGAGGCTCTTATTTGTGTTTTTTCACTTTTATTCACTTTTTCTCTGCACATTCTTGTTTTTATTTCTTATTATCCTCTTATGCTTTTTTCACTCTTTGCTTCACGTTTTTTTCTCCTAGCTACACTCTGTGTATTTATTTATTTATTTATTTCAATTGTGGCTCATCAACATTCGATGACTTTTCCGGTCTGTAGATTCCTATCTCTCCTTTTGCTTTGTTTTTATTGATTCAGGTTTCCATGGACACGCTTGCGGTCCATGGGATCACATGATCACGTTATCACGCACGTACGCACACACGTCATGACGCACCGTTTCAGTGACGTCACTACGCATGCGCACTACTCTGCGGCACTTGGTGAGCGGGCTTCACTTCTCAGGTGGGGTAAGTTAGATTTATTTGTATTTTTGTATATATGCACATTAATTTGAGGTTGTTGTTATCTTGATAAAGACCCTATTGGGTCGAAACGTTGATGACTGATTTTTTCAACACCGGATTATAAACAAGTTTGAAAAATCCCTTGGAGTGCTCCTTCATTGATTATATATATATATATATTTATATATATATATATATATATATATATATATATATATTAATATTAAAATACACTTTTAATAATGATGTGTGTATGTGTATATAAAAATACTTAGATTATATATATATATATATATATATATATATATAGCAATGTATATATATGATCTAAGTACTTTTATTTACTTTTTTCAAACTTTTATTTAAGTTTTACAAACTTTGTAAAACTTTTCTGCTGGCATTAGGGGAATCTTTCATACAGTTTGAAAACGAGTTGAAATGTCTATCTGAAAATCAACAAAACAGAGTACTGTAACATGTTAACATCAATATGTGTACGTATAAATTCCACTCACATGAGTTGATTAGACTTGTGTTTGAGTGCCTGTATGCTTCGCATATTTATCATTGCTAAGCAATGCCTATTACGGCTCTCACTATGTGTAAAAAATTGAACAAATTGGTAAGAATATACTTGATGTGCCATGGGAAAGAAATCTCAAAGGATCAAAATATGTTGTAAAAGTGGATGATCTAAACATATGGACATTCACTGCCTGCAGAGATCTACTTGTGCAACTACAAAGATAAATGTCTGTGATACACAAACCATACAGCTGTCCACTTTGCTACCCAGCCAGAAATCTGGTGCCAGGAAGATGTGAGAACCCTCTGATACCATTTACAAACGTACTTTTTCTCATACTCATATTTCAAATGGGAACTGGAAATATTTTGTATCAGATAAAAGGGAATTGCACAACAACATTTTTAAAGTTTCAAACTGTTGGTTTAGGTCTGGGTCAGAATTCTAATCATAGAAATATACCTCTGATAATTTTGTTCTTAAAAAAGGTCTCTCCTCTTTTTTCGCTAGGTACCGTTGTACTTTACAATCAGTGTCCTATCTGCTTTATCCTTAGAATTTTCAGAAAGCTCAGCAAAGAAAAAAAACATACCTATATACAGGGCCGGTGCAAGGATTTTTGCCGCCCTAGGCAAAAGAAGGATTTGCCGCCCCCCTCCCCCCCGGAACATCGCAATGCCCCACCCATATGAACTAATGCCAGTGCTGCACACAGTGTGTGTTTACATTGAAAAGCCTGCAGGGACAAACTATAGACACCAGAACAACTTTATTAAGCTGCAGTGGTTCTGGGGACTATAGTGTCCATTTAATGTGAGGTAAATTAGAGATTAGTGTCACTAATAATATACTAGATTGCCTACTTACAATCAGATGAGGATGGTGATGGGCTCTGGCTGCAGTCTGGCTCCACTGGTCTGGTGTAGAACAGGATCTCTGGAGGCTGTTTGTAACTGTGGTCACAAAATTCAATGTTCTGGGAGAACGGGAAGCAGCTCCATTTTTTGGGGCCTCTTACATAGCTCAAGGTCTGGGCCCCAGGGCCTGACGGTGAGTATGCCCATAAAGCCCACCCATAAGGCCACCTACATGTTCCACCCATGAACTCACAGGGAGTAGAGTGTGTAGGGGATTTGTTATGTGTTACTGTAGAGGATCTAATGTGTGTGCTTACGGAATGTAGTGTATAGGGATACCAGTTTGTGTAGGTGATGCAGTGTGTTTGTGTGTAGTGGAAGCAGTGTGTGTGTGTATAAGGGATGTATTGTGTGTTTCTTGTTGTGTGTAAGGGATGCATTGTGTGAATCTGTGTTTGTATGCATAAGGGATGCAAAGTGTGTTTCTTTGTATGTAAGGGATGCAGTGTGTGTGTCTGTAAGGGGTGCGTTGAGTGTGTGTAAGATGCATTGTGTTTCTGTGTGTGTGTGTAAGAGAAGCAGTGTGTGTTTGCATGTGTGTGTAAGGGATGCATTGTGTGTTTCTGTGTATATGTGCAAAGGTTGCATTGTCTTTATGTGTAAGGGTTGCATTGTGTGTTTCTCTGTGTGTAAGGGAAGCATGTTGTGTTTCTGTGTGTATAGGGATGCATGTGTGTGTGTGTGTGTGTGCGCGCGTGGTGTGAAAGAGCTCCCTGTCCCCCTGTCCTATAGTGCTCTCCCTTCCATTCCTTAGAGATCTCCCCTGCCCCTTAGTGGTCTCTCCTCTCCCCCCACCCTCCCCTAGTGGTCTATCCTCCACCCCCCTCCCTTAGCGGTCTCACCTCACACCCCTCCCCTAGTGGTCTCTCCACCGCCCCTCCCTCCTTTAGTGGTCTCTCCCTCCCCTACGTTCTCATCTCCCACCCCTCGTGTTCTCCTCTTCTTCTCCCCCTGTGTTTTCCTCTTATTCCCCCGCCTCCCTGTGTTCTCCTCTTCTTCTCCCCCCTGTTATCTTTTCTTCTCCCCCCTTCCCTCCCTGTAATCGCTTCTTCTCCCCCGTAATCTTCTCTTCTTTTCCCCCCCTAATCATCTCCCCCCCCTCCCTCCCATCAAATTATCTCCCCCCCTCCCTCCCTGCAATCAAATGGTCTCACCCCCTCCCTCCAATCAAATGGTCTCACCCCCCCTCCCTGCAATCAAATGATCTCTCCCCTCCCTCCCTGCAATCAAATGGTCTCACCCCCCTCCTGCAATCTGGTCTCACCCCCCCCTCCCTGCAATCAATGATCTCTCCCCCCCTCCCTCCAATCAAATGGTCTCACCCCCCCTCCCCTCCCTCCCTGCAATCAAATGATCTCTCCCCCCCTCCCTCCCTGCAATCAAATGATCTCTCCCCCCCCTCCCTCCCTGCAATCAAAATGATCTCTCCCCCCCCACTCCCTGCAAATCAAAATGATCTCTCCCCTCCCACTCCAATCCAAATGGTCTCACCCCCCCTCCATGCAATCAAATGATCTCTCCCCCCTCCCCCCCCTCCCACTCCAATCAAATGGTCTCACTTCCTCCAATCAAATGGTCTCACCCCCCCCTCCATCCCATCAAATGATCTCCCCAGCTTCTCCCTGCCTCCCTGCCTGCCTGGCCAAGTGGCCGAGCTCCCTTTTCAGTCCAGCGACCCGGCGGGACTGAAGGAAGTACACTGAGTGTGCACTTCGCTGTGCGGGGCACTCAGCTGCTGCTGCTGAGAAGAAAAGGGAGAGTGAGGCTACTACGTACAACCGCCCTGACTTCTCCGCGCATAGGCGGCTCAGGCGACAAAGTAAGGGCGGCATTAGGAAGCAGAGTAGCCCCTCCTATATGGCGCCCTAGGCGGCTGCCTAGTTCGCCTTATAGGAAGCGCCGGCCCTGCTATATAAATGGTATGTACTACTTTTATTTAAATATCTACCTGTGTGCTATTTTAAATAAGGGACATGTATATTACATTGTTTATTTTTCAAAAGAGACACAATACTATTGAGAAATTATACTTGTTAACCATATGTGTTGCCATCAAGCTGATTTATACATAGTAGGAGGCAAATAAACATGTAAAGGCTTGCATTTTTTTTATGTCTTCACTTTAACCCTTTAGTGACCAGACCATTTTTAAAATTTCTTACCGTTTGGGACCAGGGCTGTTTTAAATTTCTGCGGTGTTTGTGTTTAGCTGTAATTTCCTCTTACTCATTTACTGTACCCACACAAAAGACAACCTAATGTATCAAACTTGGGGTATTTTGACTCTTTTCATGCAACCATTTTACCACCAGTCTATGCCAAATTAAAAAAAATAATAATGGGGGGTGGAGCCTGACCATCAAGCTGGCAAGACATGCAGAGTCTGAGCTCCTCCGACTTTGGCAGATTTGGGGGCATAACTCCCAGCTATTGCACTCAAATGTTATCCATCAAGCTTTATCTAGGTCAGGGTCCCCTGGGCAAGCAGATCGATACCTCACTCGACAACTTTTGTAGCTGAATGCCTAGACGGGCCTACTGCGGCCTACTGGGAGTGGAGCTGGGGAAAGGCGGCCAATCTCCTCACTCCGCAACTCACAGCAGGGCCCTGCAGTACTCTCCCCCCCTCTGGACTGGTGGGGGTTATCCCGGTCCCCACTGGGTAAGCCTGTCTCCACAGCACATGCCTTTAGTGGCAAGCATGAAACCAAACGACGTACCCAAAATGGCTGCCGCAGCAGTGCCTCCACACTCAAAAGCAGATCTGGAGAGCCAGGAATGGAGCACCCTCTTCAGGGCCAGATTTGATGCCATATGTGAACAATTCTGGAACAGAATAGCTAGCCAACCTGCACGACTTCCGACACCAGCGCCTCCCACACCAACAGTGCCAAGTGCATGTCTGCCCGTTAAGAAGATTTCAGGGGCACAGTCCCGAAGCATTGCCCGCGCAGTTGGCGACCACGCTGCCACCTGCAACGGTAGTCAGACAAGACGCTCCACTACCCTCCAAAAGGGAAAACCCAAAGCACCATGGCTAAAGGCACCCAGGGGCAGCCCATAGTACACACCGGGAGCTGGAGGGCTACCTTACCTCACTCTACTAGCGGTAGAAACGCCATATACGCCCGATTCTCGGTGATCCGACGGAAGAAACAAGTGAAGAGCCCGAGCGATTCGAAGCACTGGAGCCCTCCCTCACCTCGCTCAGCTTCCCCAACCATGAAACGACCTGTGCAGGGGCAGGTTTATTCCAACACGCTGCCACCTATACAGAGCTCTGGCATGCTGACACCCAGGGACACGCTTGGGAAATCCACAACATCACCTCCTAGCACATGGAAGGAATGGGCCTTGAGAGGAGGCATCGGCTGAGTAACTTGCCTTTTTTTTTTTTTTTTCATCCCTCACTCGGACAGCACTTTCTAAGACTACCACCCCTAGCATCCCTGACCAACAACCTGCCGATGGACTCTCCTACCCTGCGAAGGCGTTTAATAGCGTACAGCTTCAGATTGATATGCCTTATTAACATATGTTTTATCTTAGTTTGTGTTTTTGATTTTATTTTATTTTGTAAGCATTTAATATGTGCCGCACAGTCACAGTCCTCAAACATAGAAATTCCCATGCACATTAACGTTGCTCATATTGCCTCAGCCTCCCACCCCCAGACATTTGCCTAAGCAGTCTTGGGAATAACCCACGGTTCTCTTACAACAAGGTGTGCTTTATTTACCTAATAGGTTGGCAATAATATTTTGTGAAGCACTGCCCAGTGGAGACTATCTCCTTTTCTCTTCTTGTATGATCTTATGTTCTAAGATTCTACGGCGCGGACCAGTGGTCACTGTTGTAAATCTTGTTTAACTTCGCTGTTATTTCTCTACTATATTAACAAAAAAGGTGCTGACAACTCGATATATATTGTTAATCTCGCATGCTACTCTTGGAAATGTCAAAATGTCGATACTTGCATGTTGTTCCCTTAAAGCACCACTAAAATAAGGAATTGAAAAAAAAAATAATAATAATAATAATTTGTGATTTTTCTGACACACACAGCAATTTTGAATACATATACGGAGAACTATAAAGGTTACTGCCAAAGAACACCCCAATATCTGTTCAGCAACATCTCCTGAGTACAGTGATACCCCCATATATAAGTGTGTTGGGTTCTCTGGGGGCTAAAATACCTTATTTAGAGGGTGCGCATTCCAGTTTTCCAACTTGGAATTTCACAGCTGGTCATCATGCACCATGTCCTATTTGGGACATTTGTAAAGCTGGCCAATATAATTTACCCCCATCAAACCATATATTTTTGAAAAGTAGACACCGTAGGGTATTTCAAATGGTGGTATTTTAACACTTTCCATACACTAATTGACCACCAGTCTTTGTCAAACTTTTAGGTAGTCATTTTTTTCTCTCACGTTGTACTTTAGGCAT
Organism: Pelobates cultripes; assembly: GCA_933207985.1. Taxonomy (NCBI): domain Eukaryota; kingdom Metazoa; phylum Chordata; class Amphibia; order Anura; family Pelobatidae; genus Pelobates; species Pelobates cultripes. The sequence continues at coordinate 152,222,525 of OW240916.1, read as the reverse complement.
GGATTCTCAGTTCCAAATACGTGTTCAGCAATATCTCCCTAGTACAACAGTGCCCCCAATATACAGGTTTTATGGTTTTTTGCAAACTTACTGGAGTCAAATGTAGGGCTTTACCCTTTTCCATGTTTGCATATTGTAATTTGCCAGATTGGTTTGCTGGGCCTATGTTGCCTTTGAGACCGTATAGCAGCCCAGGGAAATTAACCCCATCATGGCATACCATTTGTAAAAGTAGACAACCCATGGTATTCAAAATTGGGTATGTCCAATCTTTTTTTAGTAGCCAATTAGCCACAAATGCTGACCAAAGTTAGCGTTTTATGGGGGTTTTTTTCTTTGCACTTTCACTGGTGATTTCATCGTCGTGATATGTTTTACTGTTTTCAACACTCTTATTTGTGTTCAGCAAAGTCTCCTGAGTATAACAATACCCCCCATGTACAGGTTTTATTGTGTTTTTGAAAGTTACACGGTCAATATAGGGCTTGCCCAATTCAGTTTGCCATATTGGTTTGATCCGACCGTGATCGCAGCAGATCGCCGGTCCAGGTATATATATATGTCCTATTTGCCGAGGACATACTAGGTATGTCTGCAGTCATTAACGATCGTTTTTTGTCGGACATTCCCAGTACGTCCACGGTCGTTAAGAAAATATACATAGAAGGAAATTGTGTATATATAATAATATATATGTGTAATTTTACTCTAAATGTATTTTTACATTAATATATGTATTAATAAAAAATACACTTAGTATGACATTATATATAAGATATACATATATACATATTATGTATAGATATAATATATGTATAAATATATCTCATATATACATATATATATTTGTTAATTTATTAACTTTATTTACATTTTATTTACATTTTTCAGGCAGTCCCCCTGCTGACAGCATTGCGGTCACATGGCCCCTGGGGGTCCTAAATTGCAGAGGGGGGACTGTCTGGGCAAAGTCCAAACAGTCCCCCCTCAGAATAAGACCAACTGCAGGCGGTGGGAACGGCAGTGAACGGTAAGTACATGGGGAGGAAGAGGTAGGAGGTTAATTTTTTAATTTAATTATTATTATATATATATATATATATATATATTTTATTTTATTTTTTTATTTACTCGAGGCACTCAGTACAGGCAGAGCATTGGAAGCCTGCCTACACTACCGGCCACCAGGTGCAGCAACCTGGAAGTGATCGCCGGGGGGAGCAATCACTTAGGTGCCCGGCAGTGATGGGGAGTATTCCACGATGCCTCGATATCAAGGCATCGTGTAATACCCTTAGAGCGGCTGGAAGCGATCATAATCGCTTCCAGTGCTCATTTTGGCCACGAATGTACAGTGGTACGTCAGCGGTCGTTAACAACCGTTTTTTGGCTGACGTACCCTGTACGTCCGCGGTCACCAAGGGGTTAAAGTACATTGCTAAAATAATTTTGTAATGTTAAAGGAACACGCACCATAACCATTAAAACATGCTGTAGTTGTTATGGTACCAGACGTGTCCTGACATTCCTCATTGTAAGTAGCCAGATAGCCAGAAGGTCTCTATCTGAGTTAAGCCTGATAGTGCAGGGCTTGACTCATTGGCTGAGAGCAATCAGCTTATGTTTAGCAGAGCTAACAGACGCTCCTAAGCAGAAATACCACAATTGTACAATTTTTAGCAGAGATTGGCAGTTAACTGGCTATGTAAAAATAGTATCAAAATATCCTTAAATAAACACGCTGAGATGACAATATATAAATAAATACTTTTGTGTAGCAATTTTGTTTTCTATCAAACAAGGCAGAAATAACAAATTCTATATTCTGTTCTTAGATTTTGTAACTACTAAAAATTAACTGAAATCCTAGACATGTACTCTATAAATCTGAAAAATAAATTTAATTTAGTACAAATTACTTTTCTTCAACTGCACTATTTATGTATTCATTATCATTGCCAAAACTGTGAAAAAAATATTTTATTTTTATTTTTCTAAATATTGTATGTCACATCAAATTGAAGCCTTTTTTGTCCTTAAAATACAGTAAATAATATGTGCTGGCAGGGCCGCCACCAGAAATTTTGTGCCCTTATACAGCTCAAGGTCTGGGCTTCCCAGCTAGGGAAGAAGGCAACAGAAAAGATAACTGCAGTTTTGCGAGCCGTTTTAAAGGGACATTCCAGACCCCTAAAGCACTTTGGTTTGTCGAAAAGCTTTATGTGTGAAGAGTGTGTCGTATATTTTTATTTTGGAAAAATTTCAGATTTCAATAGAAATTGGTTACACCTCCCGAGCTTTTCAATCAGACAACAGGTCCTGTTACTTCCTGGTTTGGTTAGCTTATTTGCACTGAACTTGAGGCAGCAATTCCTCAGAGAAGCGGCCTTGCAAAGACTTCCCCTTGAGCTGCATTGTGAAGTCCGTGATTGGACAGCCACAGAAAGTCTGGGCGGGTTTAGAAAAGGAGGTCTTGCAAAAGCAGCAGACAAAAAAGCTGAAGGTTTTGCAAGTTGTCGTTAGATACACTCCTTTTAAAGCTATTAAATGCATGCAAGTTTTCTTTTGGGGTATATCTACTAAACAGTGATTTTATTTAAGATATACTCCAATGAGAAACATACATCATTAAATGCATGCATGTATTCACTACTAAACAGTGAGTTCTCTTTTCATAGATTTTATTTTTGTATTTAGGCATTCCCTTTGACACCATAATCCAGTCGATACAAGGCAAAACCACAGCAAACATTGCAAATGAAGGTGAGAAACAGAAACATTTTGTATTTCTCCTCTTCTCTGTAGGTTTTCTCTATGCGGACTGACAGGTGCAAAGGACAGCACATATAACAATGATTGAGAGGGAACGAAGATGGAAGTGCCCAGTTGCAGGATGAAGAGGTTGTATTTCTATATTTCTTTTTCTTTTTCTTACACAAACACATTTTTTTAAATATAGATATGATCAAACATAATATTAAACAAACTAAAAAGAAGTAAACCCTTTTCTGTCCTTCTACTAACATTTGTCTAATTTTAGAATTTGGCATTAGCTGAACCTCCGACTTTGTGCTTCGTGCAGTAATCCACTCTGGTGCAAGTGTTTTCCCAGACACGCTATAATTTCATTTATATAGAAACGTGCAGGGCAACGCATCAAAATATTTAGCATAATTTAAGTAGACACCTATTGCAACACCCTCCTTTATGTTTATACTTGTTCCGAGATAGAAAGCAGATGTTTGACATTATCTAATCTTTGTATAAAGGCCATGTTTGCTTCTACTGTAATAAGGTCTACAAAGCATTACAGAGTAATGTCCTTTAATAGACCGTCAATCGTCTGACATCATGTATACTACAAAGAAAGGTTTTACTCCCTTTTATTTGGCACACCATTTACTTATACACCACTGTGATGCACTAAGGATTCACCTGGTTGTATGCATGCAACCTTCTCTGCCCAAAGACAAACTGTTATCTCAGTTTAATGATCCAATTGCTAATTAAAATACAGCAATTAGATATACTGTTCTTTTTTTAAAACAGCGTTTAGTTTTGTTTTTTTCCAACTGTAGCCTTGCTGACAATGCAAATCACTTATTGTACCATGATGTCGTGCCCCAATGTTCATGCAAGAAATAATGGAACGGTGTCAGAACCTGTTTGAAAGTGTTTTATACTTCTGAAAAACATAGAATGTGGTGAAACACCAAGAAATGGATCAAATATAACCTTTAATGAAATCTGGTAAAAACTATCCAACGAATGGATATATAAATAGAACAAAGTACTCTATAGCTGAAAGAAAATATCAATACAAAAAGAAAAACCGTGACAAAACAAAGGGGAAGAGTACAGCTAAGCAATAAAATAACTTGTCCTGTGACAAGAAGAAAAATGTACACCTGGGACTCACCATAGATATTCCCATGGAAAACCTTGGTGTTGAGTACCAGCATATTCCTCCCAAAGTCTGGAACGGGAAAAATATGCCTGAAGGATATTTGTACAGAAATACCCAAATGTGTGAACAAATACTGAAAATGCAAATAGTGTGTGATAGTATATTTAGCTGCCTCACAGTTTATCAATATGCCATGTATTAACTCTCTATGGCTCAAAGATATGAAAAAAGTATCAAGTGGGCTGAAAATCCACTGAACGCATAAAAGTAAGTATACAGATAAGAAAACCGATATGTAGTTTGAACCAATGGTCCTAAGGCGGTCAGTTGTTGCAAGCTAGGAAATGTATGTACCAGAGTCTCTTTATTAAATGGAATCCCAATTGTATAATTTGTAAATTTATGTATTAGAACACACTTATAAAAATACGTGTTGGAAAGCCATATGAATTAAATATATGTATGGGCCTGTAACGCTATTAGGTAAGAGCTACGATATATAAATCTGACTCTCCAAAAGAAGATTACTGATATTTTAGTATATTCCAATGCAAGGTCTGAAATAAGTTAATCTTATTTTCCCTTGGTTAGTTTACTATACCTATGTTTGTACACCCTGTCAGCCAAGTCTGTAAAAACAGGATAGAAATAATAGATTCACACTCTGACAAAAATTACTTATCAATTGTACTCAATGGTCTCTTGAATTAATTGAAATAAAAAAACAAAAATCAATGTCAATAATAGTGCATTGATAAATAATCACAAGTGAATATTTCACAAGTCTAGAAAGTATTCTCAAGTGGAAATAAGGACAAAAAATAATAATGAAAATATGTAAACTGAAAATCAATGGAAAATTTAAAGCTGCCTAAGGGCTCCAATGATCCAAACCCCCTCTTGGGGATCTATTCTACAGCATTCTATTCAAACTATATTCTATTCAAACTGTCTTCAAACAGCATTCTATTCAACCTGTATTTACTCAGAATCTTTCTACTTTACTCCACTTTATTGTCTACCTATACAGAATATTTAATATAACATCTATCTAATTTGGGTCTCTTTCTCTTTTATTTCACATCTTCTTATGTTGTTTATACCATGTTTCCTAACAAAAATGTAAAATTCACAGGTCTCCTAAATTCATCCCTCTCAGCAGAGTACACGCTGGAGAAAAAAATACAACCAACCGCTTAGCGGCTAAACACCCACAGGGACCAATCAACCAATAACAGCCTTGACAGTTGTATTTAAAAATGGACTCACCCTCTGACATCCTCTAGCACTCCTGATGATCCCGGTTACAATCGCCGGGTGAAACGCGTGTAGAGTGGTGTTCATTGGAGCTGGCGTTTTTTTCTTATTTATGATTTGTTATGCTTTAGTTGTACTCGAACTCCTCCGCTCACGACTCCTATTAGACTTCTCATTTACTTAATTAGTCTTTCTAGTAATTGTTACAACTTTTAGTTATACTTGTTGGGATATTTGTATCCATTTTGGGTTACTCGTATGGGGGAACGTGTGTGGGCTGTCAAATATGTAGGGATTAGAAAACTATTTTGACTAACTTTATACTAGCAGAGGGACTAACCGACACATGTACCTCTTTATATGACCCCAGATACTATAGGATAGTCTATAGACTGCTGACTTTTATACCACAAACTCTGTTTTCTTATCTGTATACTTACTTTTATGCTTTCAGTGGATTTTCAGCCCACCTGATACTTTTTTGATATCTTTGAGCTATAGAGAATTAATATGTGGCATAGTGTACAGCGCTACGGAATCTGATGGCGCTGTATAAATAATAAAATAATAATAAATAATAATAATATTAAACTAGAAGGCAGCTAAATATACTGCCACCCACTATTTGCATTTTCAGTATTTGTTTCTCATTGCCACTTCCTCACACTTTTGGGTATTTTTGTACAAATATCCTTCAGGCACCTTCATTGATATTCTATGCTTAAATTAAGTTTAGGGAAGAAAAAAAAAAATCCCTTAAATTCTCAAATAGCTGTCTAAATACCAAGTGATATGCTCAATAGCGAATGATTGGTAATTAAGCGTGCCACATTAACTCCACAGGATACAAATGTAACGATATGAGAACTAACAAAAAAAGTAGCAATCTCCACCTTTGTGTTTATAAGCCCTCATGGAAATCTATATAACACTGGCTACAACAGAGCCTAATGTAATCACCCAGAGGCAAAAGTCAAAACACAAAGGAATAGTGAGAGATATGCTTAAACAGTGAGAAATAAGCACATGAAAAAATATATAAAGTGAAGGGTATATATACAAGAAGATAGGTGATAGGGATATATGCAAATGACTCCACCTCTCTATAAATACTAGAGGTATCTGGTAAAGGTGTCCCTAGTCTCTAGACCCTAAATCTCCTGTAAACACCTTCATGGGTGTTCTATGCTTATACTCCATCTAGGGTAATTCCCTCAACTTCGCAATCGCTGTCTAAGTACTAAAAGACAAAAAAAAAATTCTTAAAATAAGTAAAGTGAAAAAAGTGCGTGCATAGTGATAAGGTGCTCCATAACGGAGAGACCCGTGAAAAAAACCCGTTATGGATTACCTTATCACTATGCACACACTTTTTTCACTTTATTTATTTTAAGAATGTTTTAATTTTTTTTTGTCTTTTAAAAATAATTTTTTTTTAAAATATTTATATAAATTATAATATATTGGGCTTGATTTACAGAGTCTGATGCTGTGTTATGCTGTGCTTTTTTGTCATGGCTGCTACAGCAACAGAAGTTTGATATCTTCTGGCTGGAATAACTCACTACACCCCTCGAAAAAAATATTGCAGATTTACAGTTGTAAAAAAGACAATTTTGTAATAAATGCTGCACCAGATGTAGAAGTTTTAGAAGTGTGTAGCCAGTGAGACAGCTTAATGAAGCCTGACTGAGCATACACTGCAATTTGGAGAAATGAAACTTGTGAATAGAAAAAAAAAAGTAAAATAGGGAGCTATTTTTCTAGCCTATGTGTAGGGGGCTGAGGGTGTGGTGGAGGCTAAAATATAACTGGGTAGAGGTCTCATGAACTTTACTTCACCTCATGCACACGTATGTGTGCAAGCAGGTTTCCAAGCCCCATAGTCCATTAATAAATGGTCCCCTGATCGTAACAGTCAGGGGCCAGAAGGGTGCCCAACCCTTCTGCCCCTAATAATGCTCACTTATCTCCTGGGGATCCAGAGGACCAAGGATAAATAATTATCTGGTTAATTATCTGGGGAAATGCATTCCATCACCCTGCAGGTTAGAGGCCTTCAATCTCATATCCACCAATTCACTTGAACTCTTACTCTTCATTACTCCTCCCTACCTTTTTATGATATTAACCTATTTGTTTTCAGGTGGAGTTTGAACTTTTTCTTTTATATATTGTACGAGAATAAGATTACACTTCTGATTGCAACCCCTGAGTGCCTTATTGCAGGTCATATTAATATGTTTCCAGTTGCCAATCAGTCCTTAGTCTACTTCCTGATTCTGGGTACAGGTCCTTTGTAGCAGTAGAAAATCTTGTCATGGAGTGGCTAAGGTGACAGACTGAAGAAAGGTGTAAAGCCTCACAGTGCTCCTGCGTCCCGACCAGTTTCATCCTGTGGACTAAGGGTATCTTATAACTAAACTTTGATTGTTTTGCCTAAGTCAGGTGTGGTTTTTTTTGTTTTTTAACTTTGCATGCTTTTAAACCAGTCACGTGCCTGTTTGTTGTGTGATATATTATGATATATAATCTTTCATTAAAATATGCACACAAATGGTCGATTTACAAGAGTTAATTGAACTCTTTTTGGAAGTTTTTTATTACTTAATTCTAATAAATTCAAATGCATCTAGTAAAATCAGTGTACAGCACAAATAATATAGTACAAATACCAAAGCCTATGCCAATGTCACTGAGTATTTACCTAAAAGTATACCAATGTCAGTGAGCAATACAGACAAAATAAGCAAAAAACAACAAATGTCAGTGACTACGTAGGATCAAAAAAATTAGTTCAAAGCCATTAGGTGTACAGTATAAGGCAAATTATCAGCCACAACAGTTTTTTATAGACAACTACTTTCATCACAGGCGTAGGAGAATAGAAAGAAACTAAAGCTGTTGCACTGTCTACGCTGTAGATTAATAGTGTAGAATTCCGAACTAGTAACTTACACAATAATGGGAACATACAAAAATAATGATTTATGTGAATAGGTGGATCCTAGTGGGATTCATAATGTGCTTCAAAACTGTTGTACTTGTAGTTCAGAAAATAAGAAAGAAAGTAGACATTGTGCAAAAAGGCCAAACAGTAAAATGTCTGTGCACATAGCCAAGAAGTGCCTAAACAGGTAATAAGGCACATGGCTAGCCAAGACCAGAATAAAACCCCAGTAAGATCTCACTGAATCCTTGCAAATATTACTGGAATCCAGGTGTGTACCAATATCCAGATAGCCATAGTGACAGTGAAGTGGAGTGGGCCATGTCAGTAATGGCATAGACAGAAATACCGCTTACAGCGGATCAAGCTTCGCTGTATCTTATGTTTGAGGCTAATGTTCTCTCCTTCCCCCAAAGACATTTGAATGACCATATTTAACATCCTGTCTGTTGTGATTTCCTTAATTTTAGAGCATAGTTTATATTAGGGTCTCCATTACCAATGTAAAAATATGTATTTAACAGTGAATATTTCTGATAGGTTTCCCAGTGAAATATGTAAGTGTGAGAGGAGTTTTGTCTATAATTTTTCAAACAAGCATTGGCAGGCACTGAGTATCATTCGGCAACTGTACTGTTAGACTTATTCTTCACATACATTGAATTATTGGCATACTGCATATACTTCAATAATTTAGGCACAGCAAACACTATTTTTTCATAAACATATATGTATATATATATATTTTAGAAATGAAACCTTCTCTTTCCTGTATGCAGCCCTTTCCACCCATAAAATCAAGTTCAATACAATTTTATTTATGCCTGCATAACTTCACCACCAACAGTAAAAATGTTATGCTCCCTGTGAGAAGTGATGATGTGAGAGGCTCCGTTGACTAAGTTGCTTATTATTCAGTGAGTAACCGGGGCTAACACATTTTTTAATTTACATGTTTACTTGCTTCTATTTCCCAGTCTGTGGAATGGTGCCATTTCAAGCTATAAAGATTTATTGGAGGAAAACATAACGTAACTTGTCATCTTACAACTTCATCTCCGTTGAGGCATGGCAATGTAATACAGTGTACTTCCTTGTATCGACTAACAGGTACAGTTTTAAGAATCTACATCTCAGCAAGACTACCAGTTCACTGTCAGATGAGTTGATCATGCCAGATTTCTAATATACTTATATGATATTAAAATCATAGCAAATGCAAAGCCATTAGATTTAGATCAAATTTTTGGTGAAAATCCATTCCATAGTGGGACTAAGCATAAGTTTCCACCAGATAAGCAATGCCAATCAAGTTGCCTACTGCAGTCAGGCTGGGCATATCCCAATTAAAAAAAAAATGAATACTTTCACCGCCTATACCACTTGTGTACTGTGCCATAAAATACTATAATATAATTGTCAAGACTCACCTCGGTTCCCTCGCTGCTCTGGCAGCACCTCCGAATTGCGGCCACCTGAACGCGCACATGCACGAATGCAAGGGGCGGGCTGTGACCTCCAAACACTGATCACGTCATGTCTCCCAGGCAATGATAGACGCTTGGGAGACGTGCACAATCATTCCATGCCACTGGAACTAATTAGGTATATGTTTACCCCCATTATTATATTTATATAGCGCCAACAAACTCCGTAGAGCTTTATAATGGGTGGACTAACAAACATAATTGTAGCCAGACAAGTTTGACACACAGAAACAGAGGGGTTGAGGGCCCTGCTCAATGAGCTTACATTCTAGAGGCAGTGGGGTAAAGTGACACTAAAGGTAAGGGAAGTATTAGGGAAGTAGATTGTTAGAATAGTATTCAATGAAGACTTAGTGTTTTTGGAGCCATTAACAGCTTAATTGATATGCTTTTGTGAAAAAATGAGTTTTTAATGATTTTTTTGGAAGGAGTGGAGACTGGGTGAGCGTCTAACAGGGAAGAGAGTTCCACAGGAACGGTGCAGCCCTAGAGAAGTCATGGATACGAGCATCAGTGGTGGGAGTACGAACAGAGGATAGGCGCAGGTCTTCGGTAGAGCGTAGGACCCTAGATGGGACATACTTGTGTATTAGGGAGGATAGATAGGTGAGAGTAGCATTATGTAGAGATTTGAAAGAAAGAACCAGAATTTTATATTGAGCCCTATGTCTTATGGGAAGCCAATGCAGGGCAACCCTTCTAAACTGACAGCCCCATTCAGCAATAGGGTGTTATGGAGGCATGGCAGAATAGGTGTACCTTACATTTGGCACCCTATTTAAACTCTGAACAGCTGAGCCTTCAGTTGTTCTGTGCTACTATCCTGCAAGCTACCTGTGTTAAAGCTGATCTCCTGGATTTACCTGACCTCTGGCCTGCCCTTCCGTTTCTGATACTTGCTGCCTGGAATTTTGACTATTGGACTGCCTGACCTTGCTGGATTTGTTTTCCCTGTGCTTTGCTTATTATTTTGCTGCATTTAGTGTTTCATATACCTAACGTGACAATAATATTATTAACAGAGGGCTTATTAAATATTCCTCCATTAAATGCATGGATGGCGGGATGGAGAATAATAATATATAGGTAGCAGTCCACGTGATACCCAGTCCCTTGGACCTAGTGCCTATGGGGTCAAACCAGTCCTAACTGTACATAATAGCAATCCCATTCCCCTTTAGTCCAAATGGAACACGGCAATGCGCAGTGCAATAGCCTAAAAAAGATTAATTCTTACCCTACTTGAAAATCTTCCATAGTCTTTCTTCATTAAAAACAAAATAGTCAAAATCCAACAGAAATGTACTTAGTAAATAGTAACACCTGATCTTAATTCCTGTTGAATAAACCCTACATTCCCTATTCAGTTTATGCCGATTGCATGCCAATGCTTTTGACTTTGTCTCTATGAATTTATTTAAGAACCCACAATGCAGCAAAATTACTTAAACTTCATTTTGCAGAAATTACAAGGTAACTCTTACACAGCTTTACAGAGAAGTACAGAATGTGACTTAAAAAAAGTAATATGCAAAATGTAATATAAACATTGCTCACAGCTTTAGAGAGGCTGGCTAGAGATTTAACATCTGCATCCCCCTCTTTAATTCTTCTTGGGAACCATATATTATAACCACATATGTTTGGTAACTATTATTTCTGCAAATGAAACTGGCAGTCATAGTTAAAGAAAACGTATATGGAAAATCCAAATTTTTTTATAGCCAATTAAAAGACTCTGAAAAGTGATTCAGCTTCTAGTGTAGTGAGACATTTTAAAGAATATTTATTTTTCATTTACATCAATCATCGGAAAATCCTTCAAGCAGCAAATTATGATCCCAAACAAAACAAATGTAATATCCATTTTAAATATGTTTGGTAGTTTACACACTCCATAATGTTTTTTTTTTTTAATACAATAAGAATAAAATAGTTCATCCAGAATATTTGAAGCTGGAGATTTAAAAAGAGATTTAGAAGACGCTGGGCGGTTTGAATGCGCACGCTGCCCGTGCTGCGCATGCGCATTTGGATCTGACGTCGGCAGGGTGAGGAGAGTTGCCCGGCACTGGAGAAGGGTAAGTGGCTGAAGGGGTCCCCCTGAGGGTGGGGGGACCTAATGACCCTATAGTGCCAGGAAAACGAGCTAACAAAAATACATAATAAAAATAAATGAAATAATGATGGTCATGTTTTGAGTATTTGACAACAAACAGGTAATATCTGAGATTTAATTATAGATACTTTAGCTAGTTAGTTTTATATTCTATTAAAATTATCATTCTAAAATAAAACACACAAACATTTTCTAAAAATATTAATGATAAAAAAAAAAAAACCTTTTCCCATATCAAGATATGTAGAACCATAGGAAAGGCTCATTCGTTAAGAAGTAGTAATCATCCACCTCTGAAAAATTGTATATGGGATCATAATAGAAAGCCCCTATATATGCATTGCTTGGCATGGTGTTAAGGCTTGAAAATGTCACTTTAAAGTGCTGAAATGTTGCTGATGTTTTTGATGATAAAATAATCTTCACTTTTGGAAATATCTTCATATTTGCAGATAATTACAATATCTTTTCTACTGAACAATGAAGCTTGCAACAGGGACTTCATTATTATTTTATTATTTATATAGCGCCAGCAAATTCCGTAGCTCTGTACAACGGCTGGACTAACAGACACGTAATTGTAACCAGACAAGTGGACGTACAGGAACAGAGGGGTTGAGGGGCCATCAACGCCTCTGTTCCTGTGCAAGAAAATCAAACTTATCACAACTCTAGGCTGTGTTAAACATTGATTTCACAGAGGTGGAAATATGGATTTGCTAAAAATAAGACTTCTTTAAATACAGGCAAAACAGTTGCAATGATAGCCCAAATTGCCTATACAGATTAATATAAATATATAAATATATGAGCATGTGGTTGGATCCTAATAGCTCATATGGCTTACATACTGAGTAACTATCCTCCAAACTTTATCCCAAACCTGTACACATATAAAGACTGCTTAGATTGTCCCATACGAAAACAGATTAGTGCAGTAACTCTTAGTGCCAGTCATAAAATATGGGGATGCTGTTCATGCATTTGTAGAGCAAACAAATGTGACTCCACACTCAGTATAATTCCTTGTATCGTTTTGTTCTCTAATGTAAACACAGTACTCATCTTTGTGATATGTTGAAACTACTGTATTGGCTAACTCTTGAATCCAACCACACACTTCATCTTTCTTGTCATAACTACATCTCTGGAAAAGTCTCACATTGCTTGCGGTGTATGTTCATTCCCCCACCCCTATATCCTTCGTTCGGCCTCATGCTACTTCCTCCTGCTTCTTAATGTCAATCTCCAATTTAAAAAGGTGGTCGGCCAAGCAGCTTTCTCCTACAAAGTTCCACATAACCTGTCGAGGAATATCAGATCTGCCACCAGTCAGATGTCGTTCAAAACATCTGCATTTAACTGTTCGTGTATTGTATGTTTCCTATTATATGTGTACTTAGGGTGTCTACGTGCTCCATTGAAAACAAGAGGAATGTCAATGTATTCTAAGTTTTAAAAATAGTTTATTAATAGATAAATACAGCATACACAACACGATGTAACAAAAATATATATTTTTAAAAATGGTAGCACTGTGTACCAGTAGGGCTGTAGTTTATAAATTTTATTAGATGTATTTATAACATCTTAGATATAACAACGATAATCTAATTATTTACTAAATATTTGTATGTGTATATTTTCATCTGGGCTTTTTGGGGTAATTTGTGGTCCACAAATGTTGTGAAATTAGTTTTCTGCTCTTGTGCAATGTTTAATTTTTCAAAAAGGTTTTCATTTATTTTTTCCAGAGCTTTATTGATTTTATTACATCCTTGAAAGCATCTTTTACGGATAACACAAATCCTCATATAACACTGGGGGTGCACTAAATAGGTAGTTGTGAGTGCAAAACAGGATAAGATTCCCTACTTCTTTTTGCAAATTCAACATTACCGTTGAAACTGTTAGAACTGTCAGAATCAATTCCTGAACAATATACATTATTATCTTTTTAAAGTTTTTGTTGTGAATATATTTTATTTTGTTTTCTTCGGTCTTGAATAAAACATGTAGACAGTTGGATTTGCAGGTCCATCAATGCAGTAAAAGGTTAGTCTGGCAAAACCAAAAAGAAATGTGCAACAATAGTAGAGTTCGAGATTCCCCTGTATGAAAACCAAAACACAGCAAACCTGTCTAGAGCCTGTATTTTTGAGCTGTGGAGTGCCAGATTCATAGAGAAGCATATACAAATTGGCTATTGCCCTTTAATCCCCCACACCGTGATGGCGCAAGCCACAATAGAATAGACATTGGGGTTCCCACCATTCCTTCATCAATTGTTTTCCATAATCAATAATCTGTCTTGGCCCATTCTGTGACTAAAACCAAGTGGCAGGCTGTGTAATATATGTTTTAAAGTCTGTAAGTGCCACTCCACCTCTGCGCTTCAGAATAGCCAACTTGTCAAATTGTTTCCCTGCCAGAGGTACCACATCAGCATTGATTGTAATGCGGTATTCCAATGTAAATGGTCTGAAAGACGTAAAGAAGGCGAGGAAGAGATTCATCTTGATCACCTGTTTCCCATGTGTTGTAGAGTGCTAAATAGATATACCCAATTAAAACTCATCAACTCACTCAATCAAAGGCCTCTCATCATCCGTAGACCAGAGGAAAAAGCCCTCGGTTTGTCCCACTTTCCTAGGCATTATGGTTAGTGTTCTGGTGGGGTTATTACGGGATTCCCTAATGGATATAAATCCCATTTGATCTGCATGAATCAGGGACAGGAGGGGACGCTGGAATCTTGAAGCAGTGATCATAGCGAATAGCTTTAAGTCGCAATATATAAGGGCATGCAATGGGCCTGTTCTTACAGTGCTCACTGTCATTGATTTCTTTGTGTAGGATAGTAACATTGGCTGCTAGCGCCTGACTTGGGATATAGTGGCCATCTCGGGTTAAGCTTAACACCCTTATAAATTCAGGGTATAGTGTGTCCGCAAAATTTTTATATTATCAAAGTGGTTGGCCATCTAGGGCTCAGAATTTGCCCACCTTTTGAGGTTCTAACTGGTTTCCTTTGTGAATCGTACATCTGGGTGATGACCTCTGGGTCTAGAGTATTTTTTACATTGTAAGATGTAAATATCATTTATCAGTGTGAGTAATTGGTTGGGGTAGGCTATAAATGTATGATAAATAGGTGCATTCTGCAGCCAAAATCTCCGGTGGGAGGTAACGGCTTATTGTGTCTGTAATGTATGCAAAATATGTAAGTTTTGCATCTTTGTTTATTAATCATGTAGGTGTACAGGGAGTGCAGAATTATTAGGCAAATGAGTATTTTGACCACATCATCCTCTTTATGCATGTTGTCTTACTCCAAGCTGTATAGGCTCGAAAGCCTACTACCAATTAAGCATATTAGGTGATGTGCATCTCTGTAATGAGAAGGGGTGTGGTCTAATGACATCAACACCCTATATCAGGTGTGCATAATTATTAGGCAACTTCCTTTCCTTTGGCAAAATGGGTCAAAAGAAGGACTTGACAGGCTTAGAAAAGTCAAAAATAGTGAGATATCTTGCAGAGGGATGCAGCACTCTTAAATTGCAAAGCTTCTGAAGCGTGATCATCGAACAATCAAGCGTTTCATTCAAAATAGTCAACAGGGTCGCAAGAAGCGTGTGGAAAAACCAAGGCGTAAAATAACTGCCCATGAACTGAGAAAAGTTAAGCGTGCAGCTGCCACGATGCCACTTGCCACCAGTTTGGCCATATTTCAGAGCTGCAACATCACTGGAGTGCCCAAAAGCACAAGGTGTGCAATACTCAGAGACATGGCCAAGGTAAGAAAGGCTGAAAGACGACCACCACTGAACAAGACACACAAGCTGAAACGTCAAGACTGGGCCAAGAAATATCTCAAGACTGATTTTTCTAAGGTTTTATGGACTGATGAAATGAGAGTGAGTCTTGATGGGCCAGATGGATGGGCCCGTGGCTGGATTGGTAAAGGGCAGAGAGCTCCAGTCCGACTCAGACGCCAGCAAGGTGGAGGTGGAGTACTGGTTTGGGCTGGTATCATCAAAGATGAGCTTGTGGGGCCTTTTCGGGTTGAGGATGGAGTCAAGCTCAACTCCCAGTCCTACTGCCAGTTCCTGGAAGACACCTTCTTCAAGCAGTGGTACAGGAAGAAGTCTGCATCCTTCAAGAAAAACATGATTTTCATGCAGGACAATGCTCCATCACACGTCCAAGTACTCCACAGCGTGGCTGGCAAGAAAGGGTATAAAAGAAGAAAATCTAATGACATGGCCTCCTTGTTCACCTGATCTGAACCCCATTGAGAACCTGTGGTCCATCATCAAATGTGAGATTTACAAGGAGGGAAAACAGTACACCTCTCTGAACAGTGTCTGGGAGGCTGTGGTTGCTGCTGCACGCAATGTTGATGGTGAACAGATCAAAACACTGACAGAATCCATGGATGGCAGGCTTTTGAGTGTCCTTGCAAAGAAAGGTGGCTATATTGGTCACTGATTTGTTTTTGTTTTGTTTTTGAATGTCAGAAATGTATATTTGTGAATGTTGAGATGTTATATTGGTTTCACTGGTAATAATAAATAATTGAAATGGGTATATATTTGTTTTTGTTAAGTTGCCTAATAATTATGCACAGTAATAGTCACCTGCACACACAGATATCCCCCTAACATAGCTATAACTAAAAACAAACTAAAAACTACTTCCAAAAATATTCAGCTTTGATATTAATGAGTTTTTTGGGTTCATTGAGAACATGGTTGTTCAATAATAAAATTAATCCTCAAAAATACAACTTGCCTAATAATTCTGCACTCCCTGTAGTTATATCATAACTCTTATAAATCCCTCTGGAGTCCTGTGAGGGTGACCTGATTGAAAGGATGGCATGTGCTTTTATTTTTTTTAGGTCTGCCTCCCTCATTGTGTCTTAATGGTTGATCCTTTCTTGAGGCAGAAACCCCTACTGATACATATGCGTGCTTCCCACACTATGAGCAGGGCCATCTGTTCAGTGTCATTTTTTTAATTGGATAGTGTAGTTGGGCCTCATCAAGGATGTGTTGCTGTGGAATAAGGCAGTCATGTAGCCTTCAAGAGGAGGTGCTTGGACTGTGGGCTGGGGAGGTAATTTGTACTGTGATTGGTGGGTGGTCAGCCCACGTGGCGGTTCCTGTGGTAGTCGAAACCAGTTGGGGAAGGTGGTAATGCATCACAAAGAAGATGTTTCTAGAGTATGAGTTATGTGGTTGGGAGAAATTAGTGAAGTCACGTTCATCATAGTGGGTAGTTCTCTAGCAGTCAGCCAGTTGGTGTGAGTGAAGTAAGGCTCGGGTCTTCTGTAAGGTCTCATTAGGGAGCAGGGATGACCAGTAATGGGTCTAAGACATTGTTAAGATCCACTCAAAAGATCAGCATGCCTCTGTAAAGTCTTGCAATTTATGCAAGTATTTTGGACAAAAAGTATTGTTGGGCCTTGTAGGGCAGTAGATGTTAGCAAATGTATATGTATGGGACAGAATTTAACAAAAATGAAATGGACCTACCAATCCACCAGAACAGACCTCAAATATTGCGATGTTTGCTTTGCTGTAAAGTCTCATAGTGCACGTGATCTCTTCTCTGGGGTATTCAGCCAGTGTATTTACAGAGAGTATGGTCAGTGAGTGTGCGGAGTAAAGGCCATTTCCCCCCCATGTTTTACTCTTTCCTTCAACAGGAGGGTTGTAGACATAGATAAGGAAGGTTTCCTGGGTGGCCAGGGAGGGGGGCAGTGTAGTGGGATGAGTGGGGTTGGGTGAGAAAACAGTATACAAAAACTTACAAAGTTCTTGTTGTTGTGGTGTTAGGACAAGGATGCACACTCACCTAAAGTAGTGGAACCAAAGTCTAATGGGGGTTGTAGCAAAGACTGCAAAAACTGCTGCGCTTGGAGCGAGATGGTTAGAGAGTGCCACGCCACCAGTGCAATGTAGCACTTATATAACAAGACCCAATTCAAAGCCTCCATTGTCCCCATTATGACTCAAATTTGCAAATTGTTAGGCTCTAAAAACAAAACCAGCAATTAAGATATAAGTTTGGGTAAGACCTTGTTAAACTTGTTTGAATTAAACTAGCAGACTCATAAGTGTGCTATCTGCTCTAGACTCCAAGAGTCCTGAAGGCCTTTTGTTGGATGGAGTTATATTCACTTGACATAGCGTAATCACATAGGGTGAGAGATGCAGTAAAATGTACCTGACCTTACATTCAGGTGTTCTGAGGCCAACACTAGTGTGGTGTTTGTAGAGGTCTCCGTTGGTTTAGGTACTCCCCAGGCCAATCACAATTAACTGTCTATGGGTGTGTTTCGTAGAGGTGTTGTTTATCAGCAGGAGACCCGAAGCTGATCAGGGTCGACCTGGCTCTTATTTCAAGCCTCCTCCAGTGGGAATTAGTGTGACCCGGAATAGGGCCAGTCCAGTGTCTCTTCATGAGCACATGTTAGATGGAGGCGTAAGGGTTCTTTCATGGTACCGGTTTGGTCCTGATTAAGGGGTAGGAAGAAGTATAATGGAGAGTTGGACCAAGGGAGTTTAGATAAAGGGTATGCAATGCTGAGGGAGGGTTAGGTGATAAGACATATCCAACATTATGTCAGTACCACCCGTCTAACAAACCATTGTTAATGTATATTAGCTTTGTCATTGTACATTATAAGTTGCGTCAGCATCAGCCTAAGAATGATATGTTAGTGTATAGTGGTTGACTACCGGTCCTGCCTACTTTGCACCTTGGTTCAAAACAGGCCATTCTCAGGCCTGACAGAGTATGAGTCAGTCCTAAAGACCCAAGGTATGTCATGCCATCCTGGGTCGTTGTCCATGTCACATACTAGCCATGTCATTGTATGTTACAAGTCAGGCCAGTGTCTATCCAGTATCAAGTATCCTGGTACATTGAAGGTCCACCAGCCTGGTGTATATTCAGCTTTAGGGTACTGCATATACACAATATTAAAACATGCAATCCCAGTTTGAAAACCAAGTACCATATGGCCACAATCTCCCCAATAGAAATCAGTAAGAAACATATATCCTGTGTGATAAGTTACGCTATAAATTATACGTTAAGTCTATCAAGTAACAAAGTATCAAACTTTAAGCTAAGCCAGATATAATGAGAAAAAGGATACCTCAGGGGGCTAGAGAGAGGACGGAGAAAACGAGTGCCAACAGCACACGAATATCAGTTCTCTAGAAGTCCCCCAGGGATTAACCCACATCAAGAGTGAAAATATAAATATTAAAATCTCTTTATTCAGTACCATATTGTACTGCACAAAACATGTGAACTCAGCAAAAGTGAACATAAAAAACTGTGAAAAAACACAAGCGTGCAGGTGACTTAAAAAGGAAAGTATCTATGTAGCCTGTATGGTATATTTAAGAATGGCTGCTAAAATACTGTTCAAATACAGAGTAGGTCATATAGCCATTTGAATAAACCTGATGAAGTATCTTTAGAAAACTAAGATTGGAGAGTAGTTACTAGTAATCGTATATAGCAACAAAGTAACAAGTGGTTGTATCCACACAATTTGAAATCGCCAAAATAGCAGTTGAAGCAGGTGTGGAGGTCTTCAGCTCCCTCGCGCACCGCACTGATTCCAGAGCCGGAAGATGACATCTTCTTCCCTGGGGTGACACCATTGGACCCTAGGGAATCCCCTCAGCACTTCCAAAGGTAGGGAGGCTGGGGGGATGAAATTTTAAAAAAAAAAGTGTGTGTGTGTGTGTTAGAGTGTGTGTTAGTGTGTTAGTGTTAGAGTGTGTGTGAGTGTGTGTTAGTGTGTGTGTGTTGGTGTTAGAGTGTGTGTGTGTTGGTGTTAGAGTGTGTCAGTGAGTGTTACTGTGTGTGTCTGTTACTGAGTGTGTTAGTTTGTGTGCATCTGTTAGTGAGTGTGTGTTTTGTGAGTGTGTGTATGTCTGTCACTGAGTGTGTGTCTGTCAGTAAATGTGTGTGTCTGTTAGCTAGTGTGTATGCGTCTGTTCATGAGAGTGTGTGTGTCTTAAGCACTTACCTTTCTCCAGCGCCGGACTCCATTGGTGCTGGGGATCTCTCCGCCCTGCTCCGTCTCTCAGCTCCGAATGCGCATGCGTGGCAAGAGCCGTGCGCGCATTCAAACTGCACATAGGAAAGCATTACTCAATGCTTTCCTATGGACATTCAGCGTCTTCTCACTGTGATTTTCACAGTGAGAATCGCGGAAGCTCCTCTAGTGGCTGTCCATGAGCAGAGCATCTGGGCAGTATATTTCAAGTGTGCTGGGCCCCTGCAGAATACAGGTAGCGGGGACTGCACCATTCCTCAGGACCTCTGGCTCCAGGGCTCCAACCAATGTGATCTCCCCCCTCCATGGCCACAGGTGAGATACAGGGAGGGGGGAATAAAACAATACAATTAATGGATGGGAAAAAAAAACCTGTAGGCTTTCCCTCCCACATTTTGCAGCCCCATACATTTACACACACTATTCACTAACATTTACACACTATTCACTAACATTTACACACACCATACACTAACATTTACACACACTATACACTAACATTTACACACTATTCACTAACATTTACACACACTATACACTAACATTTACACACACTATTCACTAACATTTACACACACTATACACTAACACTTACACACACTATTCACTAACATTTACACACTATTCACTAACATTTACACACTATACACTAACATTTACACACACTATACACTAACATTTACACACACTATTCACTAACACAATTACACACACTATTTACTAACATTTACACACACACTATTCACTAAAATTTACACACACTATACACTAACATTTACACACACTATTCACTAACATTTATACAAACTATACACTAACATCTACACACAATATTCACTAGAATTTACACACACTACATCCTTACACAAACATACACTCTGCAGTCACTACACACACTACACCTTGCACAAACACACACTATGCAGTCACTACACACACTACTTCCTTACACAAACACACACTCTGGAGTCACTACACAAACACACACACACACACTGTGCAGTCACTACACACACTACATCCTTACACAAACACACACTCTGCAATCACTACACACACTACTTCCTAACACAAACACACACTCTGCAGTACCTACACAAACACACACTATGTAGTCAGTATACACACACTACATCAACTACACAAAGACACACTCTGCATCCACACACTGTATTCACTAAACACTACATCCACTACACACACTCTGCATTCACTACACACACACTACATCCACTACACAAACACACACTCTGCATTCACTATACACATCGCATTTAATACACACAAACACTACATCCACTACACAAACACCTACACACTCTGCATTCACTATAAACACACACTACATCCACTACACAAACACACACTCTGCATCTAATATACACCTCATACATTACACAAATGTACAATCTGCATCCACTATACACACTGCATCCGTTAAACACACACTGCATCCACTTAACACACGAACTCTGCATCCACTACACACATTCTACATCCACTATACACACACCAGAATCAGTACAGACACCTCATCCCTGTGGGCGGACTCAGGGGAGGGGGGAAGCAGCACTTTGGGTGGACTCGGGTGCAGGCACCGGGGGGCCCAGACCTTGAGCTGTGTCAGGGGCCCCAAAATTTCTGATGACAGCCCTGTGTATAGGATTTCAATTATTTTTTTAGAAGTTCTAAAACAAATACAGCAAGGTGTAAATTATAGTGTTAAAGCTAGAACTTGCAAAAAACGAACTTTTATAGTAGTCACTGAATCCAAAACTTCTACACAAAAGTATATATTTGTAGAAAGTATACCCCCAGGCTATGTAACTAAGAACATGTTGCCACTTTTCATTTTCACTACCCCTAATCCATCCCCTAAACTACTTATTTTTTTAGAAGTTCTAAAACAAATACAGCAAGGTGTAAATTATCGTGTTAAAGCTAGAACTTCCAAAAAACTAACTTTTATAATAGTCACGGAATCCAAAACTTCTACACAAAAGTATATATTTGTAGAAAGTACACCCCCAGGCTATGTAACTAAGAGCATGCTGCCACTTTTCGTTTTCACTACCCCTAATCCATTCCCCTAAACCACCCATCCAGCCCTTAATCATACCCATAATCCTATCCTTAATTTAACCCCTAATAATACCCACAAGCCAACCCACAATTCTTCTACTATCCCAACCCTAAGCCATCCCCTTATTCCACCCCTATCCCATTTCAGAAGAAATTCCCTCTGCTGATGTCAGTGCTGACATCAACAGAGGGATTTCTGAGCTCACACAGTGCAGAGGGTTCTGGGAGCACTGTGTACTGTGTGATTACAGAAAAGTTGAACTATGATGACTAAGTAGAAGGGCATGCAGGAAGACCTGACCAGGGTCTTTTCATACTGGAGGGAGACTAAAAATCACTGCGGCTCAGTGCAATCATTCAGTTGCTGCCTATAAACCTATCTGTGACTCTGGGGCCACTAATTGTGTCCCACCTGGCAGTGAAGAACTTCATGTATCGAACAATACCTTGGACTTCCTTTTCTAAACTGGGACAGGCTGGGAGCACACTCAGAATTATAGCTGCTAAGCACAACTGCTCAGCTGTGGTATATAAAATGTTTAGTGTGAATTACACTCCTATTTCCAGCTTCCACCATTAGTACATTTCCTCTTCTGTGATAAATTTGCTGGGATGCTGGGAAAGGAATTGAGGAGATAAAGTGCAATTTTCTCTCCGCAACTTCTCTTGCAGCTTGCGCCTTCTTTTTCACATTTTGCATTGTTAACCAAAGTACTAGAATAAACATAAATGTTGTAACATGCAAAGAGACATTGTATGAAAATGTATACGAACCCAAATCATTTATATTTTGAAAGAAAATGAATAAATAAAATTTTTTAAAAAGCACAACACGATACATTTTAATTTGCTTGTTGTGTATTCTGTCAAAACATGTACAGTTATAAACTAATCAAATTAAGGGATGTGTATGGAATTCCATTCAAAAAATAAGTGCTTGCTAACGCCGCAGTGGGGTTCTCCCTCATTCCTTCTCCTAATTTCCTCGATCTCTTGGTAGCACGAAAATTTGGGTCACAATAATCTGTACTTACTGTGTCTTACAACTACAAGATCATTGTAATCATATTTCTATTGTATAACTATAGCTCTTAATTATTGTATGGTTGTGTATAGGTTTCTAAAAAAAAAAAAAACTATACTGACTGTATTGTTTCTCTGTCTCTGTTAAAATAAAATAAAAATACTTGCCTTATAATAGGAATGCCCTGAACAAGGTTCTGAGAAAAGGTTGACACAGCCAAGGCTAATCAAATAGTTACAGCCCATTTGTTCCATGTGAAAACAACAAAGAAATGGAATATTAACATATCAGCATGATATGAATTATTCCAAAGTTTTATCTAGAATACAATATTATTGCATTGATTTTTTTGTTATAATATTAAGTGAAAGCCAATGCTTCTTAAACCAAGACTGTAGCTGTAGATTATAACAATCACAAAAATGACAACTAATTATATAGCACCGTCATATTCAACAGGGCTGTACAATAGTTGTCAAATATATAATTCTATCAAAACATGTTTGTCATACAGGAATAGAAGGTGACAAAGGTCCTTCCCAAATGCGCTCACAATCTAAAGACAGATTAATAATGCTGTCTTCTTGTGACATAGTCAGATATTAACACCATGAGTTTTCCTCAATGACAATTAGTTTATTCTTCCAAGGAATATTTGTCTGTTGACTTAGTACACATTACTCATGTTGCAGAAAATCAGTCATTTACTAACTATGGTTCTTCAATGGTCTCAATCCTTAAACCATATTGATCCATGTCACAGCTAAAGCCATTAAATATGTAGCTATATTTAAAATATTTAGCCTTCCTCGAAGTAAAGCCTTTTTAATGAGTGCATTTTTGAAGTGGAAACATCAGTCTAAATTAACATGTACTCTGAATATTTTAATATCAGAATACTTTCCAAGATATACCAGCTATTATTTTCTCTATTCCATAGTGAATATATAATATTTTTCTAGATCAGAACTGAAGCAGGATTGGTATATATACAGAATTCTTAGTCAAATCCCTTAATTAAATGGTCAACCCACTGCCAAAATACAATAAATCAATCACTGGTTAGTAGATACCCCCCCCCCCCACACACACACACACACACAATGAAAACACGCATGTATATAATTATGCATTTTCATTGAGGGTATATCTCAAAACATTTTGCAAAAGCTGCAGTTCTAATGTCTGCAGCCTTCTTTCCTGGCCAAGACGTTCTGTGACTGCACAATCATAGACTTTTCAAAGCAGCTCCATAAGCTTTGCAAGGCAGGTGCTCTTGGCAATTGTTGTATTTAAGAGGACACACTCTTCGAGCATAAAGCACTTTAGCAAGTTGAAGTATTATAGGGGCCTGTGATGTTCCTGTATTCTAAACATAAATCGTTAAATTAGCACTCTATGTGTTATGAATACATCTTTGTTTTCCTAACACTAAACTGTCCCTCTAACCTCTGTTACTAGAAGCAGGTTAACCCTGCACTGTAAACATTGCCATTCCTGAAGAATGGAAAGGTTTTCAACTGCAGACTTAACATGGGAAGCACATGGCACCTATAGTGTTCCTTAAACATGATGTTGTACTTGTGTTTTAGAATATTTTGTTGTGCATTTTTGTATACGTTAATTGTATGTTCTGCATTCTAGAAGATTATTACAAAAGGTAGCATCCTGTGTTTTTGTTGAGTTATAGTGCGCACTTTCACAAAATCTTGCATCCATTCAAATATTTGCATACATTCCCACAAAATGGTAGGAAGCCAGGTACTATTTTCATCTTCATGGAGAGGGAATGACAGGGTGTGTGCATGTTTGCTCAGGTGTATCCCAAACCAAGCATGAAATGCAATCTCTGGGGTCACCACCCTCCTCTTATCTTATGTATCTGAATCTATGCTTTGTGGCTGATCGTAGGCAAAGTTCTTCCAGCAAAAAAAATACTTACTGGGTATACTGATTAATCAAGAAAAACGTCAGTTACAAACATTTCACACTTATCTTGTTAAATTGAAGAGAACAGCTGTCATAATGAAAATGAAAGATAGCCATTTAATTACTCAAAGCATAGATTGACATACCGTCTACATTTGTTAAATGAAGTTATTACACCTTGGCTTTACTTGCAAAGCTGTTTTAATAGGCCCTTGGATACAAACGCTGCATAATCACATACTTTGTTCGTTTCTCATTTTCCTGCAGCTGTGAATATATTTATCTATTAATTTCTATTTTAATAAATTCTGATAAATCCTTACAAACTATTTGGAAAAGGAAATAATAGAGGTGGTATCTTTACTTTAATTACGGTTTTCAAAATGTAAGCAGAGCTTTTGCTAGTTTTCTGTATTTTTAATTATCAATGGCAATTTAATTATTCTGACATATCCTTAGGTCTTCACTGAACTTTGCTTATCTGATATATTTTCATTGATACTTTCACTGCACAATCTCAGCATCCCCTCGACCGTATTTCACAAACTAGGTTACATCTTTGACTTGCTCCTTCTCTTTTTGACACATCCTATTACCTGCAGGTTGCAGCTGTCATTATCACATACTTACCAAAACCCAACCATTATCTCCTCTACTAGAGCCATTTATCCATTCACTAATTTTCACTGTTTCTCAGCAGCAATGTTTTGTTTTTTTACTCGAGCTTCCTTAATTCTCAATAATCCTAATCTAACAAATGTAAGATTGTTACCCAGCGCATCATGCCTTGGGCTGCTCATGTGACTCTAGTACTAATAAAACTTCCATGTCATAGAGTGGCAGGCACCTTCAGAGAAAACCATGTCTAGTCCCTTTTTTTGCTACTGCGTTCCTAATATTGCAAATGGTTTATTTCTCTTAGACTTATGTATTGTAAAGAGAGTACCCTTCTACCAGCATTAAATGGAATATTATGTGCACTATGTTGCTCAAAGCAATGATCATTGAAACAAAAGAACCTTGCAAACATTTGGGCAAAAGCCTTGTCACCAATACAGGATCAGAGTGATGGAGAACTTAATATTCTACTATTTGGGGATTTTACTTGACACAAGTTTGCATTTGAGTGGTTTTTGTTTTTTTTGGTGGGTTGACGATTACAAATGTTGATAGGTGAGTAATACCGGTTAATAAATAGTAAGTGTTGTGAGGGAGAAGGAGTAAAAGAATATTTTTTCCATACATTACAAAGGTGCGAGATGTATAAACTTTACTATTTTCCATAGGAAAAAGTTACTTGCGCACTATCCCAAATCCCTATGTACACTTGAATAGCTGGATTATTTTTTTTTTTTTGCATTACTCCAATGACCATTTAAGCATAAGCTTATCTGCCACATCAAGGCAAAACCTTTTAGGTGTGACCTACAAGGTTATATGTTGGTTTAGGACTCACCTAACAGGTTTTGCCTTGACGTGGCAGATGAGCTGACACTTGAATTGCTATTGAAGTGATCATAAGAAACCTCCAGTTATTCAAATATACATAGGGATTCAGGATAGTGCGTAAGCAACTTGTCTTTTGGTTTTTAATGTATATATTTGGGCTGGTGTGCACTATAGTCATTGCTGCCGCCAAGGAGTAGTTGGAGTTTGTGCACAGTGCTTATTTTTATGTTTGTATGCAATTTTCCTAGAAGCCTCAGGGATATTTAGTGGAACGGTGAATCAATGTGGACAGTATGTATATAGGCCTACGTAATGAGTCCATAGCTGAATACTGAGTAACATTTAAAGTCCCTTTCTAGTTTTAGTTTGTGATGTTGACCTCAACGTAGCTAGTAAGATATGATCTGTTTTTGAGGGTGTGTATTGGTTAAGTAGTTTTATTTTTTGTTAGCTAGTGGAGATGACTTAATGGCATATCTTGTTTAATAATTTGTGAAGCTTGGATTATGTACAATATGGATTATGGGTTTATACCCTATTTCATCTACACATTTAGATATACAGAAAAGAAAGTGGATCTATTTCATTATTGTTTAACCGTCTGTCTCTTTTTATAAATGACACACAGATTTTAAAAAAATGTTCTGAAATACTTCACTAATTTGTTTTAAAATGATTTAAAAGTAATCTCAAATGTTACTTTAAAAAAAAAAAAGTGTATTTATTTTCCCTTTATTTATTTTGTTTATTGTGAATAATTTTTATTCACAGGTAACAATACTGTGCAAATATTCTGACCATATTCTGTCTCGTCTTCTGTAAGAGAACACGTGATTGGAAAGATGGGGAATGGGAGACTCCATTCTGATGTAATGATAGGATTGTGGGCTTTCAGTACTTTTTTCGTTTTAATTGTATGTATTTGTTTATTCAAGATCAGCCAAGACACAAAAAACAAAACAAAACATGCAACACAGTAAGAAATTAAAGAAGGAATGCCAATATATGCTTAGCGCCGTAGCATACCATCAGGGGTGGGCTGGGACTGGGGGGCAGGGAGATAATTACCCCCCAGGACGACCTACATCTTTCCAGCCAGAAAATAAAAATGTCCCCCCCCCCCTGGGCCCGTGGTGCTGGTATTGAAGCTGCACCGGGGCCCACACACTAAGGGACCCACCGGATGGCCCCTACACTTAGGGCCCCCCTGTGAGCATGTTTCAGCCCCTTTACGGCAGAATGGGAGGAAGTGAAACCGTGAATATCTTCCTTCCACAGTGACAGACGATGAGCCATGTGGGAGAGAGGCAGTGTGAGAGCCAGCAAGCATAGACAGACACCCTAACCAGCACACTGGACCCCAGGAAAGGTACCAGCAAACATAGCAAAATTTCTTTAAAAGTGTAAAGTGTGTGTGTGTCAGTATGTCTGTAACAGTTTGTCTGTCTGTCTGTGTGTGTGTATGCGCGTTTGCTAGTGTGTGGCATGGATGGTGAGCTGATTCGGTGGTGCAATGGGCCACTTGACTGGATTTTCCCCACAGGCCTAAGGCTGCCAGCCCTCCTCTGCATAACATCCTAGACATGCTGGAGAAAGATAATATGTTTGATCTTTCCCTTTGATCAATTTGATCTATTTTTGTTTTATCTCCTCAGCCAACACCCGCTCTATGAAAGCCCTGGTTGTTCTAGAACTTTCAAGGTTGACAATCTCACCAAATAGACCAGATTAAAGGAAAGCTTGGGAATGCCTGATTCAATACTGAAGTGATCTTTTACAATCCTACATATGAACTTTTTTAGCTGACAGATACAGTTGCCAACAATTCTTTTCATAGTCAAAGTTGTAAAGATGGTGAATTTGATACAGCTGCTGTCAATGTGTCTGTGAGTACCGTACATTTCTCAATATAAAATGTACATAAAGCTTTATTAATATCCATCATGGTATCTTTGGGATCATATATTTGTATCTTCTCACCTGTGAGTACTACCTGCCCGCTGTCACTGCTATCATAATCAGCTCTAGAGTAATTGAAAATTAATGATTTGTAAAACAACACACCCAGGAAACTGCATATCTGTCAGTTTGCAAACCTTTGCTTAGCTCATTTTCATGTTTCCTGGTCATTCACTGGCATTTTTGTAACTTTCTGATAAGTATGTACGCAACAGAATCAGTTAAACATTTCCTGTAAATGTTTTCTTTGTTGTGACTTATAGTATATGCTAAAAGCCTCTGATCTCTTCACAAGTTTGCAAAATTAGAGCATTTCGGTAAATCACTTTTAGTCTGGGAAACAATTAATATTTTATGAGCTTTCATTATTTAATTTAATGGGAAAGAACTTAGCTTTGATTATGCTCAGACATTGATGCTAGAGGTGAGACTTAAGGGAAGAAAAGCAATGATGCGCACAGTATACTGGAATAAGGCAGTAACAGTAGTGAAACACGTGGAATAAAAGGAAAACTGTAGTCATTTTTATTATTTCAAATAAAGGATTACATGCACTATGGGGAATGTTTATTAATTTGTAATGCATACATTAAAATAAATACCTATTTTCAAAATATATTCAGGTTTACCTTTGGTATATTGGGCTGCCATCTTAAGTCCTATCTCTAGCCAAACAAAATAGATAAGATAATCAGTACTGTGTGTACATGGACATCATGTTCAACTCATGAATGCCTTAAAATGCATTCTGATATGGCTTAGACCTTCACAGTATGCAGAGTCTTAGCAGATAAGCTGCGCTTCTGTCTAAAGACAGCTGGAGATGAATAAAAAAGGATTCATTAATATACATTTACTCATAAACTAATAGACACCATATCTATCTTATATATAATCTTTTAAATTCAGTAATGCAAATTATAGTTTTCTTTCAGTGCATTAGGCAGTAGAGTATTTATTCATGCCGTATTCATAGCCAATGCAGCAAAGGTACAGATGCATGGGGTATTAATGGATTAGGGAGAAACATAACTGATTCAGACAATATTCAGGCACAGAGACTAGAAATCACGGGCCCCGGTGCAAAAATTGCCCTGGGGGCCCACATACGCCTATTCCACGCTATCCCCCTCCCCACTCATATGTCCCCCCCACACATGCAGACAAACAGATACACATGCAGACACACAAACATATATACATAGATATACACACAGACACACAACACACACACATACATACAAATACAAGCACACATATAGACACACATGCACACACACACACACAGAGAAACATACATACAGACACACATGCAAAATGTTTTAGTCACCTTCCGGTTTCCTAATGTTTAGGTGCAGGTGGGTGACTTTCCCTGGGCTGCAGTAGCTCAGGCTGATGGGAGTCAGAGTTCCCACTCTGACTCCCTACTCTTCTTCCTCTTCCCTTGCGGCACAGTGATTGCTGGGAGGAAGTGACCAGGGCAGTCAGTTCCTCCCAGCTCTGAGATCATCAAAGGGGGCCCAGTCGCGCTGTTAAAGCACCACAGTGCTGACCAGCCCCCTGGATAATCATTGCCATCGAGTGGCCCTAACAGCATGGGCCACCCGATGGACCCCTGAATGCACAGCCCCAGCGATTATACCGTGCAAGCTGGGGCAGTGTTATATAGCCGGCACACACACCAGTCACAGGGGTCAGCGGTAGTTCCGCCACTGTTCAGGCATGATGCATGCCTCCCAACTGTCTCATTATTAGTGGGGCAGTCACAATTTTTTCTCCTGCTTAAGTTCCCTGGTGTCCCTCATCTGGGAGACTGATGAATGAATGAAGGGCATTTGTGCACTGAAGGGACAGGGGTCACAAAAGGTTTGTCTATCGTATGCACTTTGAATAAAATTGTGGTTCCATAAGTGGGCTTTATCTACTAAGCTGTGCATTGTGTTACCTCCTGTTTTTGCTGATGCGTGCAGGGAAAGGGCAGTAACAATGCTGATGCATGCCGTACAAAGGGAAAACCAGTCCTGGAGTGTCCTGTGCAATATTTACAGATGTAAAAGAAGTAACAGCATTGATACATGTAGTGTCCATTGCCTGGGTTACTGAGAGCACTGACAGTTACAACAATCAGGGAAAAGGCAGTTTAAATATTAATGCATGCAGTATTCAGGGATAAGTCAGCTGCGGCAGTATGCAGTGATGGGGGGATTAGGGGTTGCCGAATAATCTCCATTTTCTGGTTGAAAGTTTCTGGTTTAAAACATTTTTTAAAAAGTGGTTACACTTTTCCCACATAAAGCCTTTTAGCCAGGGGTCAAGTCCTGGGGAATAAAGTGTGGGAACTCACCCAAGATCCACCCCCTCCTACCCCCATGCTCAGACACACACAGACACACACTCACAGACACACACACACACACACACACACATACATACAGACACGCACACACATACACACACAGACAGACACACACACACTCTCACACACACACACAGACAGACACACACATAGAGACACACACACACACATATTCACAGACACACACACATTGTCAGACACTCACACATACACAGAAATACACTCACAGACACACAATTTATTATTTTTTTAAATTTAAAAATGTCCAGGAGAGCTGGCGTGGACCTGTCCCTGGGGTCCAGTGGGGCTTCAGTGCAGCAGGCTCCTGTCTCCCTGTCAGACGCGGTGAGGGAGCTGTGTTCTCCCAGCTCTGCTCCCTCGCGCCACGCGGGCTGTCTACTGATGCTGGGAGACGGAATATGACGGCATCAGCAAACGGCACGTGAGGGGGCAGATCAGAGAGAACACAGCTCCCTCGCCGCGTCTGACAAGGACACAGGTGCCCACCTGGGGGATCCATCAGGTGGCCATCAGGCCACCTCTGGGCCCCCCCATGACAGGGTGAACACGGGGGGCATTTGGGGTGGCATTTTTTGCTGCCCCCTGAGTGCCTGCAGGAGCAACGGGCGTTCCTGCTGTAAAAAAAAGTGCAGGAACGCCGTTCCCACGCATTCGTGCAAGACTCGAGCCCTGCCTTTAGCAAGCTAAAGGGCTTTGTGTGTGTGTGTGTGTGTGTGTGTGTGTGTAGTGTTCCTTTAAACGTTCAGAAAAAAGCAGCTAATGTTTGTGAATTTTTGTAAAAATGCTTGAAATCCGCAGACCGTATGAACCAACACAGTCTGTCCAATCAGACTAACTTTATACAAGTGTTGCTGGGTCACACAGAGGGTTATATAAATCAGAACGGGAAATAATAGCAAAGAGTACAAATTAATAATATATATCTGCTCCAAAACAAAAATAATATGTCACAAGTTCAGCACTGACTTGACCCTTCCATTTGCAAAATGCCTTGTCTTTAGAATTTCCGTAGTCTGAATCTGCATCCTGTCTCGCAGACTACTGAAATAACTCCTACAATCATCACAAGCCATACAAGTGTATAGAACAAGTTTAGTCTATGTGTGGCCCTAACAGGAAGGTACATACAATTATGCATTAATACTATAGCAAAAACAATCCTATTAAAGCTTCTTTCTTCCTGAATTCTAAAAATATTTCAAATGAACCAAATCTAGTTCAGTTTGCCAACACAGAATAAGGGCCAGGAAATGTTGTAACTTAAAAATAGGTGTACAGTTTTAAATCTAAATAGTCAACCTGGACAATTTATCTACTCCAGCTTACTTTCCAACTTGATTATTTTTTTCAACCTTTAGGAAATTCACAGGACTATTAACTAAAGTGATAATTAAAATTTAAAATTTAAGTTCAAAATAGCCAAAATGGACACAAAGGAGCAGAATATTTCATATGCTTAACCTAGCAGAACACAAGTGTATGGCTGAGTCGTAGCTGCAACCTGAGGTCCCACCATTAGCACAGGTCATTTCCAAGATTAAAAACACTTACCTTATGAACAAGTGACATCACATGTCACATTATCCACATTCCATAAGATTTGGGCACCATGGGAGAAGTATAGTGATCAAAAGAGTGGAAAGATGAGAATTCTGTCGGAACTCTGCCTTCCAACTCATATCGCGTTTTTGTTTTGTTATATTAGGGATCCCATTTACCACATTTATAGCACGCAGCCACTCAATAAATCTGCACTTAACAAATATATGTAAATGTAAGCTGGATTTTATTGTCATGTTTGTGACCTTATGCAGCATATTTCATTAGGGTGTGCAACCGTGAATCAAAAATGTCATACAAGGTTTTTATATTTTTATAAACTTAAAGCAGAACCCGCACCCCAATAACATCTCAAGTACATTTAAGTTGTTATGGGACCAGGAGTGTCTGGACACAGTCTTATCTTCAGAGGTCAAACTGTTTTGCAACCTGAAGTTGGGTCAGGGACACCGCTACACCACTGCCTCCTTGCTTTCTATTGCCTTCCAACCATTCCACATCTGTTTTCACAGTATGCGGAAGGTTTATCTAGCTGGTAATGGACTGAAAGCATTGGCCAAACTCTAAACCTAGCACTGACCTCTTGCTGAGAGATATATTACATATTTTAAATATATATATTCTATTTTAAATATACTCTAAAAACCTGCAGGCCTTTGAAAACACTATCCTGACATATGCTGATAAAACCAACATTGTTGTACTTGCTTGCCTGTACTTAAATTAATAATTTTAAAAACTTTTTTTTTTAAATAGTCAAATGGAAACAAAACTTAATTATGCTTTCAGTTCAGCTACTTTAGTCTTACATTTTAAATTATCTTTCAATTCACTTTGAATTCTCACTTAATACCACAAATAAATAAGTGTTTGATTCATCAATTAAAAAAATATATATACAAATAACATTATACCATTGAATAGAAGATTGAAAATTACCTAAAAATAATGGTAACCCTTTTCAGGTGATGCCAAGTTGTCCTTTAAATGTGTTTTAAAGATTTAACAATTGACATTACAATGTCAAAGACCGAGGCGCTCAGTTCCAGGATTGAGGTAGATTCCACACTGTGGATTTCTACATTTCATTTTATTTTTAGGCCTACCAAACCTAGATATATTACTTACAGGGATAAGTAAACAAATTATTCACTATACTGGGACGTGACAGTTCACCTTTAAAGGGAAACTGTCATTTCTATGGAATTTACAAACAAAATGAATTTTCTTGGCATCGTTCACCATCCCTATGTGAAGAATGGAGGTGTTAATTTTTAATGTGTGTTTTGGAACTTCGTATGTAGAGTTGAGGGCGAGAGAGAGAGAGCTTTGTCCCTAAATTTCAAATCGAATCTGAATTCCTGGCAGCTCTCACTGTAGTAAATGACCCTGAATGTTCCTAAAGTGGACTCGATTGTCGGACCTAGCATGTTGATACAATGTGTCTCATGGTAATTCTTGCATATTAAATGTCAGTAATAATAAAATATTATGTTCAGTGTTCTTTTACTCACATCAGAGGGGATGAACTTTACATTTTGCCTTGAGCAGATCCTTGCTGTATGTATTACTACAAAGGGCACCTGTAGTGCCCAAAACAACTTTCGCTCTTTAACCCCTTAAGGGCCAAACTTCTGGAATAAAAGGGAATCATGACATGTTACACATGTCATGTGTCCTTAAGGGGTTAAAAAGAGTATTACATTACATGTATACGTTGTGCTAGCAGTTTTGTTAGCAAATGTATAGATTGTGAGGAAAACCTATTTTAAAAAGGCTTTTCTCCCACTGGTCAATCAATTGTTCTTCAAGGTGGCTAGCTCTGGCTACTGAGAATCCAGAGTGAATTCAAAGTAAGTTAAAAAATAAAGTCAAAATAGCCAAACTGGAAAAATTCTCAAAATCAGCTATGCTTGTAGTTCAGCTACCTTGGCCTTAAATCTGTAAAATTTTGTAAATAACCCTGTAAGAGTTACTTGATCACAGCTCTCACGTCTGCATAACTCATCTAAGCTTGATCCAGAGCTGGTCCTCTCCTTGCCCCACAAAAAGGTGGCCATTGGTGTTTTGACCAAGCTGGATTTATATGTCAGATGTCTGTAAGGAGCAAAATTTTAATGTGCCCCCTGCTAATAAGTCAGATAAAGCAAGTATAATTCATTTTTTAACTTGACATTGCAGGCCTAAAAACCATTCATATTTTACAACTGCATATCAGTGTCTGTATGTCCATATTCCTGCTTGTAATGTGTTGTATTTCATTCTATGAGAATAGTGAGTGTAGGCAGCTGTGTAAATGCACGCGTGGTTAGAGATGATGTTAGTAGGTTGGAGAGGTTTAATGTAAGAGATTGAATAGGGTGTTTAGTGTTAAGAAGATTAACAGCTTGAGATGGGTCAAAGTTGTAGTATAAGGGCTATTTAGGTTTATTGAGTTAAGTGTTCGAGCTGTCCTAAAGTTAGAGTTGGGTACATGAGGTGTTTAGTTTTTTAGAGGCATTAAACATAGGATGGTTTGTTTTCAGGTTTAGGCTTTGGGTGCTGGAGTTTGAAGGGTTATGTAAGTACTCACCCTCCTTTGTCTTCTGTAGATCAGTCAGACTGATGATATTAGAGCTGCAGGAATGGTTATACATGGTGCATCTCTCACAGTTTCCCGCGCTCCTCCTGCAATGTATTTCCTGTATAAGAGGCTGCTAGTGGGCAGATGGTAAGTGATCCCTTCCTCTTCCTGTCCAGCCCCATGCACAGACCCTGGAGGAGCTGGGACAGCATCTATCACTTTACCTGCAGGTCTACTATTAAGGCTGATTAAATTACAGATTAGATGATTAGATTACACTGGCCAAGGATCCTGGTAGTTATCTCTGTCCACCTGCCCAAAGAGCTCAAAAAGGCACATTCTAAGTGCTGTAGATTGGTGCCTAATCAGAAATCTGGTCCTGAATAGTATTACTGGTTTGTTGTAAAAGTCTAGTTAACGTATCTCATAACTGCTATGATAAGGCTTTAGTTTAGCTTTGTGACACTAATTATTTTGGATCACCTATTAAAAAAACACCTTAGCCTCTCTCTTCCGACAACCTCACCAACGCTCCCTTCAGCACACTAAAGCTTTCTTTTACATCAACAGTGACAAATGCGGCAAACTCCTCGCCACACTTATAAAAAAGAAGCGGAACAAAACGTATATTACTGGCCTACGCGACACTCAGGGCCAACCACAGAAGATGCCAATTCGCATTGCCGAAGTAGCAAGAAACTACTTCAAAAACCTGTACTCGAAGAACTTATCCACAGGCTCACCACAGACCACCGACGCCATACAAACTTATCTGGCCGATAACCTGTATACAAAACTCCCGGAGACCGCGTCCGAGGTGCTGGAAGCCCCCCTGACTATGGAGGAATTAGCACAGGACATCAAGTCGTCGAAACCAGGCAAGAGCCCGGGCCCTGATGGATTAACAATACGATATTATAAACTGTTCTCGGAGGTCTTGTCCCCACATTTCCTGTCCGCCTACAACTCTCTGACCCAAGGACAGAATGTTACCTCCCAGACACTCGAGGCAAACATAACCCTGATACCTAAGGAAGGGAAGGACAAGGAGAACTGTGCCAACTACCGGCCAATCTCCCTTGTGAACTGCGACATAAAGCTCTTCGCTAAGATCTTAACATCCAGGCTGACACCCTACCTGCCATCCCTCGTGAAACCAGACCAAGTGGGGTTTATTCTGCATAGGGAGGCAAGGGACAACATCGCCAGGACCCTGTCCCTGATCCACCACGCTCAGCAGACCAACACAAACCTTCTCTTGCTTTCAACTGATGTGGAGAAGGCCTTCGACAGAGTAAGCTGGGATTTCCTATTCAACACCCTCTGAGCCCTAGGAATGGGGCCGAATATGTATAAATGGATTACCGCACTATATACTGATCCATCGTTTAAGGTCTGCATTAACGGAACTTACACGGATTCATTCCACATCCATAATGGGACCAGACAAGGTTGCCCACTTTCACCTTTGCTGTTCGTATTGGCCCTGGAACCGTTCATGTAGGCCAGATATCAGAGGACTCGTGACAGGAGACTCGACACACAAGTGTCTTACTTGAATGTGTGTCTGTAATGTCAAGCAGGCGGCCTGATCTTCTTCGTTTCCCTGCCCGAGACAACCCTTCCCAATATAATACGAGAATTTGAAATCTACGGATGGCTCTCGAACTTTAAGATTAACCCCACAAAATCAAATCTACTCAACACTAACGTGACAGCAACAAGGGCCGACGCACTACACAAAAGCTTCCACTTCCACTGGTCTGAGAGGGTGATTAAATACCTGGGGACGTGGATACCCCGAGACCTCACCCAACTATACAACCTTAACTTCACTCCGATGCTAAATAATTTCAAGAAAAACCTTGAAGAATGGAAGCTGCCTCACTTGTCCTGGCTCGGCCGAGTAGCGGTGCTAAAAATGAATCTCCTCCCTCGCATATTGTACCTGTTCCAGACTCTCCCTATACAGATCCCGACAGGATACTTCACGTCTTTGAGGTCTCTGATGATTAAGTACATTTATTTGATGTAAGTACATTTGGGGCCGGGGTACACCGATGCTGTAATATCTAACGCTCACACGCCCGAAACTCGAGTACGGCGTAGCGCAGTCCCTGACTTCCGACTTTACTATCAGGCTTCCCACCTGCAACGCGTGCTGGAATGGGTCAAGGTCGGAGTGATCAAACATTGGAAGGAGATAGAGAGAGTCCAAATAGGCGGTTCCCTGAAAGCATTAACATGGATGTCACCAACAACGGGGAGACGTCTGTCGCAACATTAACCTCTGGTGAAGGCAATGTTAGACGTATGGCACAGGGTGGCCACACAGATGGGCCTCTCCTCTTTACCATCCCCTCTCTACCCGCTCACAAACAACCCAGACTTTGCCCCAGGCATGGACCCGCGGGCATTCGCCTGGTTGACATTACAGACACACATTCAAGTAAGACACATGAGTAAGAACACCACGATCAAACCCCTTAGTGACTTCCCGGACGACACACACTCTACCTTCCTACACAGACTGAGACATGAACAGATCCTACAGTTCCTGAAAAATATACCACAGTACCCTGACCTCTACAGGACTTTGACCCCGTTCGAAAGCCTGGGAACAGACCTAGACCCACTTACACATGCCATCTCCCACATATACACTCTGCTCCTCCACAACAGGAATCTCCCCTCACCCCCTTACATGGGAAAATGGGAAACAATGACGGGGGACACCTTCACGGAACAACAATGGGTAAAAGTCTGCGACCTCACACACCACACCACAACACAAGTAAAACCCAGGAGACGGCATATAAAGTCCTAACCTTATGGTATAAAACACCACAGATATTACATAAAATGTTTCCAGAAGTGAGCGACAGGTGTTGGTGATGCCACACGGGAGTAGGCACGTTTTTACACATATGGTGGGAGTGCCCTATAGTAGTCCCCCTACTGGAGAATGATCAGCAGGGTACTACACAAGTTCTCCGACAACCCACCCCCCTTTAAACCTACCGCATACCTCTTACATCACACCACAACCCCGACAGCCAAATATAAGAAATCCCTGACCATACGAATACTGAACACAGCGAAACATATATTACCCCTATACTGGAAGTCAGACCCCCCCCGCCCCCCCATTAATGACCTGGTTTGAGAAAATGGAGGAGCTGAGGGGACACGAACACTTGACGTTCACGGCACAGGGTCGCCCACAAACATACTTGGACATCTGGACACACTGGCTAGTAGAAGTCTACCGCACAGATTTTCAAAACATACTGACATAACACCGACAGAGGGAAGTAGCCGGGAACAGGAGGGTGACACCCCGGCTCTGACTCAGACTGAGACGTAGACAGGAACCCCGGGTCGCTGGTTCAACCAAGCTAGGGATTGACACTCCTTAACCCTGGCACAATGCTTATGCCCGGAAGGGAGAAAGAGATAGGTAAGAGAACACACGTGAGAGCCAAATGGGCGGGAAGTACTGGCGGCATAGGGGCAAATAGGGAAACCGGAGACAGAGGCCTGATCGCTGGCCAAAATATCATCTACACCTACACACAGTACATTACCACAACTTTCCCTTGGTTACCTCATGAAGCCACCCACACTACCTAAACTTCGGTTAAGTTGTATAGCCCTGTACTATACATGGTCTTATGATAGGAAATGTATGATATGTGGAGCTGTTGGTTTTCTGTAACCGTTTACTTTACACATTGATGCCCTATGCGAATGGTACTGTGGATGAATCATTTATATGCAATGGACCTGCGAGTCCTACCCCTTAATGGCAAATTACACTGTGATGCCACACTAAATGATAAACGATAATATAAACACAATATGCAACAAACAACAATAGACAAACTACCAACTCCACAATATTGACTTATGCAAACTGATAGCAGCACAACATTACAAAAACACACAAGACAACAAATTCATAAACCTACACGCATAGAGAAAACAAACGAACCTCAAGGTCGCTTAATATTATCTGTTAATATGATTATAAGTTGTACGATTTGGGACCTATGTGTCTCTTCTTTTCTGATTTGTTGCCAGACCTGCGTGTCTACATCATTAACATATTGAGTTAAGTAATTTACGGCATGGGACTCTTACGAGACCTACGAGTCTCAAACTTTTGCTACAATGTCTACTTTTACACTAAACCAATAACTATATATCTTTAAAAAAAAAAAAAAAAAGGAAAGGAAACACAAACAATGACAGGGAAACAGACATAAAGCACTCAATTTCTTCATTGAATTTATTGTGAAATGCAACCCCTCCCTATTTTTAATTTTGTATCCCATAACAAACGTTGATAGACCTGAAAAATAAAGAATTTACAAAAAAAACAATAAAACACCTAATAAGAATAACAATATAAAATTATTAAGTAAGGGTATATTTACCTTTTACTAGTTTCCCAGCACTCCCTGTTGTATCAATGTTTATATAAGCTCTTAAGATTGTACTTATATTGCCTAGGTTTAATCAGCAAACTAAAATATTGCTTTTGTCATGTTTTGTTCTTGGCATATATATTTTGTGATCAAAATCTCTATATGTTGTGTTATTTATAAATGTAGAAATAGTTTTTTCCTGTTTGTTTTAAAGGGACACTATAGTCACCAGAACATCTACAGTTTAATGTAGTTGTTCTGGTGAGTATAATCATTGCCTTCAGGCATTTTTATGCAAAAGGGTGTGAAGAGGAGGAAAACCCTCAAAGTTCACGTATGCTATAATTCACTAGATGTTGTTTTTTATTTTAAAATGTGAGAGACAATTTACTACTTTTTTTTTTTATAATGTTATAATTTTAATGGTATTACGTTTTTAGCTGTTATTTGTCTTCCCATTCCTGCTATTCTTGCATTCTTTACAGTGTATGCCTGCAGGTTCATTTGTGGCTGGATTATCTTGATTATATTATGGACATTACAGTTGACCTTCATTGACCAATGGAGGAACTTAAGTGTGCTCCATTTCCTTCCTGTGGTCAAAGAAATGTTCCCACAATATTCTCGAAATGCCTCCTTTCACTATTCCCAAACATCCTGTCATATAAACAGGGCTCTGGCAAATTCACAGAATTTTGTGCAAACCGATTGCCCACAGTTTATCCATTCGTGTTCGCATGAAATTTGGTGATTTTTTTTTTGGTTAGAAATTTTTTTCAGATAATGAAATTCCAATCCCAATTTTTCTGCAGCTGCATCTTGTAGGCGTTTAATAGATAGCTCCCTAATTTCCACAGTATTAGGGAAGTATCTACTAAAAAAAGTAAAACATACTTTGAATTAGTAATTAAAGGAGTTAAAAATCTCCCTCCCGCCCCTACTCGCTATGCCGTGAGTAGGGGCATGTCTACTAAACAGTGAGTAGCCAATGGCTATTCTAACTCCCCCCCTGAATCTAATATAGTGCAACATGGTGGGACACCTATTAAAATAATTAATGTGGGTTTCTTTTGCAATTACATAGATATTGTGCTAAGTTACATTTGGTGGGTTTTTATTATTAAGTTACCTGGGGCACCAAGGCCCCCAATTTATAAATTGTAATGGTGGTGGCAGCGTTAAAATAGTAATATTTTTATTATTATGCATAAGTGTGGGTGGTGTTAAGGGGGATTTTATCATTATTTCCTCTCTAGTGCAGATAAATAGGGAACGTTAACCCTTTCACCACCACAACTACGTCACGCATACTCTTGAAGTAGGGTGCGTTTGTGACAGACAGTAGGGAGATTTTAACCATTCTTATACTAAGATAGGGGTCATATTGACCCCATAAAGTAAGGGATATGGGGAGTTTAGGAAGTTACTGAGCCTTACTGAGCTGATGACATAGTGAAGGGCCAAATTGCTATATGCACATAGGCTTTGGCCCATGGAGAGCGTAACAGTTTAGATTTTAAAGGTTATGCATAAGATAGCAGGCTGTTGGCAAGGACACCTACAGCAAAACTTGCTTGTTATCTAAAAAGGGAGTGAAGAGGAGGAAAACCTTCAAAGTTCACGTATGCTGTAATCCACAAGATGTTTTTTATTTTAACATGTGAGAGACGATTTACAACTTTTTTTTTTAGAAATCTTACAATAAAAATGTTATCATTTTAATGGTATTACGCTATTAGCAGTATTTTGTCTCCCCATTCCTGCTATTTGTGCATTTTTTTCCAGTGTATGTCTGCACATTCATTTGTAGCTGGATTATCTTGATTATATTTTGGACAGAACTGATTAAAAGACTTATTGTCTGGGACTTCATTGAAATATTTCTGCGACATAGTTTCCTTTTTATTTTTTATATATATCAGATAGGTATCGTCTCGAATTTTATGGATAACAGAAAAAAGGGCTGTGCCAGATAAAAAAAAAAACAAAAGAATAATAACAATATAGAGATAATACTATACTTAGTAGAATAATACAATATATCTGATCTCACTGTAACAGTGGGATTAAAATACTTCTGGGATCACATACAAGAAAAAGTTCTAAATTGTTCAAGTTTCACTCAAAAGTCTTATCTGATGCTTTTTTTTTGGGTGTAGGGTCCCCAATGCCTTTAGTGATCCAACCTCTCTGCTTGTATGAAAAACAAAAGCGAAGACAACCAATGGTGCAGTATGTACAAGCCAATTTGGATAAAATGAACAAATACATGCAATCAACTCACATTTAAAAGAGCTATAGCCAGCTCAGGTGTGAAGAACGTACAGCGGTATAATCCCCACTTTAAAGCATATGTGATAGGAGTCTTCCAGAGGGATCGTGTTCAGCACTCAGAAGTAGAATATATAAAATATATAAAAGACAACTAATAGTGCTCTTAGTAGAATAAAATGTGTGTAATGGTATTTATTAATTAATGACTTTACATCATAAATAAAGCATATTTAGTGTAATGCTTTGGGGGCACCACTAGGGGGGAGTGTGTAGGAAGACATGTGCTTCTGGCAGTGACATCACAGGCCAGCCTACTTACACTGAATAAAAACCAGATGGAGGAGAAAACTCTGTCTCTTTGCCTGTACCTGACTGAACCTAAGATGTAGTACCAGCTCTGACTTAACCCCAGCCAAAGGGCCTTGTAAGTAAAATGTTGTGTAACATGTAGCAACCTTTTGTAAGTAATATGTTGTAGTTTTGTATTGTATCA
This sequence comes from Pelobates cultripes, assembly GCA_933207985.1. Lineage (NCBI taxonomy): Eukaryota > Metazoa > Chordata > Amphibia > Anura > Pelobatidae > Pelobates > Pelobates cultripes. The sequence continues at coordinate 152,180,573 of OW240916.1, read as the reverse complement.
TAATTGTAGTAAATTGACATTCTGCCAGCATCTGTTTATTTGTTATAGTTATATTAAATATACATTTAATATTTAGTTTTGCATTGTATCATAATTGTAGTAAATTGACATTCTGCTAGCATCTGTTTATTTGTTATAGTTATATTAAATATACATTTAATATTACAACATTTTGTGTATTTTCTATCCACATATTCGACCATAATACCATGAATTATAAAAATATTAATGTTGTTCCGTATTGCTTAATTATTATGTATTAAGAGATTAATATTCATATTTAGGTCACACCACAACATATGGCGTAGTCGGCAGGATTATGCTTGAATATTGGGGAAAATATAAATGTTATGCATTTTGCTTAAATCATACTGTAAATTGTCTGTCTGTATACAAATGAATAAATGAATGATGATTTGGTTTTAATGGAATGAATGCAGATAGCAAATAGGGATTAGATATTTGTTTTTAATGTATCTCTTGCTGTAGAACATAGTGATGAATTATTGTGTTGCTTGTTACCAATCTTTGGTCATTTGTATATAGGAGAAAACTTATATATACTTTACCTTTTGTCTGACCATGTGGATTTTAATCCACCATTGACCACATGGTGTGAATGAGTTGAGGCCTAGTTTCATTGTTTGCTACCATTTGCATAGGAAAAGACTTTTCACTAAACTAGTTCACCAGGTTTTATTGCTAAATTTGACCCTGTTTGTGTACTAATTTACATTTGTTTGGCATTCATGGATTTGTCTAGTAAATTAGTAGTTAAGAAAAAGATATGTTTAGTAAAGCAGATTCAGTGAATAATTGTGCATATACACAAAATATTAGTATAAATATATATATGATTTTGACTCCTGAAGGAGAGACCACCTTTTTAACAGCTGTGTGACCATGCTTTTCAGCTACAGCTGGGGGAGAATTTGTCCTTGTTGGGGGTGGGTAGTCTTGCCTGTATGAGAAAAAAATAAACTGCATTGTTTTGTAAATGTAATTGCCTAAACTAATCAATTTGTGGAGTGTTTTTCAGCTTTATTATCCAGGACTAAGGAATTACTGGACATATGCAGGAACTGGTAACAAATGAACTGAAAAAATGGTAAAATAATTCCTTTGTCCTATTTAGTTTGAATATTTTAACAAGTTAGCATTTTTAACACAGTAACTGTAGGGGCTCAGATTAAGATTTATATTATTTTAGAAGCCATCTATAACTGATTTTAATATTTCCATGCTTTGAATTAGGGTGTATCTGCCTAGCGGGTGAACCTCCATAACGTGGGCTGTGATTTTTGTTACAGTAGCGGGTGGGGAACCTGAGCTAGGGGGTATTTAAACGTGTCCGGATAAGGGGGAGCATACCCAATAGTTGTTGTGCAGTTCTATCCTGTATTATTATTTGAAACCCTGTATTACTTATAAGTAGCGTTTTGTAACTTATTTGTAATTGTTTATATATATTGCTCTGGGAAAGGGATAGGCAAAATCTCTGAGAGACCAGGAAATATATTTTTTAAAAAAGGGCGTATTACACTAGTGGTAGGGTGGCCTATCATGACCATAGAGACCCTTGGTGACTAGTTTTTGTTGTATATTGCCCTGGGAAGGGGATACGCTATTTAATAGAAATTCCTGAGAGACCAGGAAATATACAATAAGTGATACGTGAGTGTACTGGTTAAATTGCAGACATATTGGCCCAGAACCTTTAATCGAGCCGGAAAAGAGGCTGCTGTATGTTTGCTCTTCTATAAATTTGCGGGGGCGGTCACCCCCATGCGGAAAGCCACTGCCATCACAGGGTGGTTAGTTGTGCAGGCCCTTAGCCGCGAGGTGCAAGCATGTCCGTGGAAAGGCTAGAAATTAATAGGGAGTCACTCATAGCTGTCAGAAGTGTTGAACTTTGAGACATATTGACCTATATCCTTTCAGAGGCGGAAGAGGTGTTGTGGTTCACTCCTCTATAATTTAACCAAAGGGTGGAAAGTTATTAAACATGTTTAAGTTGGCTAGAAATTTGTTACTCATAAGTCCATTTGAAATCCTGTATTGCTTAAAAGTTTGTGTCAGTTTTATATTGCCCTGGGAAGGGGATTAGCTATTGTATATCCCTGAGAGACCAGGAAATATAAAATAAGTAATACGTGGGTGTATTGTGTATCTGTCTAGCGGGTGAACTGCCATAACGTGGGCTGTAAACTTAGTTACAGTAGCGGGTGGGGAATTTAGGCTAGGGGGTACTGAGTATTGGACTTTTAGTGTTGTGTACTCCTGAATTGCAAGGAAAATGCAGAAAGCATCTATTAGCTGATTGTTTATTTTAAGAGCTGAGTAGAAAATTAAGAAAGTTACCTTGTTGAACAAATTGTTTATAAAATGAAAAGCTGAAGGAATGTGTTTACATGTCTGTGTGTGTGTATATATATATATATATATATATATTCTAAGTAAAATATTTGCAGTATACGCTATAAGTGACTAGGAAAGTAATCCTGATCTGTTTCCTAACCTTTTCAGATGTAGCAGAAACCAGAGGTGGACATTGGAACACAGATAGAATATCAGATGGAGACCAGTGTTTAAATGTTGACCTTTGATGAGCTATTGAATGTTTTATTTTATTGTCTATTTAACATGTCTATGCTATGATTTTGTGTATACTATTCTCTTATTTCTAGTGACAGCCACTTGAGGCGCTTGCGTGCTTCTCACTGTGAAAATCACAGTGAGAGCACGCCAGCGTCCATAGGAAAGCATTGTAAATGCTTTCCTATGCGACGGGCTGAATGCGCGCGCAGCTCTTGCCGCGCGTGCGCATTCAGCCGGCAGGAGGAGGAATGGAGGAGGAGAGAGGAGGAGAGCTCTCCGCCCAGCGCTGGAAAAAGGTAAGTTTTTACCCCTTTCCCCTTCCAGAGCCGGGCGGGAGGGGGTCCCTGAGGGTGGGGGCACCCTCAGGGCACTATAGTGCCAGGAAAACGAGTATGTTTTCCTGGCACTATAGTGGTCCTTTAACCCCAGCCAAAGGGCTGGGGCCTTGTAAGTAAAATGTTGTGTAACATGTAGCAACCTTTTGTAAGTAATATGTTGTAGTTTTGTATTGTATCATAATTGTAGTAAATTGACATTCTGCTAGCATCTGTTTATTTGTTATAGTTATATTAAATATACATTTAATATTTGGTTTTGTATTGTATCATAATTGTAGTAAATTGACATTCTGCTAGCATCTGTTTATTTGTTATAGTTATATTAAATATACATTTAATATTACAACGTTTTGTGTATTTTCTATCCACATATTCGACCATAATACCATGAATTATAAAAATATTAATGTTGTTCCGTATTGTTTAATTATTATGTATTAAGAGATTAATATTCATATTTAGGTCACGACCACAACAATATGCAATAAACATAAGATAAAAATGTACTCACAAGTGGAGTGCAGGCCTACTGCACTCTGATATCAGCATTGGTGGTATGATCCCATCTAGGATATACTTGGAGTCACACGAGGATAAAAGGAAGCCAGATAAAAAAATATTTTCTCCAAATAGATATGTGTATTAAAAAAGATGATTGGCAGAATGTATATAAAATACACAATTAAAATAATGCGTTTTGTCTCACCAGACTTTCTCAAATGGTATATGCCACTTATATCATACCATTTAAGAAAGTCTGGTCATACCATAAGGTCATGACGTCGGCGTGCATGTGCCACATCATAAAAGAGGGAAGAGTCAGAACGCCCAGCGTGGAAAATACTGGAGTGGAGTCTGGAAGTAGGAATGCAGTCTAAAAGTTGAGTGATATACATACAAATGGGTGGAATGATGCAATTCAGGGTAAAAGATGGTATCATGTAGGTAAATGGAGTAACTGTGGAGATAAAATCATATACAAGCACCTAGTGCAATAATGTACAATACAGTATATGCAAACAATAAATATGTGATTTAGTACTCACAAAGGAGGAGCCAATAAGTAATGGCTCAATAAGAGTGCCTGTGGGATGATTGAAAGGGATCCCACTCCCTTTCTGGATATCTTTCTGGATATAAATGATCTTCCAGTGGTGCTAAAAGAAATGTCCACTCCAATAGAATATTGGGGACTAAATTCTTTTAATAGTAGATAATAAAAAAGTAAATAATAAAATACAAATATTTAAAAGTAAGTAAGAACTTAACACAGCACTATGATAAGTGCATATAGAGTCCAAACAAATTGCAAAACGCGTTTCGCCCAGATCATGGGCTTCCTCAGTTGCTAGTAATGTCCATAAAGCAGTATGGATTTATACCTGTCCAGGAGAATCGTTGTTTCCGGGTTCGCGCCGTTTTTTCACTTCCGGTCGCGTCCTGATGATGTATTTCCGGTCCGCAGGTTGTTAGCTGGATCGTTGTTGGAACGCATATGCGTTCCACACATTCAACAAACTTTACTCTCTAATCAAATAACAAAAGTCGCGTCCTGATGATGTATTTCCGGTCCGCGGGTTGTTAGCTGGGTCGTTGTTGGAACGCATATGCGTTCCACACATTCAACAAACTTTACTCTCTAATCAAATAACGAAAGTCCATATCTGTACAGGCTCTGTTTTTTCCTTGAGCCATAGACAATATAAATGCTGATAGATACATTTAGTATAGGGTAAAAGAAGTAAAGGAACCTCCATATTTAATAAAAGGGAATCTTATAAGTCTTATTAAAAATCATATCACATAAAAATGGTATATGGAATTATGTATAAAATTTCCTTTAACCCTTAGATATTTAAATTTATCTTTGGACGATATGGCAAATTCGTGTCTTAGCTGAGGGAAAGGTTTTGCTTTATGGTCTGAAAATAAATCCTTGATTGTCTTAATATCCAAATTTTGCCAAGCATTTAGATTTATGTTTTCTAAGTTGTCATCAATCACCAAAATTGGCAGTAGTTAATTTAATTTATTTTGGAGGCCTAACTCTTTTTTAATTTTCTGCCATCAGATTATTGGATCTCCTATTATTGTACTTTTTACGATTTTATCTGCAATCTGCTTTTTGTTTATATCTAAAGCCCAGAAGACTGAAGACAGATTTTTTTACTCCAGTGTTATTTTTCTCTATTATGTTCCATGATTCATTAATCGTGGAGCTATTTTGTGTTAATATTATATGGAATAAGCGACTGGCTTTGTAGTGTTGACGTATTTCTGGGCACCCCAAGCCTCCATCTTTCCTTTTTTTAACTGTTTCATTTTCCCATGCAAATTTTATAAAGGCTGTGTGTAACATATCTAACCAGCTTTCTGGACAGTTGAGTGGTATCATCCTCCATAGATAAAACCATTTTAATATTATATAGGACTTGGGTATGTTAATTCTTCCTGACCACGAAAAGCCCATTCCTCTCCAGTCTAACATGTTTTTATTTGTCTGTTTTAGTAGAGGAAGAACGTTTGCTTCTACTATTTTAATTCTGTGGCTATGGCTATACCTAAGAAGTTTAGTCTCTTTCTCTTGTTTGTTAAGCCTAGATTTCATGTTAAAAACTCTGTTACCGTCGAAGTCATATTTTTTGCAATAAAGACTGATTTATCTATGCTTATTTTGTACCCAGAGACTCTTGCATACTTATTTATTTATGTTAAGAGTTCTGGGACAGAAGATTCAGGTTCTTCTAATGATAATAAGATATTGTCTGCATATATGGTCTGTTTAACTTGACCGGATATTGATGTGTAGCCTTTGATTTTAGGATTTTGCCTTATGGATATTGTCAGGGGTTCTAAAATTAAAATATATGAAAAGGGAGACAGGGTACAACCCAGTCTAGTCCCGTTTTTTTATATTAAACCAATGGGAAGAGAATACTGAGCCCATTACCTTGGCCTGTGGAGTCATACAAAGCTGAAATCGCTTGCAGTATAGGGCCCTCAATGCCATACTTTTTTAACACTGTAATCATAAACCCCCCCCTGACCCTGTGGAATGCCTTTTCAGCATCTATTGATAGGAGTACGAGTGGGGTTTCACTCCTCTCTATATCGTCAATGTGCGGTCCTTTATATTTATTTATTCCTCATTTTAAATTATTTATATATTTTTTTTTGTATGAAAAGAAAAAAACATGCTTGGTCACAGTATGTCAGAAGAGTAAAGAACGGGATTAGTGGTAAAATAGGGTAGTTATATCTGACAATATGTGGAGACATCAAGGTTTGGTATAACATCATGCGTGGTACATGTATAAAACAAGCTTATGAAAATGAAAAGCCACCAGGTTGAATGCCATATTAAAAACCAGGAGACATACAACAGGGTAGTTGCATCTAAAATATGAGACCATAATAGGTGGTAAAGCTAGAGGATAAGCAACAATTAACAGTCACTGTAATAATGTGTGTGAAACGATACTTCAGCCAATGCCAGCCTTATAGAGGTGTTGGTCTGCTGGCAGTTCTGAATTTCCAAGTAAGTCCTTCACTGTGTGCCAGCCATAAGTAGAGATCTCCTGATCCTTGAGGGTAGGTAGATTGGTACCTCATTTTCTCTGCTTACAAGCCAGTGCCTGTGTACCATGAATGCCTCTGAATCCAGCAGTAGGGCTAAAGTCCAGCAGGGCCTTCGATGTTACAGTCCCACTAGGTTGTGGAAGGCCGCTGGACTCCATGACCATCCTGAATCTAGGCCAAGAAGAGGAACTGGAACTCGGTGCGGCCTCTTGGACGCCTCTTTGTTCATGGCTGAGGGAAGCATGCTTCCCTGCAGGCGAGACTCGATCCGGGTCCAAAAGGCTGCACACAGGGCGTCAAAGGCTGCCTGGAAATTAGTTTCCTACTGTAGCAGATGGTTGTTCGGCATGGCGGCCATCTTAGATTTTCCACGAGGCTCTGTTTTGAGAGGTGAATATAAGCTAGAGAGCTGGAGCTACACAGAGACACGTCTGGCCATCTTGAGCTCCAGACCCCGCCTCATGTATATCTTTATATTAAAATCTCTGTGTACTTTTATTTTGGTATTGTTTACATTTGTTTGCTAGCTAGGTGCAATGAGATGTATAGTCCACAAGTGCTGTAATGCCAGATGCTCTTTATATATCAGGGGTGAAACGCTGACATTGATCAACATTAATGGTAATGCCTAGAGTCACAATAACTGCTGGTTTTCACCTAGCTGGATGTCAACTCACTCCAACCTACTGTTTAGTGAATAAATCCACTAGTGTTTAAATGGAGTGGTATTTGGTAAGGCTTTCATCCGGCTAGCAGGCTTAATAAGGTTTATTTAGTGTCTTTGTTTGTTGTAGTTTTGCGGTGCGTGCTATACACCCTTCGATACAGACATACACAAGGAAAAAGGTGTTTGAGGTTTGCATTTCTGTGCAATAGGAATGTATACAAGTGCTCACTTGTGAGACCACTAGAAAACGGCATATATCTAATAAATTAACTGGCTGAAAGGGTATTAAAATATTTTTCTTTAGGTTTATGACTTGTATAATGTAAGGTTCTCACTTTATTATTGAAAAGTTAAAATGAAAGAAATGCACATGAGGTTCACTTCTAAAGTAACACTCTGCTTGTATCTAGGCCTGCCAAAATGCTGTGCAATGGTGCAGAAATACTTTCATAAACAGGGCCCCTCGGGGAGTATATTTGTGGTTAGAGGTACAGTACATTAGTGACCATGGCAAAAGTGGCGCAGACACACCAGCTACTTCACAACCAATCATGCGTGCAAAAATTTATTTTGTCTACATCTGAGAATCAACACAATTTTTTTAGACCAGTCAGTGTTTGGTCATCTAATTCCATGTTCAGTTTAGAAAATATTTTTAACCCTTTTGATACCACAGCTCTGAGTGTAATGAGAGATTCTTTTAACACTTTAAGAAGTTGTGGTTGAGTTGAAACGAAGCCTACAATAAAAAAGCCATGATAGGTATCTGGGTTTTTCTGTTTCATTGCTGCAAGTGAATTTCCAAGTTATTACAACATAGTGTTTGTTTGCAACCTGGTTGATAAATAGAAGTAACAAGCTGTTGCTATTAACAACTTATGGTGTTTAGTTGCAGCTGCTATTTAACAACAGGTTTCCAACCTTGTCACTACCTTTTACTAACTGGCCACCAATAACGTCTCGTAAAGATTCTGTCACAGTTTAGCCACTTGCAGTTAACGCACAGAAAAAAATGCTGTCTATGGTGTCATCACAGTAACTACAGATAGCAGGTAAAGAAGGTTCAATCTGAGCAAGTGATTGGTCTTAGCAAGAGATAGCGACGGTTTATACAATGTATTCAACTGTGACTTTGTGCCATGTCAGATAGATGCCTATATAAGTTTTGAGGTTTATTTCTGCCATCATAGTTATTTAATTTAAACATTCACTAAAAGAAAAAATATTTAGTTTATTTTTTTTTTTTTTACATGTTCTTCATTTATTTTCTTGTTTTTTAATAAAGATTTATGCTCTGATGTGATGTAGGTTTTCCATGTAATGGTATATTAGAACAGGGGGTAGAGTCAGCGCTAATCAGGAAGGCAGCAGTCCCAAACAAGGACTCCCTCTAGTGTCCTTGGAAATCAATGGTAAAAAGCAAGAAAAGATGAGGGGATGGGTCTGCGCCGATGTGTACACTGAGTATTGAGTCCAATAGGATATATATTATCGTGTCCAAAGTTCTACTTTTGGTGGTATCCAGAAGGTATCGGTGTCGTGGAGAGTGGTCCAAATATGTAAAAATAGAAGAGATCTTACTTACAATTTGCAGAGCTTAATCCAGTTCTGGTGTGGATAGCTTGCAGCGGTATTATCCCCGCTTACAGGATATACGGCAGGTGTCCTCTTCTTTGTAGTAACGGGTGGCCGAAGTTGGAAAAAATAAAATAAAAACAGTAATGGTGCAGTATATTCTACACTTGAATAAAAAATTATATAAAATATGATAGATACACTCACATTCGGTAGAGCTTTGACTAGCTCTAGTTGGTTAGGCGTACAGCGGTATCATCCCCGCTTATAGGATATATGATGAGTGATCTTGACCGGAATATCAGGAGCTCGGAGAGAAGGTAAAACAGCGATAGTGCTCTCAATAAAATCTTAATGATAAAATAAAATAATAAAATATACTCACAATGTATAGGGCAGACTAACTGCTTTATGTAACAGCGTAGGTGGTATGATCTCCACCTGGGATTCTTGGAGTATAGTACGCAGGACTTTAAAGAACAATAAAAGAAGTATATAGTATAAAATGTATATAAAACGTTCGTAAAATAGCCAGGTAATAGAAAAGATGATGGTTTAAATGTAAAAATGACCAAAATCTTTTTATTAACAATATATAAAACAGTAAAAAATATCCAACCGCGTTTCGCCCATATAAGGCTTTATCAATGGATAACAAACATTTCTACCTGGCTGGTTAGAGTTTATATAGGTATAAAATTAATTTAAAATGGGCGCCAAAATTGTACAACCAATAGTAAAACAAATCTTTTTTACACTTACATAACAACATTTCTTAATAAAAATTAGATATATATAGCTTGTATGGTGCTTATAACATAATTTTTATGTAAAAACTAGCATTTATTAATATAAATTTTCATTTTTAAGCCGGATGACTAGACTACATGTCAATAAAGCAAATAAAGCCCTGCATTGGGCTTGGGGAATGGGAGGGAATAAGGAGCACACTGGGGAGGGGGCACGTGACGCGCGTAAAGAGCGCGACGTCACTTCCGGCCGCAAAGGTGTATGGGACATGTAGTCTTAAGCTAGAAGAGTATCGTCATGTTGTAATAAATGCCAGTGTTTGTTTATAATTTTTTTAACATGGTTGCTTTTATTGTTGAAATTGAAAATAATCGGAAGGCTAAAATGGTTATCAGTGGTTTTTTCTTTGTAATTTAAAAGTTCTATTCTTTCTTTAGTTCTAACTGCATCTATGGTCTTATTAAGGTTATCTATTGGATAGTTTTTTTCTGTAAATTGATTTTTTTAAAAATGGTTTATTACCAACATGTATTTCTACATCCGGATGTATGGCGAATTAGCAGTTATTCCATTTATTGCAGCAGGCCAGAGGCTGCTTTTAGGGTTAGCTGCAGCCAGTAATGAGTAGGGACAGGATTGGAACCAGTCGCGAAGTAGTGATTGTTGACTCCCATAGACAATAACGGAGGCTGTTAGCTGTTACTTAGCTACTGGCTTTCAGTAGACATGTGCAATTCTGTTTGGTCCGAATGGAAATTAGGATGAATTTCAAACATTCGGACATTGTACATTCAGATGCTTCTGAATTTCCGAAGTGGTGTTGTGCCGAATTTCCGAAGTGCCGAACCGAATTGCTGAAGTGCTTTGGACTTCTGAAAAGTGGCAAAACAGGTAGGAGTAGGGCTAGAGTAGGGGTAGGGTTAGGAGTTGTATTAGGGATAGAATTGGGGTTAGGAGTAGGGTTAGGGTATCTCTACCCCTAACCTAACCCTACTCCTAAGCCTAACCCTACTCTAACCCTACTCCAACCCAGCCCTAACCCAACCCTAACCCTACTCCTAACCCAACCCTAACCCTACTCCTACCACTTAAAATACCCCTAATCCTAACCTACCCTAATCCTAACCTAACCCTACTCCTAACCCAACCCAAACCCTAACCCTACTCCTACTCCTAATCCAAACCTAACCCTAAACCTACTCTTAACCCTAAATCTAACCCTTTTCCTAACCCAACCCTAACCCTTCTCCTAAACCATCCCTAACCATAACCCTACTCCTACTAATCCTACCCTAACCCTACCCCTAACCCTACTCTCCTAACCCTACTCCTAACCCAACCCTTACCCTAACCCTACTCCTAACCCAACAATACTCCTAACCAATCCCTAACCCTACACTTACCCGAATTGCCGAATTTCAGAATGCCGAACCAAACCAAATTTTTGCCCATGCACATCCCTATCTTTCAGTAGCACCAGGCAGCAACTCCCTGTTACTACTGGTGAAATTTGCAAGTTGGCAAACAGCCACTACTGGCTGCCCGTAGCGGCAGGCATGGTAAGAAGTAGGAGTTGGTCTATAAAAATTAATGACAAGGTTGTACTGTGACGATACGGCACTGGCATCTCTGGCCCATAAGGTAATCCAATCTAGGCCTAGTATCACCCATGGGATTCTTTGCATTAGCAAGTATTTTTCCCACTAGTGAACGCAGCGTCCCTCCTAGCTGGTGATTCAGTTGGGAGCAATATGGTCCTGGCGTCTCTGTTACTGTAGGTATAACAATTCGGACCTTGTATCACCTGCGGGCACTTCCCCTTGCTGGCTTGGTGATCTTCCACACTGAGCACTAGAACTTTGCTACCTGAGTCGCTAATTCCCCGACAAAGCAGAATACACTACAGAATTGCTCCGGGTATTACAGGATATTCTATCTAATTAAAAACTGCTAGCAATTTTCCTATGAACAATCACACTTTGCTGGTTAAAGATCTTACAAGGAGCTGCAGACACCTGCAGACACCATCTGAGACCAAGAGTAACTAAATACATTACACATTATTATTATTGGTATTTATATAGCGCCAACACATTACACAGCACTTCACAATAATTAGAATAGCTGTTCCATTTCCCTCTTGTAATCCTGCATTTTACAATAAGGTAGAATACGGATCTACTAAATAGCACAGTCCTGAGGTCATCATACATCTGCCCTGCTTCTGCCAGCTAGGGTAGTGGTATTATGAGCTACATACACTCAAGTTCTTCTACTGCACGCATTCTGTCTCTAGCAGTTGCAGCAAATGCCGCTGTGAGTTCTCAAATGGACAAAAGGGAAATAGGGTAAATAGGACATTCGTCACACAAGCCCTTAGTGTTTAGTGAGTTCCTTTTTAGCCTGAAGATTTCCAGAGATACATTTTTCTGGGGGCCATTGGTCTTTTTGTTCTTGAAAATGGCACAATTTGATCTCCGCTGCTTCTAAAATAAGAAATCATTTCATTATGTAGCCTGTTGCTCAGCAATGATACATTCAATAGGCAAAGTAACAAGAATAGTCAACTGCTTGCCAGGGTACTACACCTTCTCATACACTCAATGTTTATACAAAAATCAAAGGTTGTAACGAGTTCTTCAAAAATTTACCTTGATTTATTAAACTTTTCAAATGATTCCAATCTATTACAAACGTTTCAAATTATTTATCTACAGAAATTCTTGAATGCATTACTTAATGTTCTAGAACTTCTCCATATGATGGACTGAGAAGGCTTGGGCTGACCCCCTGTATATAAGTACTGTAGCAGAGCTCCCTGTACCTTGGCAGGGTACCTCCGCCAAGGATCGCTTCCTAGCTGGAACCGGGAAAAACCTCAGCACTTCTGTCCCAGTCGCCGTGGCTTGTCTGGGGTCCTCCTGGAGCCTCCTTGTCCTGGAACAGGACAGGGGACAAGCTCTATTCAATCCCAGGGGCTGGATGACACACAGTCCTGGGAGCTGTAGTCCTTACAAGGACTTTCCCGGCCGAATCCTCCACGAGCTGGAACAAGGTGCTGAACAGTGATTAGCCCTTTCCCCTCCCAGTAACTAGACGACACATAGTTCTGGGAGTACAACTGATTTTAATGAGCTAAACTCTGCGTTTTATGCACAGACCCCAGCAGGGTCTCTGTTGTATTCAGCACAAGCCCCTCCCAGGAATCTCTGGGCCTGGGAGATAATTGTGTTAAATACTGGTAAGCTAATTATCTCCCACGAATAGAGGCAAACACAAAAATATAAAACATAAAGAAAGCCAAAACATAACAAAAACATAAAATAACCTCACAAATACGAATACATCCCCAAAAAGCCCTGATCTGAGTGCCCAAGTTCTCTAGATAGTGCTCAGATCCATGCAGTGTAGGGGAAACGCCACCATGTTAAAGTTCTAACCAGTCGCACACGTGGTCCTATGCCCAAAATAGTTCCAGGGTTTGGTGCCTTTGCTGGTCAACTTTCAGAAGCTCCTATGGCCGCAATACTGGGTGCTCCGTCTGGCTCTTAGGTAGCAATTATTCCCCTTCTTAGGCACCTCCTGGAGTATTAGGGGTTCAAAACCGTGATCCAAGCTGTCCATGAACCACACGGTCACCTCATGCCGAAAACAGTTTCATAACATTCAGTCCCGCTGAGGTGACCGGGTACCCAAGAAGTCCTCATGCAGAAATTAGTTCCACAGTGGTTGCTGCTAAGTACCGCTGAGGACTATTTGTGAGTTTGGTTCATGTGAACGGCTGCCAGAGAGCCAGCGTTCATATCCATTCGCATGAAGGGAACCAGGGGCACCCAGGGCAAGCCACAAATGGGCAGGATAACTCCCATATGGTGTCCCAAACCTGGACCATAGTCGGTGGGCACGGGGCTGGCTTCCACACTCCTCCAGTCCGTGGCAAACATACATGGGAAGGAGCGTTTGTCACAAGTACTACCTCTAATCAATTTCCAGAGTGTGTGCATGTGTCAAAGCGTGTCTCTGTGTGTGTGTATGTGCCATTGTGTATATGAATGTGTGTGTATGTTTCAATGTGTTTGTGTATCTCTGTGTTAATGTGTATGTATAACTGTGTAAGTATGTATGTGGCAGTGTACGTGCATACATCCAGCAATCAAACACCAACACAACATCCAAACACACTCCTGCAAACACAAACATTACATCCAAAAACACCTCTGAATTTTAACACTCAAACACCAATACTACACACAAATGTACATCCATATTTAAAAGCCAACACTACATCCAAACACACCCCTGCACGCAAATGCAAGCATTACATACAAACACACCCCTGTATTAAAACACTAAAATTATATACAAACACCAATTTTATACACAAAAGCACACCTGCTCCTAAGTAATACAATTTGTTTGCTATCTGTAGAAATTAGCATGTATAAATACCAAAAAAAAAAGATTGCTAAAAAGGAAACATTACATGCTGCTAATCAAAAGGTTTCTAAAACATTTGGGGGGTGAGGGGGGACGGTGGGGGTTCTACAGTGTTTATACACTATGTCAAAGCGTTCCACGGCAAAAATGCATTGGGAACCCCTGCTCTATCCGATACACCTTCCCCCTTATTATATGTAACATGCACACCAATATTTGCCATTGTAAATAATCCCAGTATGTCTAACCTTATTATTATCATAGGCGTGCGCAGCCTATTGCATTAGGGTGTGCACCCTAAAGCACAAACACACGCCGCGCGCGTGCGTGTGTGTATATATATATATATATATATATATATATACACATATATATACATATATATATATATATATACGTATATATATATTCACAGACACACACACTCACACTCACAGAAACACACACATACTCACACACTCACAGACACACACACTCACTGACACATACTCACACACTCACTGACACACACACTCACACTGACACACACACTCACAGACACATACTCACACACTCACAGACACACACTGACACACACAGACACACTACTCACAGACACACACACACACTCACAGACACACACTGACACACACACTGACACACTACTCACACATACTGACACACACTCACAGACACACACTCACAGACACACACTGACACACTCACAGACACACACACACACACTCACTGACACACTCACACACACACTCACACACACTGACACATACTCACACACTCACACACTTACAGACACACACTGACACACACTCACAGACACATACTCACACACTCACTGACACACTCACAGACACACACTGACACACTCACTGACACACACACTCACAGACACACACTGACACACTCACAGACACACACACTCACAGACACACACACACACACACACAAATTATTATTTTTTAATTTTTTTTTTAAATGTCCACCCAGCCTCCTACCTGGAGTGCTGGTGGACTTGTCCCTGGGGTCCAGTGGGGGCGGGCGCCTCTCTGCTCTCTGCTCCCTCTCGCCGCGCGGGCTGTCTCCTGGAGCTGGGAGCCGGAATATGACGTCATATTCCGGCTCCCGGCATCAGCGCGCGGCGAGAGGAAGCAGAGAGCAGAGAGCTCCCTCGCCGCGCGCTGACCTGCAGGGTGGGGGGAATCATCACCTCTTGCCCTCCCATGACAGTGGCAAGAGGTGAAACAGGGGGCACTGAGTGCCTGCAGGAACAGCGTTCCTGCTCAAAAAAAGTGCAGGAACGCTGTTCCTGCAGGACTCAAACCATAGGGGTGCGCACGGGGATTAGGGTGTGCCCAGGCACACCCGGCACACCCCGTGCGCACGCCTATGATTATTATAGTATTTTTGCAAAAAGCAAATTGTCAATGATTACACTACATCTATATCTTTGGTTTTCACTCCTATGTAGTGAAATTCATAAAATGTTTTGGAAGAAAATATTGTTATGTAAATTAAGATAACTGGCTTCTATAAGGTCTCCCTGGAAAGCTATGTTTACATGAAATTACTGTTTTATCTTTTGTTTATATGCTAGCTTTGCATCCCATGATTCAAATACATGGCAATTCTTTTTTTAACTAAGAAATCATGGTAGAGAAGGGGTTAGCTATTTTTGAACACAACACTAGTGAAAACGTTCAGATACATAAAGAAGCAAAGCATGCAGTCTGTACATGAAAAGGGCTACACCCATAATAAGAATCCTAGGACCTTTTCTGCTTGAGCTTCTTCTAACCTCAAACAAGTCCTTTTTTGTTCTTGTGAATCATGAGTCAAAATTAGATGTAATAGGCAGGGATTTTTAATTTCCAGAAAGAAAGGAGGAAAACTTTCAAGACCTTATTTCCTTAGAAATGCAATCTAATTATAAAATATCGGAAATACAATTTATTTTTTACAACATAGGTTGTAGGCAATAACGTCTGTAAGAAAATGCAGAGCTGGTTATTATGAGTATTGCCTGTTGGACATTAATTATTATATTGTGGATTTAAAAATGACGAGTGTTGTAGAGTAATAATACCATTTAAAACAAGACCTATAGGGTTTAAATTCTATTCTATTCAAAATTGTAGAAATAAATAAATAGTTTCACTCTACAGTAATCAAATTCACCCCTTGCTTTATAGGGACACTCTTGGCACCACAACCACTGCAACTTAGTAGTGATTCTGGGGCAAAAATATTGTCCTTGCAGTCTCAGTAATGTAATTACTAACGTAATTAGAAAACGCAGTATTAACCAACTCCAAAAAGTCAAACACAGATGGACATGGCACTCAAACGTGAATCCAAAATATTTTATTTACCACCACCTGAATATTTTAATAGAAGCAAACAGCAGCAAATTATTATATGTTTTCCATACAAAGTACACTATTCAACAGAAACCAACTGAACTAAATATCCAGTAACCCCCTGCCTCGGTCTTTGTGCACAATGTTATTCCTGCAAAAATGATTTTATCAGTTAATATAATACATACAATACACTAAACTCAATGTTTACTCAAGTCAGAATCAGTAAATTGTGCAAAAATAATGAAAAATTATACTAAATTTTATACAGGTGCCATACCTTCTCCTACTGTCAATCAGCAAAAACAAAACAAAACCCCACTCGTATATGATGAATGATATTTGTACTACAATACACAGCTCCCTACGCATTAATACTAAAATAGAATACTATATTTGGTGAACAATATACTGGAAAAAGCTAAGAATATAATATTATCAATGACCTCATAAGATGTAGAGTCACTCATTGTTCTAAGAAAAATACTTCATCATCTGCTCTCCTGAATATCCCATACAAAATCTGTTTCATTTGTATCTAGCCATTGGGAAAGTATTCTTGATTTTTTGTTCTTCCAAATGGGAGCATCAGCATTCTTTAATATCGGAACATTATGGGTCAATGCTATTTGCACCATAGAGTAAGCCTGGCTCTCTAAAGCAGAAATGTCACTTCTGTGAGAATGACAGTTTTTTCCATCACCCCACTAAATATGATAGAAGCACTTATTTTGATAAGCAGTAAGTAAAAACTACACTTAACTCCACAGCACTCTGCTTTGACCATGCCCTACAACAGGGGTTGGCAGCCTTTGGCACTGCTGCAAAACAGTTTGCCCTATTACTGGGAAATTTCCTGGTGGGCCGGCATCCTTCAGTGCTGGTGCAACCATAAGGCTGCCACCTGAGGTGAACCTACCCAGGGGGCACAACCGATGGGTGACTGGCAGCAGGGGAGTGCCAGGGCCACTCTGCACCATTGGTCATTAAGCACCAATAGGATCATACAGTGTCACTTTACATATGACTGCACAAGAACACATACTAGATTATGTAGCTCAATGAAATATAATTTACCTATGTGACGAAGTGCCCTTCATCACTTGTGCCTGGAGGGGACTACTGGCTAGCCTCCTGCCTTCCGACTATGGCCCCTGTGCTGACAGCTGTATTTTACCCTGCAGAAAGGTTTATTTGTGTATTTCTGCCGAGGCGTTCAGGACTTTCAGTATGTGGGTAGTGCTACCCCAGATAGCTATGCCATGGAGCCTATTCGTGTAACGAAAGACTATGGAAAAGACTTTGGCTCCATGGCGATTGAACTGTATGTATGTGATCTGAGCGCCATTCGGTAATAATGTGTGCTCAGATCTAAGCTATCTGGGGATATGTTGAATGTATATGTTTTATATAGTAATTGTAACATTGTGTAATTTTAGGTCTTTTTGTAACCATGTGGTTAATGGAGTCTTGCCTCTGTCCTGGGAGATAATTTGATTACTTCCCAATTATCTCCAGGATAGAGAGGAGGGATTGTAATGTCACTGTGGGAGTGTTTTGTTTGTATTGTCTGTGATTGGCTTATATCCAATATGTGTCCCATTGTTCCATCAGGTCCCCTACGGGAGTGTCCACCTGGTGGACACTTGCATAAATGCCGGGCAGGTAGCCCTCAA
Organism: Pelobates cultripes; assembly: GCA_933207985.1. Lineage (NCBI taxonomy): Eukaryota > Metazoa > Chordata > Amphibia > Anura > Pelobatidae > Pelobates > Pelobates cultripes. The sequence goes on along the minus strand of OW240916.1, from coordinate 152,162,599 downwards.
TAAACCAGACCTACTTGCACCTTTCTTGAAGCCTTGGCTCATGCTTGGGGGAAGGGATACCTACACTCTGGGGATTGCTAGAATCACTTACTCCTCAGAGTAAGAGCTTGATTTGTTCCTGCCACACTCTCAGGATTTAGGAGAGGTTCAACCACTGGGAGCTGGATCCTGGTCATGGATCCAGGTTGGGTGAGAGACGGCGAGACCCTGGCACAGCTGCATCGCTAGAAGTGGGGTCCGCATTGCTGATGGTGTCGTTTGCAGTGCTCGGAGTCCTCGGCAAGCACTAGGAGCATCGCTTGGCGGAGGTACTCAGTCGGAGTGCCAGCGGTCCATCACAACCTACATGACCTAAAATAGTATTCCGTTCTAACCTTTCTTAGCACTGTTATGCTAAATGGTGTCTGGTCCCAAACAGAGAAATAGTGATTTAGCAAATTGTGGAGGGCTGACTCGCTGTTATTTTCACATTTCCATCAGGCCTGTTTGTTTGAACATGGCAGCTCTAACTGCTTTAGTCGATGAATGCATGCTTAATACAATGATGTTGTCATTAGTCATTGACCTGTGTTGTATTGTTAACTCTACCCTAATGGAAACCATCCACCCAAACATCAACCCAGGTGTTGGCAAAGGAGGAGTGGGACGTTTAGACAATGTGCAATAACATCTCCTTGACAGCAGTTGATGGATGGTGTTAGTTTTAATTATTATGAAAGGCTCCACTGCACAAATGAGTCAATTTTGCCTCTTTATACCAACATTTTCTATTGATTTATGGGACTGCACTTAGTTATTTTTCTGCTTATGCATACAGAAAATTGTCAATTTCCCCATCATATAGCCATTATAATATGGTAAAACAAACAACAAATTGTAATACCATTTTGACTTCATTTATTCAAGTACAGAGTATCGCAATTACAAAGGAATGCTATAAGAGAGGATTTGCATTAACCGCATAAGGTAAATAAGTGACGTAAGAAAAGGTAAAATGTACTTAAAGTTCCATTAGTGTATAAATGATAATACTGTCTGCCAGTCATAAAAGCAATAATGCATTAATGTGGATCAAATCGGTGTTCAAACATTTTAATGTGTATTGTAATGAAACAATGTAATGTGTATGCTTAACCACCCCTTCCCCCCCCCCCACCCCCCCTCAGAAAAACCTCTAGACCTTAGTTTAGAATGGGTACATAGCATATAAATGTTACTATTTTATCTAATATGCATATGAATGCTTGGTAACATTATTTTCAGCCAATATATAAAATACCATCATTTCTCTGGCATTGTTGATGAAATGCATTACTAATTATTATGGGTGGAAACAATCACTTTTCTGGAAATTACACAACCGAATGAAAATTTGCAATAACTTTATTATATATTTTTGTGATTAACTATTTTCTTTTAAATGTATATTAGAGATTCAGCAATTGCTGATATTGCAAATACAGTGCATTCCATAACCAGGCCGTACATTGCATTTAAGAAGAAAAAGAAAAAGAAGGGCGATATTATGAAAGGTGATCATTATTTAGATCATATTTATTAATGGGCTCTAAAAATAAACAAAAGGAGGAGCAGTAAAAAAAAAAATATGTATGTTACCGTGTTTCTCCGAAAATAAGACCGGGTCTTATATTAATTTTAGTCCCAAAAAACACACTAGGGCTTATTTTCAGGGTAGGGCTTATTTATTTATGGTACCGGTATGTACATTGAACCCCCCTTTAATTAATCCACCCCCCTTTAATAAATCCACCCCCTCTAATTAATCCACCCCTCTAATTAATCCACCCCCCTTTAATTAATCCACCCTCCTTTAATTAATCCACCCCCCCAATAAATCCACCCCCCCAATAAATCCAGCCCCCTCTAATTAATCCACCCTCCTTTAATTAATCCACCCCTCCTTTAATTAATCCACCCCCCTTTAATTAATCCACCCCTCCTTTAATTAATCCACCCCTCCTTTAATTAATCCACCCCTCCTTTAATTAATCCACCCCCCTCTAATTAATCCACCCCCCTCTAATTAATCCACCCACTCTAATAAATCCACCCCTCCTTTAATAAATCCACCCCCTCTAATAAATCCACCCCCCGTTTAATTAATCCAACCCCCCTTTAATAAATCCACCCCCCTCTAATTAATCCAGCCCCCCCTTTAATTAATTCACCGCCCCCTTTAATTAATTCAGTCCCAGACATAAAATATCTACTCACAGATGCCTTCCTTGCCCGCCGAGTCCGACCACTGGGTGCCTCACTGCCCGGAAATGGATCCTTCCGCTGAAGATCCGTGAAGGCAGACTGACGACGCTGCGCACGTCGTCATCACGTTGCGCGATGCCGCGGCCTGCAACGCTCCTCCTCCTCCTCATAGAAGAAGGAAGTCCCGCCGGACCGAAAGGTACAATGCCTAGGTCTTATTTTCGGGGTAGGGCTTATATTGCAGCCCACCCCGAAAATTCAGCTAGGTCTTATTTTCGGGGTAGGGTGTATTTTCGGGGAAACACGGTATATATTTAATAAATATAGATTGTTTTTTCCCACCACTCTTTGATCTGTGAATCAAATGGTGGATAATATTCCTATCAGGGCAAAATATACATCATATCATATTGTGTATATATTTTGCAGTACACTGATTGACCTATTGATTTTAACCGTGATTCTGCTGTTCCAAACTGAATTGAAATTCGGGCGTCCAAAATCATTTTCTGTTTTTGGGTAAAAAAAATGGTTCAATTATACTAATAAGCCACTTTATTACTGTATTATACTTTAATTACACCCAATAATATGGATTTTTTTTTCTACATTTAGTTCAATTCATATTTACATTTTGTATTAAATTTGTAGTGGTATACAAATAAATGTTGTAATTTCCCTGGGTAGTGCGTTAGGTAAGTAGATGATGTAGTTACTATATACATTTATTTATGGTGCCGAGGAGGCTCATGCTAATTGTATAATGATAGTTTGAAATTTCATTAAATGCCTGTTAACTCAAGCCTGGAGGTAATGTTTTAGAATCCTGTACTGTACAGGTAGTGAAGTCATTTATTTAATATAATAAACATAGAATAATGCTATGAACTTAGAATAATGCATGGATCAACTTCTGGAGGCTCTAATCTCAGGCAGAACCAGAAGATACGTGCCCGGGTCTTCCCAAGATTAACTGAAATAGCTATTGCCTGAGCCTGTAACCCACTAATCTTAAGCTCAGTCCTAAACTAAAAATATAATACAATCTAAAAGATATATAACAGTGAAGCGTGTGTTAGAGGAAAATGTCACTTTGATATTCTGGAGACATATGATATCTTGACAACCGCTCAATAGCATTATTTTCTTATATTACACAGTTCAACTTATGTATTGCCTCTTTCTCTCGGTATATAAGTATTGGGACACACATCTTAATGATTGAATCCAGGTGTTTCAACCAGATCCATTGCCACAAGTGTATAAAATCAAACACCTAGCCATGTAGTCTGCATTTACAAACATTTGTGAAAACAATGGGTCGCTCTGAAGAGCTCCGTGAATTCAAGCATGGTACTGTGATAGGATGCTATATAATATCAATAAGTCAGTTCATGAAATTTTATTCCATGGTCCACTATAAGTGATATTATTGGAAAGTGGAAGCATTTAGGAACAGCAGCAACTCATTAGGTCCCCCTCATTATTTATTTATTTAGGGTCCCCACCTGCCGCTCATGGGTGGGGACCAGGGGCGGACATTAGGTCCCCACCCGTTGCTCATGGGTTGGTGCCAGGGCGGACATAGGGTCCCCACCCGTGGCTCATAGGTGGGGACCAGGGGGGGGACATTAGGTCCCCCCATTATTTATTTAGGGTCCCCACCTGCCGCTCATGGGTGGGGACCAGTGTGGTTTAGGTCCCCCTTTAATTAATTAGGGTCCCCACCTGCCACTCATCATTGGGGACCAGGGGGGTTAAGGTCCCCTCTTTAATTAATTAGGTTCCCCACGCGGCAGATAACTCGCATAGTGTAGGCAGTACTATGAATTAAAAATCCCATGCAGAGCCACAGGATTTGGATTTCAGTGGACTCCAAGAGCTTGCCAGCATGTTTCCCAGAGGATAGCAAATGGGCAAGAGCTAGGTGTAAATCTAATGAAGGGGAACTAACTGCACTTAGGGCTGAGTATGCACGTAAGTGTGTTAATGACTGTGTGCCTGCATATTTGTGTCTATATGATTGTGTGCTTTTGTCTACAGTTGTGCTCAAAAGTTTGCATTCCCTTGGAGAATTGGTAATTTATGTACCATTTTTAAAGAAAACACATTTCTTTTATTTCTTATGGGATTCATATTCATCTGTAGGGTATAACAGAATGGCACAATCCTAAAACAAAACATGACAACAAAGAACAAAATGAAAGGACCCCTGTTCAAAAGTCTGTATACTTTTAGTTTTTACTACTGTGTATTGCCACCTTTAGCATCAATTACAGTGTGCAGTCTTTTGTAATAGTTGTCTGAGGCCCCTAATTCTTGCAGGTGGGATAGCTGCCTATTCGTCTTGGCAAAATGCCTCCAGGTCATGCAAAGTCTTTGTTCGTCTTCAGATCTAACCAGAGTGGCTCGATGATATTAAGGTTAGGAGACTGTGATGGCCACTCCAGAACATTTACCTTTTTCTGCTGTAAGCACTGGAGGGCCTTGTGCTTAGGGTCATTGTCATGCTGGAAAGTCCATGAGCGTCCTATGCACAGCCTTCGTGGAGAAGAATGCAAATTGTCTGCCAGTATTTTCTGATAACATGCTGCATTGATCTCGCCATCAATTTTCACGATTCCCCTTGCCTTTAGCCCCCCCCCCCACTCCCCTAAATCATCAGTGAGCCACCACCATGCTACACAGTGGGGATGCTATTCTTTTCACCATAGGTCTTGTTGTCCCCTCTCCAAACATAGCGCTTGTGGTTGTGACAATAAAACTCTATTTTGATCTCATCACTCAGTGTGCCAGAAGCTGTTAGGCGTGTCAAGGTCTTGTCTGGCATTTTGTAACTGGGCTTTTTTTGTGGCATTGCCACAAAAAAGGCTTCTTTCTGGCAACTCAACCATGTAGCTCATTTTTGTTCAAGTATTGTCGTATCGTGCTCCTTGAAACAACCACTCTGTCCTTTTTCCATAGCAGCCTGTATTTCTTCTGAAGTTACCTGTGGGTTTTTGGAAGCAAGAGATCCCAAAATGTTCCACTTCTTAATAAGTGATTGAACAGTACTATACAATATCAAAACTCAAATAAAAATAATTTGAATAGTCAATCACTCCTAGAGTAAATATAAAAACATAGGAAAAAAAAAAGGTTACATATAGGTAGCCTTTGGGCTGATCACCTAAGGTGTTCAAATTTAGAATACTATAAATACCACTTGTTGATTTATATATATTTTTTTTAATATTATGGGTGGTGGTGTGTGTATATATATATATATATATATATATATATATATATATATATATATTTTAAAAAGAATGTGCTGGTATCCCAATGCAGCTCATAATGGGAAATATCCTTAGTATTTCCTATATATATAATATTACTACCCAGAAACAGAAAAGAGTGCAGAGGGACATATAGCTTTAAGTAAAAAAAATCCTTTATGCTGAATAAAAAACAACCAACTTAAAATTCCTTAAGAAGAAATGCATATTTAATGCTTCTAAAAGATTAAATAAAAAAAGAGAAAAAAACAAAAGACAAAGAGCTTGAATGTCTAGCTCACATTAAGAAAATATCTAAAGTCTTAAAGTGGGTAAAAGTTCAGAGATGTAATCCAACCTGTTTTTTTAAAGTATATTCTATCTAAGCAGGGCCGGACTGGCTCACCGAGATACCGGGAAATTTCCCGGTGGGCCGCGGCACCTGGAGCTGGGCTGACAGCCCTAATCATTACTGATCAGACTCCTGTAACTCTGGCCAGCCATGTGCGAGCTGTGCGGCCGCAGAGGGCCCCATGGGAGCAGGGGGCGCCAGGCGGCCGACACAGCTCGCATGTGGTTGGCCAGGATTATAAAAAAAAAACACAAAAGAAAAAAAAACAATATTGCGGTGGGGCGGAGCTTAGCATGTGGCGAGGCAGAGTTTAGCGTGCAACTGGGCGGAGCTTACTGGGCGGCGCTAAATGAGCCGGGTAACTGCAGGATGGGAAGCAGGAAGGAGTCCCTGCTTCAGCAACAACCAGTCTCCATGAGCTCCAAGGGATGTAAGAAGCAGGTCAGTGTGTGTGTGGCTGTCTGCCTGTGTGTATGAGTGTGTGACTATCTGCCTGTGTGTGTGTGTGACTATCTGTCTGTGTGTGTGTGTGACTGCCTGCCTCTGTGTGTGACTGTCTGCCTGTGTGTGTGTGTGTGAGACCGTCTGCTTGTGTGTGTTTTACTGTCTGCCTGTGTGTGTGACTGCCTGTGTGACACTGTATGTGTGTGTGTGTCTGTCTCTGTGTGTGTGGATGTCTTTGTGTGTCTGTACATCTGCTAACGATTGAGCTTCTGTGTGTGTGTGCATCTGCTAGTGAGGGAGCTATGTGTGCGCCTGCTAGTGAGTTTGTGTGTGTGTGTGTGTGTGTGTGTGTGCCTGCTAGTCAGTGAGCTTGTATGTGTGTCAGTGAGCTTGTCTGTATGGATCATGTGTGTGTGTGTTAGTGAGCTTGTCTGTAGGGAGCATGGGTGTGTCTGAGCCTGTCTGTGGTGAGCATGTGTGCATGTGTGTGTCAGTGAGCTTGACTGTAGTGAATCTGTATGTTAGTGAGCTCTTCTGTAAGGAGCATGTGTGTGTCAATGAGCTTGTCTGTAATGAGCGTGTATGTGTGTGACAGTGAGCTTATCTCTAGTAAGCTTGTGTGTGTATCAGAGTTTGTCTGTATTAAATTTGTGTGTGTACCAGTAACCTTGTCTGTGTGTGTCATTGAGATTGTCTGTCAATGAGCCTATTTGTGTACATCAGTAAGATTGTCTGTGTCTGCATGTGAATATGCTTTACTGTATAATTTAATTACCCTGAAAGGACTAATATTTTGAATTAGAAAAAGAAATATACCAGCCCTTTATCTAAGGGATCCCTTTAGATCCTACAAAGTAAGCTGAAAGATTGAAACAGTCTCAGGAATCCTCTTGTGTAGCGTGGCTGCTTACTGTACTTGTGCAGAAAATGGATCCTGTGTAGTGTGCTCATCTCCCTGCTTTAAACGTCTCTCTGGTTTGCGCACGTAGATTGAAGCCGGAGGATCATGATCCGGGCACTCGGATCGTCCTAGGACGTGATGGTATCGGTGTTTGCTGTGTTCTCACTCCTACATGTTTCGTGAGCTCTGCGCTCACTTCCTCAGGGAAACACTGTTGAACACCTCATGAATGGGGCTTCTTTTATGTGCATTCGAAATTGCCTAATTGGTGCAAAGGTGTTGATTCTTATCTTTCTAATTATGGGAGCCTGGTTAAGTTGTCTAAAGATACTGGCTCCATATATGTTTGATGGTTTATTTACTTCTTATGTTATTAACAAAAATGAGTATACTAAAAGTAAAAATAAGTCTGTTGCAAACTTTGGAGATTATTTATTAAAATCTTATTTTAAAAATATATATCTCTCAAAGGCTACCTATATTTGAAAGATATAGAAGTACATTTTATATGTGAATATAGTTACCATATAAACCATGGAGCTTAGGTAATGAATAAAAAAAGATAGAGATATAGATGTATCTTTTTAACTTTAGTATCTATTTATGATTTGTTACATGATGTATACATAATGATAGGTGTTCTCCGGTAGATGGAGCACTGTGAATGAAATAAAAATATAAATAAATAAAAAAACAAAACAAAAAAAACCTGAAAAGGTAAGGTAGAATAAAGGAAGAAAAAAAAATATAAGTAGTATACAGAGGGTTCAATGCCTAAACTTGTACATTTAGATAGAAGGGATATCTGAAATTGAGTCCTAGTTGGTCTCCCATTCCAGGACGAGTCTGTATGGCTTCTGAGATCTGACGAGATCAGGCACTTTCAGACTTGTATGGCTGTAGGTATTTATTGGACTGGGTGGGGATGAAGCCTAAAAAGCCACTATATCTAGCTCTTTGTTTAATCCTCCATTTTCTAGTGTCCCTAATTTAAAAATCCAATAGGTTTCTTGTTGTCTTAAGATTCTAAATCCATCCCCACCTCTTTTTGTGGGTGGAATAGCTTCAATCCCTTTAAACATTAGATCTTTTGGATCACTGTTGTGTTTCTCCAGAAAGTGTAGCGGAACTCCCTGGTTTATACATTTCTTTCTGATCGAACGTACATGTTCATATATTCTTGTTTTCAACTTTCTACATTTCTGCCCACATATTGTTTACCACATATGCATTCCAAAAGGTAGATGACGTGGGTAGTGTTACAGTAGATAAATTGTTGGATTGCATATTCCTTCTTTTCATCATTATGGTTGGAGAAGAAAGACTTATCTTTTTGCTTGATAAGTGGACAGGTGATACAGTTTTTGCTTCCACACCTAAATACACCTTTTACGCCCAAAAGTCCTGTTTTGTTTTTGGTTGTTTTTATTTTTAACCAAACTTGGGGCAGTTATGTTTTTGATTGTTTGGTTCTTTCTGAACACTACTTTTGGTCTTGTGTTGTCCAAAAAACCCATATGTTTGTCCTGGGTGATGATGGGCCAGTGTTTCCATATGATTCTCTTAATATCGTTTGCTGCTAAGTTATAGGTTGTCACAAATATGGGAAGTGTTCTGTCTTTGTTTCTCCAAAGTCCATCATCTCTCTTTCCTCTTGATGTTGAGATGAGTTCCTCTCTATTCATATTGTGGACTTCTAGTTGTACCTTTTTCAGAAGTTGAGGATTATAGTGTTTCTGTATGAGCTGGTTTGTGAGGTTCTGAAATTCCTCTTTCAATTCCTGAGATCTACTACAATTTCTTTTTACCCCCATGTACTGACTATTTGGAATGTTGTTAATCCATCCTGGTTTGTGGGCACTCCTAGCATCCAAGAACCCATTCTTGTCAACTTCTTTTCGATGGCTACTGGTTTGGAGAATCCCATTATCATCTATAAACATATTTACACACAGAAATGTGATGTTGGTTTTACTGGCCACGTGAGTAAATCTGAGGTTCATATTGTTGGCATTGGTATAGTTAATGAATCTGAGTAGTTCTGTTTTGTCCCCCTTCCATATAAATATAATGTTGTCTATAAATCTTTTGTAAAAACATATATTATCAAGGAATGGATTGTTTCTCCAAATAAATTGGCTCTCCCACCATCCCATGGTTAGGTTTGAATTTGAGGGTGCTAATTTTGTCCCAATTGCAGTCCCTGTGATTTGGAGGCCTATTGATTAAACAGTACTGACTGGCATTTTGAAGGCTTTTGATATCTTTTTTATATCCTTTTCCATCTTTATAAAGTTAAATTTTCTTGTTACGCAGGTCTTTTGACAGTTCTTTTCTGCTCCCCATGTCTCCGTATCTAGCCTGCTCAGTGCATCGCATGAGAGCTAACAAACTCATTGACTATTGCAATTTAAAAATCCATAGGTTTTGGAAATTACCCTTTAATTGCCATTTTAACCTGTGTGTGTCTGTAATGAGGCCAACATTCAAGAGTATGTAAACTTTTGATCAGGGCCATTTGGGTGATTTCTGTCATCATTATGATCTAAAAAGATGCCAAACAAATATGTGATAATAAATGGATTCATATGATCACTATCCTTTTTTTTGCATTATCAGTCATATTTTCAAAATTGATGCCAAAATTGCACAATTATTGCCAGGGTATGCAAACTTTTGAGCATGACTGTATATGCCTGTTTGTGTGCTTGTATAACTGTATGCCTACCCATGATATCTGTTGTATCTGAAATGCAGTTTGAAGGCTAGAGATGCATCTATTGGTCACAGGCTCCCACCCATTCTCAATGACTCAGAGCATCACATCCATTACTCTGAGTCACTGACCAAGTGCCAGACTGAGAGGGAGCTCTTTAAGTGATCAAAACCTGATATAGGTGCACATTACAATGTTCCCCCACTTCACCACCAGGGACCCAGCTCTCCAGCATTCCTCCACTGGACCACTAGGGATAAACCCCCTCCTGTCAAAAGGGATGTTTGCACAGACACTCAGACACTACACACACAACATTTAGCAAAACAGAGACTCCAATTCATACACACGAAATTTAAATACAACACACAAGCATACTCCGCTTCTATCCCAAATACAGCTCTCAGACTCCTTGAAAAAGCCACCACACACACACACCACTCTGTCTCACCCTCCCCTCATTTGACACAACACTCAGAGAAACATAGTCCAGGGCTCAATCTGGCTTCCTGGGCAATCTTACTCCGGTACTTGTCACCTGGTCCATAACATGATCCCCCAAATGGCAAGGGGTCCTTAAACACCTATCGACACCCCGCACCAAAATAAAAGTATATGTACCTACCTTTTCAAAGAATGTGAAGGTAGAGAAAACAAGTGAAACAACAAAGATGGAAAAATAAAATATAAGAATGAGACAGGCGGAGGACATATGCTAAACACATAAATTAGAAAGTAAGGTTGGCTGCCAGTCCTGCATATATTGACTCTTGAGTTGCTCTCAGGACACAATAAACTCACTCAATATAAAAGATGCAAATCTTTACTGAAATTATTACATGAGAACAATAATATGAAATGTGTGTAATGTAGATGTGTACAGCTAGTGAATACACAGATAATCCACATAACTATTTATAAAAAAAATATAAACATCAATCAGATTATACACTACTAAATAAGGAAATTCACATCTAATGTACAACATATGGTTCTTAAGTAAATCCAAGAAAATACAATTTGAATAGGAGCATATACAGAGCATAAATCACACTGGAAAATACAATATATAAATAAATAAATTCTAAATATATATCATAAAGTAGAGAAAAATTTAAAGAAAAAGAATCACGCAGGGTCAAAAAAATTCTTCTTTCCTCACATTTCAGCATGAATGTCTTTTTCAAAAGAGGATAGGATTACGATGGTTTATACTGGATTAATAACACAGATTAGAAATAAAAATCACATTAGGTTGATAGGTTGTCCACCAAATAAGGAATTCTTCTGGTTTCGCTTTCTTTGTTGTTTCGGATACCAAACTCTCAATTTGTCTTGTTTTCCTATAGGCCAATATTGATTTATCTCCTCTCTGACTATTGCATTATTGTAGCATATGTCAATGTATGTAATTGATATGGTGTATATAGTTAAGAGCATCGGAAGCATACTAGTGAAACATGGGGTCTAATCTCAATTACTGTGTCAAAGAATTCCAAACAGGAGTCAAAATATCACCCATATTTTCCCATTTGTACCTGTTTCACTGTATACTTATCCCAAGATCAGGTTCTGGATACACCCCTGGTTAATCTACAGCACAGTTTTTCAAAAACATGTTGTCCTTGACATTAATGAATGCATGTTAAATAAAGACAATGTGTATGTTGATTGTATATTTGTAAATATGCATATAATGGTCTTTTATTACTTATATAGCTTAAGTATATGACATACTTGAAACTACTTTATGAAGAGTGGCTTGAGTATGCAAAGTAGGGGTGTTGGTAAAAAAGCCAAATCTATGCATTTTGCATTTAAGTGCAGAATTTTGATAGATCCAAACTATTTTGGGGTAAAATCACTCTGGATGTGGTCCTTCTGAATCCACAAATTTTTTACCCAGAAAAATTGCTGCATTTTACAGGATCTGTGTTTTAATTGAAAATGTGTCCGATCCATACTTGTTTGGAGAAATAACTGTCTCCTGAGCACAGGCTGAATCCTGACTGCAGACTCGCTGATCTAAACATTCAAATGATCCAAGTAAACCTCCAGCCTGGGATTGGAACTTGAAGAAGCCACATTCGTAATCGCAGCAACAATATGATTACTACCTTCCATAACCTTTCTTGGTGTCTCTTCCAGATTACTTCATCTGTTTACGGCCTTGATTTAATTTGTTTTTATTTATTATATTGGGGAAAAAAATCAAATAATTTATCTACAAAAATTCCCATAGATTTTATTGGTGAATTCTGTATATAAATTAATTGAAAAGTTTTTTTTTTTTTGCTGTTTGTTTTTTTTTTTTTTTACAAGAAGAGAATAAATTCTGATGCTGAATCAAACAAATTAAATGTTAGCTAGAACAATCCAACAGCAGAGCAGCCCAAACTTAAAAGACCCCACCTCCATTTCCTCCAAAGAAAAATGAACAACCAGCCATAGTTATCAATGCAATGTTTGCTTTTTTTTTTTTTATCCACCAAATTGCCGTGTCTTCTTATTTTGGTGACTGAATAAAGGGACATATTGAATTGATAAATATGGCTGGCTGTTCATTTTATGTTTGGAAGACAGGCAAAGACAGCTGTAGATTGCAAACTGTTTTTTTTTTTTTTTTTTAGAATTTATACAGGATAAATTGTTTTTGCTGTATATACACAATTTAGAGCAATACAAAAGTGAGGGAGGTTCTGAATTATGCAATATTCTAAAATGTATTTTCAGTTGAGTGACGCATTATGGTCAAATGAGCATAAAATGCATTCCATTATTGCAGATGAACAGAACATCAGAGTGGCATAATGCAATTTTACTAAACAACTCCTTGGTTCTAAACAGAACAAATAAAACAACACAGATTTTTCTTACCTTCGAAAGGCCCATGGTACTAGCCTATTTTTCAGCTACTAATTTTCTGATTTCGCTGTGAGTGATACTTGCAGCCTGCATTGCTATGGACTAGATTAACCACTCATGGATATAGGAGACTTACAGTTACTTTAACTCCACTAACAGTTGTGAAACCCACCTCATGCACATTTGCTGCATCCATCCCTGGTTAATCCCAGACTTTGAAATATTAGTGGCCGCACACTTTGGAAATAAGAATATGATTCTTTGCTACTAAATGTCCTGGGTTGACAATTTTGCTATATGCTTTCTATAGATTTGAAGGATCACTGTGTATTTAAGTGTATTTTCTACTACTTTGTGCCATTTATACTGGCTTTTTACTGTTGTACTTCAACAACTGTTACAGGCTATGGGTAAAAACAAATCAAAAGCAAAGTTCTCCTTTGTGAAGAATAGAAATATAGTGGAATTGCTCAGGCATTTTCAATTTCAGAGGCCCAAAAGGGTAGCAACAATGAGCTCACCGAGTTGTTGAAAGATAGCAATCTTATCACCACAGAAAAACTCCAGGCAAAGATGGAGATTCAATGCTTATCTGGTACTGATATAGTAGTGCTATGAGGTGACAAAGACAATCTCTGGAGGTATAAAGCAGGCAATGTACTTATCTCAAACACCACCAAGACCAAGTCTCACACCAAATTGTAACTTGCCACATGCACATCACTAACCTCCAACTACATGTTGGTATAGTTAACAATGCAAACAGACAAAGGAACATTAAGGTGAGTGGTAGCTCACACTGTTACCATGGAATAACGTTCTTAATTATTCTAGAGATTGTTCACCACCCTCTAGCTCCTAAACAAGGAAAATGTATTCAATTAGATGGAGTATGCTCTTTTTATTAAGTCAGCCAAGATAGAGGTCATAGTCTCAAGTTGGGAAAAATCCTTAAGGACCAAACTTCTGGAATAAAAGGGAATCATGATATGTCACACATGTCATGTGTCCTTAAGGGGTTAAACATTTCAATCTCACCACTTACAACTTTACTACATCATGGCACAATCACTATTGTGAGCTACAGAGAACCTGCTGAACAATTGCTTTGCCTGTTTTTAGGTTTTTGTATTTACTTTTTTCCCCTCATTTCTTAGATCTTTACAGGCTATTAGCTTTTCCAAATATTTCTTGCTCCTTTGCTATAGCAGTAATTCTAACTCCCTCGTATGGCCAAGGCATAGAGGGCATATCAATAACCAGACCTCCTAATCTTATTTAGGAAGTGCTGCTTCCTAGAGTTGTCCTGTGTTATGTAAATTAAGGTTATATTTCTTAATATTATACCGGACCATGCAGTAATTGATGATAAGAGAGGCCTTATATATCATGGAGATGGGCTTAGTAGCTCAGCCTTTATACTGTTTACTATGGTTATTTAAATTTATATACATATTATGTATAATTATAAAATGTGCAATACATTGATAATGATTAATATGTGTGTATACACATGTATCTACATTCCAAAAATAGAAAGTTAATAAATAAATCAACTGTTTTGATATATTAAATAACTAAATCAGCTGTTTCGATACATGTACAGCATACATTTGCGAGCAATCCTGTGATTTCTTGAAACATTCCATTGACATCAATTCGCCATTAAAATAAATAAATGGGATGATGTATATCCCAGTTTCTCCATCATTGATGTAAACTATTTATCTGATTGTTTGAAAGCCAAACAGTGAGCGGTTGTATCTGGGAGGGGTTAATAGGAAATTAACTTTTGTATTCCTGCCAAGATCTGTTGTCAGCTGAGTCTTTCAGTACACTCAGGAAATGATCTTAAATTGCATGGAGTAAAATGTTATAATCTGATTTCTGCTAATAGCAGACATGTCCAAACTCCATACCGGATTCAGTCTGCACTTCCAGAAAATAAGTCAATTGTTGCCCATTAGCAGAGACATGCACTTCTTAAGTCATGTTGAAAAAGAAAAACAAAAAACGATGCAATATCAAGCAGGACAAAGGGTTCACAATTATAATTTATGTCACAAGAATTCCTTCCTGCTCATAATATGATGACATTAACTTGTCATTATTTACCTACAATGCATTATCATATTTTTGTTGTAATATTAATGTGCTTAATTGCAATAAGCCCTACAAATCCCATTGTCCTGAGTTACAAGAAGCTGTCAGATGATTATTTTTTAGCGGCTACATAATCCCTTCTTTGATGTGCAGGTCAATGGAACTCCATTAGCTTGAGGCTTTAGTGCCTGGTAATAAAAAAAAAAAAGAAATTCTCTTTGCTTTTTCCTGCAAGGGGAAATTGTACAATTTATGGCTCAGATTGCATGCAGACAGCCTACGCCCTGGAGAAATTGATGCTTTTCCCTATTTTTTGTCTTTTTTTTTAAACTTGCTCTATTTTGTATATGAATTCATAAATTATTATTATTGGTATTTATGTAGTGCCAACTAATTCCGCAGCGCTTTACAATATTATGAAAGGGGGGGAATTTATAAATGAGAGAATTACAGAGTGACACAGGAACAATTGGTAGATGAGGACCCTGCTATAACGAGCTTACAGTCTAGATGATGTGGGGTACAAATACACAACAGGGCAGCAAAGGTGACAGCCACCAAACAAGGTGGAAAAATAGCAGAGCTGGAGGTGTGAGTGGAGTATGATGAGAGTCAGGAAGTATTACTTTACTGAGAGGGTAGTGGATGCATGGAATAGCCTTCCAGCTGAAGTGGTAGAGGTTAACACAGTAAAGGAGTTTAAGCATGCGTGGGATAGGCATAAGGCTATCCTAACTATAAGATAAGACTAGGGACTAATGAAAGTATTTAGAAAATTGGGCAGACTAGATGGGCCGAATGGTTCTTATCTGCAGTCACATTCTATGTTTCTATGATCAAGAGACAGATTTGGAAAAGTATAAATAAGTTACTCTAGGACATCTTAAATAATTGAAGATTAGGGGAGAGTCTGATGGGGATAGGCAGGCTGTTCCAAAGGAAGGGAGCCGGACGCGAGCAGTAAGGGTGCAAGCAGCGGACAGGAGAAGGTCACCGGCAGAATCAGGGAAGAAATGTAACGGGCTATATTTGGTTAGAGCTTTATAGGCAAGGGTTAGTATTTTGAATTGACACCTGTAGGACACAGGAAGCCAGTGTAAGGATCGACAGAGGGGGTATGTTTGGGAGGAGCGACGGGTGAGAGAGATCAGCCTGGTGGCAGCATTAATTACCGATTGTTGCAGAGCAGTTTGGCTTTTGGGGAACCACAGGCAACTGCATAACATAATTGGTTTTCTGTAGTAACAATGCCTTTCACAGTGCAATGGAGATCATTTTGACAATGACAAAAGGCTACTGAACTTGATGAACGGATCACCAATATAATATGGCACCAAAAATAAGGTAGTCCAAATTCACTCATTTTCACAACATAATTAGAATAGAGATGGCCATCGATTCACAGCTCCAATCTTACCCCGTATTCCGTAGTAGAGTTTGCTGATTAGCAGTTCCTCAATTGAAATCTCTGGAAAACTTGCTATTTAGCAAACTCTTACTCTGCTAAAACGATCTAGCCTACTGCTGGGATTTTCATGTTCTTCATTTCCACCCGACAGTATAGAAGCACGAGATCTAACAGCATAACTGATGTATTCCAATGCAGCATATTTTTTTCAATGAGCAACATTTTTAGGGTAATTTTTAACTTTTAAAATAGTAAAAACTCATGGCTCCTTTACAACCTTTTCAGTAAATAGCAGTCGCAAATGGTCGCTATTAAGAACAGACAACATTTAGTGGCAGTTGCTACTTATCGACAGGTTTCGAGCCTTGTTGCTATTTGCCAGCTTGCTGACAATAATATCTGCTCAAAAGTTGCTGATTGACCAGTTTTACTGGTAAAGCACAGAAGCACATGCTGGGTAAATTGTAACCACTGCAGCCACACCTTGCGAATAAAGAAAACTCACCCTGAGCACGTGTGATTGGCTTTAGCAGGAGATAGCAACAGTGTATACAATGTATTACATTTAGATTTTGTGCTTTGCCAGACACAAAAATATATATCTAGCAAGATTAATTTGTGCTATGAGAATTGTTACTTTAAATGACACATGCATTTTACTTATATAAAGAATTATTAATTTTTTTACGTAACTTGTCTGGTCTTTTCATTTAATTCTATTTCTCTTTAAAATTAGTTGAACATGCTTTGATATGTACTTCAGAGTTTTAATATTGTGACATACAGACAACATGCATTTTTCCTAAAGGATCAGGCCAGACGTTGGAAATAATTTGGGATTAGCAGAAACCGTTAATGAATAGCGATATGATTGGAAACCCTAAATAGGGTTACCAGCTCCCATAGAAAGTAATGGGCACTGTTATTTGCTTAGTGAGTGGCAATCAGTGTCAACCAGCTATCGCCTTGTCACTACTTAATAAAGCTACTAATAGTAGTTATAGGCACTTTAGTGATAGCAGATGGCAGGTAAAAATAAGTGATTAGAATTGATACAAAAATCTGTGTCTATAAACTATGTCAGTGTTTTTATCCAGATAGTTGTTTCAATTAAGGACACATTTATCTGCCTCATCAAAGAATGCCACCATGACGTTTCTCTACTGACATCTTACGATTTCCGATCTTACTTATTTGTTTAATCTTCCTTCCACTCATTAACACACAAACCTGTATCTAATTTGTTTTAATTTAAAGGGACACTACAGGGTCAGGAACATAAACATGTATTCCTGACCCAATAGGGTTAAAACCACCATCTAGCCCAATGCCCCCTCATGCCTCCCTAAATATAGTAAAATCTTATTTGTATTCAAGTCTGGAGCTGCTTACATTGTCCCGGTTTCCTTTAGACCTGCCCACTGCCTGCTGACATCAGCAGAAGTGGTAGCCTGATCCAATCACAAGCTTCTCCATAGGATTGGCTGAGACTGACAAAGAGGCAGATCAGGGGCAGAGCACAAATACAGCCCTGGCCAATCAGCATCTCCTCATAGAGATGAATTGAATCAATTAATCTCTATGGGGAAAGTTCAGTGTCTGCATGTAGAGGGAGGAGACACTGAATGTTTGGATGCATTTTAGGCAGCCATGACCCAGGAAGGATCTCTAACAACCATCTGAGGAGTGGCCAGTGAAGTTATCACTAGGCTGTAATGTAAACACTGCTTTTTCTCTGAAAAGACAAGTGTTTACAGCAAAAAGCCTGAAGGTAATGATCCTACTCACCAGAACAAATTCAATAAGCTGTAGTTGTTCTGATGACTATAGTGTCCCTTTAATATGAGAAAGGTACATTTCACTTTAACAAAAATGTTACTGTTGAATTTATTTTTTAACACATCATTTTTTTTATTTACTGAACAGTAAATGGCTGTAGATTGAGGTTCTCTGAATTCACGGAAAGCTGCTTCAAACCTATCTGTTCATCAAGAAAGAAGTTAACTTATTTTCACAAAGTTAAGCTATATAAACAAGTTTAAACAACCAAGTCACAAAAATTTAATTTAGTTATTGGTATCTCAAGTCTTTTTTCTTTCTTCATTTTATAAATACCGACCTTGCAAAGTAAAGCATGCATAATGAGTTGCATTCATCATAACGATTTAAGTACAACTTGAAATGTAATCTACTGTTGGGTTTAAATATATTATACGTAGCTCGAGTACTGGAGACATAAATACATTAAATGTACAAGCTAACAAAATAGTGTAAACGAAATGTGGGACAATAAACACTAGGTCATGTTGTCAATATACAAAAATATTTACAAAAAATAAGTTTTTACAACGAGGCCCTGTTTGGATGTATGGAATCTGTATATGGACATAACACAAATGCATTTCACAAAAAAAACAGGACAAGACAAAATGTAAACAACACAGTAACAGCTGCTGCAATTAACCTAACCTACAAATCCTGGATTGCAAAACTTAAGGCATTTAGAATTGTATTCTATGGATTTAAAGCAATAACTGAAAAAAAGCCATGTGCAAAACTAGATTAATTTAGCAATTAACAGTAAAATGATCATCTACTCTGTTCTTCACCATGGAAACCAACAACTCCACAGTAAAAAACAGTGTGCTTCACCAAAAACAAATATGGCTGTGGTGCTTCTGGGAACTTTACAACAGTTGGCTGAGTTTTGCTCAAGGGCCCGACTCCTGTTCCTGCTGAACTGAGCCAGTATATAAGACAGAACTGATATCAGTTCAGTAGGCACAAGAGGACTGGTCCATCGCGTGTGTAATACAACTGCAGGTCCAGCCTCAACAAGTAACGAACCACAGGCCAAATGATAACCACCATGAAGTTATGTAAATTTACACCATACTTGGAACATGTTTTTTTCACATTAATAATGTGCACAGGCTGTATAGGTTCCAAAAGGAACAATTATAAATTATATAAAACTATGCATTAGTGTCAAATAAAGCATTCATGAAAGCTTTGATCACAAGGTACATATTGCCAGAGAATTAAAATGAGCAGACTCTTCTGTTTGGTTAGGTTCCAGGAAGCATTCCATTTCGTCCTCTCTTCAGGTGCAGAACTTAGCCACTGTGAACAAAGAGGAAATTAATCACTGTTCACCAATCAGCTAAGCTCTGCACCTTGGTAGAGAGGTCAACGTTATTGGTCTTGTTAAGCGGTCAATTGGAGGGTCTTTTTTTCCGATGTTTCATGGTCAGACATCTTCAGGTCTTCTGTACATATTTATAGTTTCCATTCAGCCAGTTATTCCAGAAGAGCGGCCAAGGACATGGTTGTGTGGTAATCCCTGGCAATGTGATTTTACTCTTAATTCACAAATCAGCATGCCAGGAACCCAAACAACCACATCAGGGAGGCAAAGCTGTGAAGTATCTGAAAACCTCAATTCTACACATGAAAAACTAAGTGCCACAGGTAGTTTGTGTGCTAAACACCATTAATACACCTAAACTTTCTGTTTCAGATGGAATTATGGTTGTATGACAGTAGAACAATGCAGATATAATCCAGTGAAGAAAGATTTAAACAATGAGGACAAAATATGGTAGGCGCAATAGCTATATGCAAATGTTTCCATGTTAAATACATTGAATACAAGAAATAATATGTCACCATGGAAGTATAACATTTACTTATTTACTTATACCAAAATAAACTAGTATCCCAAATACGGAAAGACAAACAAGCTAGTGATAAAAAAATAAGAAATTAACTAGTTAATATCACATTGAAATGTTTATTAATCCCACTTAATGGACTTAACCGAGAACTAGTTACTCAACTCCACTTCACTATTAATTGGAATACCCCCAAGTGTGTGTGTGTAATATATATGTATATATCTTTTTGCAGTAGAATAGTCCTAACTGCCTTGTTTTTTCTTATTGTAGAGTGTGTCAGACATTAGTACAACAGAATTACTCAGATGCCCTATTGCCTGGTATGCTTGCAGTTTGATATTTAGGTACTATAGAAGAAGGTTAGGAAATCTCAGACTAACATCTACAGGTTAAAATAATATAAATGTACCAAATACGTGAGATTCTTATCTACTCAATACAAGCTTACCGTACTCCTTATGCCTCAGGGACCTCAAGCTAAGTTCCCGACCATAGTCCCATTATAAGTATATCAATCACATCTTTTCAAATATATTGTTAAAATAATTTTGGGGAGCAATGTGATTGTCACAGTTACCACCAATCATCAACAAAGAACAAAGCATAGGGCATTTTGGCACATAATGGTTGTTTTGTGCAGACCAAAGCAAAAGAAGCCCTTTAATTAAAATATACACAAATTCCTGTAAAGGTGACCATCTCAATTTCCTACCAAGTCTTATCCAAAGTTATGCAGACAGCAGCATAAACAGTAAGTGAGTTGTGTTCTTTCATTAGACAACTATCTCAAATATGCTGTACTTCAGACTTTCATTCCACAGCAAACTTAATGTGCTAAATGTACATGTGCAAACAATAAGGTTACCTTAGGGTATTCCAATGTGTGAGTGAAGAACCAAGTATGAAAACTTAATTTTGAAGAGATTTTACATTAGTAGTTTAAAATGATCATAAATACTGACACTTGCAATGCACCTGGTGGTCTCATAGAATTAATAGGATTGCTGCTCATAAAACATCACAGGTGTTAAGGTATAAACCACAAAAAGAACAAAACACTCCACACATAGAACCGCAATGTGGGAAACATTTACAAAGATTACGTTTCGAGGCAGGCACCTGATATATTTTGTGTACGCCAGTAAAACTGGATTTATTTTTTTATATGAAAAAAGACAAAGAATTATAACATTTAGATAACACATTACAGACAGTCTAGGCACATGATTTTCTTATTCACACGTAAAAAAATTAACACAACCCCTTTGTTGCTGGTGTCTTGCAAGTTCCCTGAAGGCCCTGCGCCAAATAAAATATTGTTCTATTCCAAGCTAGAACAAGTAATCTAGCCGTAGTGCCGCTCTTAATCCTGTCAAGTTTAACTCAGGTTAAGAAGAACCCACTGATCGCTTGGCGGGTTTAATCACAGTATCACTCTATGGAAATAATTTCACTAAAATAACATTTCTCCCACCACTTTTACACAGGATACATCCATTTGATCTCTGACAGCAGCAAAGCATCTGTGTGCAAGTTCTTGCTGTCTGGCATTCTCGTTCACCATTAGTTCTCCGTAGAGATACACACCCATGGCCTGTTGAGAAGAAAAGAACAAGTAAACATTTCTATCGCATGATCATCCAGCACTCAAGCATGTTTCTTATGTCCCCATTCCGTTCCCACCCAACACCACCAGCCGTCTCTGCGTGCTGCAAAAGGAAAATACAAAATCTTTGCATAAGTACAGTCAGCAGACCAAAAATGGCTTTGATAAAAAAACAACCACAAACTGACTCATTATTTTCTTCTATAATAACCAAATTGAGGAATTCCGGGGACAAAAGAAGGAGGCATCTTTACAGGCAGGCCTTTCCCAACGCTATGCAAGTACTACGGCAGCTTCAGCTGCTTAAATAACTACCAGGGGGTTGTAGACTGTTTTGGAGATTGTAACTATGTATCCGTAGTACATAACAGACAGCAATTATGGAAATAGATTTTATAATAGTGTGTCCTTCAGCTATAAATGGTATGGAGTTTATTTTTCATCCTAATCAGATGTCAAAGAAATGAAACAAGGCTTTTTTATTTGCTGAAGAGGTAAAATAGTGGAAATAAAAGTCCTTTTAACATAAGACTCCATTAAAGCTACAGTTTTCTTATTAATGAACGGACCTTTTTCAAATCTTACTTCATATGTTCTTAAAGCACAAGATTTTGCTCACATGACAAACGTACACGGTAATGTAGCCAGAGATGGCTGGATCTCCTTTCCTGTTCATTTAGTCCACATTATTCCAACTGAAACAGGCCTCTATGAGTAATGTCTACCTGCATTGTAATGTGGAGATTCTAGAGAAAATAGTGTAGAAGCAAGTGATGCTTATAAAACAGTGTGCGATGCAAACAAAACTAAGAACAGATAGCAACAACTGATACATTATTCAGCTCTCTGGTGCTTTTAAGGGGGGAGCTAGTTACCAACTCCCCCTATAACTAACAGAGAAGGTAATGTGTTCCAAATGTAATGGAAAAGTGAAAAACTCAAGAGTCATCACATTTCTAGTACTCAATTAAAATAATAATTCGGCACATTACAACGGACTTGCTACTACCGGTATAACTCAATCATAATTGTATGCCTCGGCAGTTGTTCCCGTAAACAAATATAAGGCAGAATGCTTAAAATTGTGTAAGGGGTTACCAGCCTATAGCTACTCCCTCCTAATAGCCTCCTCCTACTGACGTTTTGCCTGCATTTTTGTAAACCCATCTCTCCCTTTTTAATATCTTTCAACAAAGAGGCCCTCTTTTTCAGGCCTACCCCGTTGGTGTCCCACAACCGACTTGCCACTACTGGTTTAAATCAATCCTAATGCCTGAGCAGTTGATCCCGTATATACATCTTTATGTTCTGTACATTCCTGGAGTGAAACTTTAAGTGATTGGCTCATTTGGTAAAATAAAAATAATGATTAATGAACCAGAACCTTCAATACATGGCATAGTTTGTTATGATCTATTCTATACAATAATGGTCATGTAAAAAAAAAAAAAAAAAAATCATTACCAATAAGCCTAAATGCGTGCCCTGTAATTCACTTAAAGACACAATCCATTCATTTTTTAAAATGTAAGTATAAAACAAAATCACTGTTTCTCTCACTTTGATGGATAGACCCTTTGATGGCGTTATTCCCTGACATGCTATGCAAAATATATAAACTAAATAGCAGGAACACAAAACTATTTTTCTTCATACTACCATAAGAGGATTGAAAAATAGTATTGCCTGTTTCTTTATTACGATTCTTTGTGAATCTGGAGGGGCAACCAACGTCATCTCTACCATGCAGTTTTTATAGGCAGGTCTGAGGACCACTCGCTGTGCAGGTGAATAAATACTGGAAGGGCAATGTAATATTAGAACAGTGCTTAGAAAAAAAAAAGGCTAGACTTTGGCTTCAGGGTAGGAACAGACATATTGTTCTGTTTTATTATCGTGGTTTCCCAAGCACTAGAGGACTTTATGATTCTATCTCACAATCAAAGATACAAGTCAGTGCAAGTAACACATGTTGTAGTTTGAGAGCAGCCAGGAATTTCAAACAAACCCAAAGCTGGTTTAGCTAGTTCTAAAAAAAGAAATCTATGGGATTCAGTCCTTCTCTTATAAACCTCTTTTCATCTATCAGAATTTCAAAAAAGCAACTATTGCTTTCTTCAGCTCAAACACAACATCTATTGCATACACTTCTGTCACTGCTGTTTTGTAACCTGCTAAGTGCCCACAAGGTGTAGCGTTATGACATCAGGATGTGTATTATCATAATATTGCGTCTTGTAGTATTGAGGTGTGCAATGAAAAGCAAGGTAACAGTGGTGTGTTATATGTAAATATATATGCTTTTGGCCAAGTTGTCGTAAAAAAACAGGGCCTTATGTAAATATTTAATGAAGGTATAATCGGGTGGCTCAGTTCTGGAGATAAATCATAGAGGTATATGTGTGGGCACTGTAATGGAGATGTAAGGGGGGCAAAGTTATTTAATTAGGGGATTACTCGATAGAGAAATGAGGTTTAGAAGAGAGGATAATGTAGGGATGTAAATTGGGAAGGAGTTAGCTGGAAGGAGTATATAGTGTAGATATTGGGTGACGCCTTGTTGGTGGGTGACATTGAGATAAGGAGGGGCAAGATGTTGACTGGGTGCTAGTTGAATATCTGTAAAGGGTAGGAAAACCGAAACCGGGGACATTTTTACACAATACTTTATGTAAGGATCTTACGTTGCTACACCCTTTAAATATGAGTTTGAAAACACACAGTATAGATTTGCTTGGGAGAATGGGTGCTATTTGGAATAACATGGATATGTCAATTTAAAGTGACCGCATCAATAATATATATATATATAAAGAAAAATTTAATAAAAGAGGTGATTCATTTCCCTTATTTTGATTATACCAAACAGAATATATCTGAGGAAACCTTACACTCTAGCTTTACCATTTTCCTTGATGTCAGCATGTGTATACAGGATTACATAACAGACACATATTATGTCCACAAGCCCACTTTTGAAAGTCATGCCACCCACTCAGGCTTCCTTTAGCAAACCACTAAACCCACATCAAGGCGCTGGGAAGTTGTCCCCCAATACAATTATGAAAAGACTGTGCCTAACTTTCCACCCAGACATAAATCTAACAAACACATATTTTTTGTAACAAGCATTTGTAACATTACTTTTTAGCATTTTATAAAAGGTCTGCTACTTTCAGCAAAACATTTACTAAAATTAGCTCTGCCAAAAACCACAACATGATACAGTTAGCAACTTCATAACAAGATATACAAAACATCCGGTACCTGATCTTCATGTAGGAATGTTTCCACATCCTTATAGGCCGCTGTAAATTTATGCTTTATTACCAGTTCACACCACCGGTGGCGAACCTATCAGTAAAACAGAGACTGCTCAGTTAAAATCATTAAAATATTAAATCCCCTCTTCCCAAATACCCACAACAATTTATTGATTAAACATTGACACATGTATTGTACTAATTGTAATTATAGATCACCAGAATGATTATCTACATCATTACATACACAAGCTATACTGTTTTGGTTGCTTTTCATAAAGTACCGGTAAATCTACAAAATATTTGAGTTAAAAAAAAAAGGCCACTGCTAGAATGATCAATACATATGGAAAAGCAAAAAATTATAGTTTACTAGGCAGATGAGACAAATTCAAAAACAATAGTTCAAAATCACAGCTTCAGTGTGTTTTACGGTGTAGGTTTATTAACAGGTGATCATGGAAAGATTTACTAAACCTCTGATTTTATTCCACTGGGCTACATACTATGCTCAATGTCACCTAACGGGACTTTAATTCTACCACTTCCTACCAAAGGGTTATTCAATCCTCCTAGCTAAATAAGCTTATATCCAAGAAGTGAGCACAACAGCATTTAAAGTAAGGAATGCGTGCAGTCTGCTAATAACACACCATTATTGTGCCTAGTCTCATGCATCCACCATAAATTGTAAAATATAAAAATATAATTTTATTATTTCTAGCCAAATGTTATTTAATTATTTCTAATGGTTACTAGAGGCTCACTGTAGCTATACTGGTATTCATGGGGTTGGGATAATCTTCGTCTTAAGGACTAGTGCTATACAGACACTCTTCACTTATCGACCGGGTTCTGTTCCTAGGACCCGGTCGTAGAACAAATTGGTCGGTAAGTGAGGGATAAGGGATTACCTGCTCTGGTGCATTGGTCTATGTTCAGGGTAACTTCCCCGAACATAGACGAACGCACCAGAGCAGGGAATCCCTCTAATCTATGCTCGGGGAAATTTTCCCGAACATAGATTAGAGGGATTCCCTGCTCTCATGCGTTCGTCTATGTTTGAGGAAGTTTCCCCGAACATAGACATGTGCACCAGAGCAGGGAATCCCCACGACAGCTCGCACTTACACCTGGTCGTAAGTATGAGCCGTCGTAAACCAGGTAGGTCGCTAAATGAGGACCACCTGTATAGGAAATTATAGCAAATTAAATTTTCATCAGGGGACACATTGTAACAATAGATTTAAAGTCAACAAAAAGCTTAACAAAAGTTATATACATCTTCAAAAAAGAGAGAGCAAGGAATACAACGTTCCAAGTCCCTGTATAGCCGCCGCACCCACCACCTCAAAACCTCCCCAAAAGGGGGGCAGTGGCTGCAGGGGTCACGCAGAGACAAACGTACCAGTATGAGACTCCAGCTGTCTCAGAGGGGCTTAACCCCAAATATAAACACAAGAACAAAGAAATATGCAGACCGTCTCAATTATATGAATGAAACTTACTGCATTGACTGGAAAAAATATATCTATGTATAGTGCGATGTTCCAAATATAGAACCTGGCTATTAGAAATAATATGGTCAGAGACCCTAATTAAACAAAGTATATACAAGTGAACCTACAATCCTATGCCAGCCCAGGGTAGTATAGATCAAGAGGTAGTAAAAAAGATAACCTCACTCCCCCTTATAATTAAGCTTTATTGTGATCTGCTATAGGGATAGGAGTATACAGTAGCTAAGTCTCTATAATCCATGCATCCTAGGAAGTATCCTGGTCACACTAGAAACATATTAAGAAAAACAGAGAGAGATAAGGACTGAAAATAGAAGTAAAAAAATCAGTCAAAAACTGACTGATAATTAGCATTAATAAAGCCTCTCTCCCTGTAAAGCTAGCTAGATAGGCATAGGAAAGAAAAGAAGAAAACAATATAAAATAAAGTTAAATTAAATGGTGATCATGGTGCTCCAAACACCAGTGCCCAGTGCAGAAAAAACGCCCAACGTACGTTTCGGTGCAGAGAGATGCACCTTCGTCAGGGGACATTATATACATCTTCATTTGTATTTGTTTGTAAGCAACAATAAGATTCTGAGAATACCAAACTAAGACATGAGCAAGTAAACAGCTGCTCTTTAAAGGAACACTAAACTGTTAGGAATACAAAACTCCTAATACTGCAGTGCCCCTCTGCCCCCAGCAAATTAAGGGGTACAAATCCTGTTTAACCTTTACCTAGTCAGGCTCCTCCTCTGCTGACATCAACCAATCAGGGGTACCTAATGTGCATGCGCAGCGAGCGCCACACACACATTAGGACTTCCCTATAGGAAAGCATTAACTCAGTGCTTTCCTATGGAGTTTTGCTTTATGCTTGATGTCCTCATGCAAAGCATTGGGATGTCCAGTGTAGTTTTACAGAGTCAACAGCAGGAAGTGCCTCTAGTGGCTGTCTGGTAGAAAGCAACTAAAGGAAGTCTCAGGCAATTTCTCTAAAACTGCAGAGCTAAGGGGATAGGGGCACTGCACCCAGACCAGTTCAATGAGATGACATGGTCTAAGGAACCTATAGTGTCCTTTTAAAACAGAAACAATGATAATATTATTTCATGTTAGATATAAATCAGTTGAGGTGTTTTGTGATGACATATAGGGAAACTGTAATTTCATACCAGTATTTATCAATACATTAGTAGCTTTTAACACAAATATCAGACCTGCAAAATGGGACCCAGGCCTTATGTTCAACACTCAAATGAATATTTACTAAAGTTAGAATTGTCTGAAGTAAATTTAAAATTTAAGGGAAAAGTAGCTGAACTGGAATAATTCTCCAAGTCAACTATACTTCAAGTTTGGCTATTTTAGTCTAAGCTTAGACATTTATTTTGACTTCTCTTACAATTCTCTCTGTGAGGTTTTAACATTCATAATGCCAGGAATATTGAAAATTCAACACCTCAAAGAACCTTGAAACAATTTTTCAACAATTAATCAACAGACAAAAATATATAGATACTGCAATGTCCAAATCGAACTTGATACGTTAATGACTCAACTATATCTATTAGCATCATCAATGCACTTGTTTGTCTGTATCCTTCAACCTGTGATGTAATGGAAAAGTCTGCCAATGTACAAGTGTGAGATTAACAATCAAAGTTTTAGGCCTGGTTTTAAGATGATACATTTTCTGACTTTGGTTATATTACAGGCAGAAAAAAAAGTTTGTACATAAAATAAAATATTTTAAATCCTGCATTTTCAGAGAAAAGCTAGTGTTTACATTGGTGCCTAGTAGCACCTCTCGTGGCAGTCATTCAGACGGCCACTAAAAGGTGCTTCCTAGTCCAGTGCAGTGGCGTTCAGTGTCTTCGCATGAAGCATGGAGGTGCTGAACGTTTCCTATTGAGATGCATTGATTGCTGTGCATGTGGAATAGGCTCCCAATGCCTTCCTATTGGAAAGCATTCTATTGGCTGAAATCATCACTTTTGATTATCTCGGCTATGGAGGTGGAGCCAGCTGCGGCAGGACCAGAGCGGTGATGGAAAAAAGGGGAGTAATATCACCTTTTCAAAGAGAGAAAACTTGAGCCAACTATCTAAACAGCCACACTGGGACTCCTTTAACTGTCATGTGATACTAGTTGAACATAAAAAACAAAGGGGGTGGGGCCGCACTGTCATGGCATTTGGATGCACTTCCAGGCTGCCCTAACAAAAAGTAAAACTAAACTTATGAAACCTGCTATGTCGGCTCTGAATCTGGGACTGGCAGCATAATCTTGGTCTCCTGCACTGAGTGACAGTCTTGGAAGAGTTTTCTGTGGTCATTTACTGCTGTCCAACGGAAACTTTCTGTTGCAGCTCAAAGGGCCTGATACATGCTGAGGATGGGAGAGACGTGTGCATGCAGCTAATGCCATGCAAATCCCACCTTTGGACTGGTGGGGGTGATCCCGGTCCACACCCTGGAGGCTCCCCGGATTTGTTGGGGTTCGGTAGCAACCCCGCGGACATCAGTCCCGCCAATATGGCGGATGTCACGTGTGCTCCCGCATGCCAGAGAAGCACACCATCCCTACTCAGCCGACTAGATTAAATATTCACTGCCTTCTGGCAGAAATTGAAAGCCAGGCAAAATACACCTGCTCCACAAGCTGAACGTGTACCTCTCAGTATGTCCAGACAACACAAATGTCAAACAGCAAGTCCTGGAATTCGAGCGGCACGCCTGGGATAGCGAAGGCGACCTGTGAAGAGGGAGAAGTACAAGCCGGCACCAAGGCAAGGCATGCATAGAACACAGGGGACGCTGTTGAAGCGGGACAAATAGAGATGGGAATCCCCACTGCAGGCATGTGGTTGGATGCTAGAATCTATGATACACGGCCTGCAGACCAGAACAAACCAGGGGAACTATGTCCTGCCCATGAAGGGCATAGGGTGATCAGTACACTGGTCCCATTGCATCACCTGCCTGAATTACGGCTCAAGCTAGTACACTTCTTTTATTCTACCCTAACTAGACATGGTGACACTGAGTACATGAGCATGTTTTATTTTACTATTATTTTTCTGATAATGTCTAACTTGTGTCATGTGTCTACTAGCTTACTTTCAGCCACTGTATTAGACATATATGCCTAGCCTGAATTGTTAAAACATAAAATTAGTGCAGTTAAGTCAAAATGCCACTATTTTACTATGTACATTGATGGGCTTGCTATAGCTGTTGGGGCATTACAGGCTTGTTTGTATTTTATCTTTATGCACTGCAAAAATAAACATTTACAAAAAACAAAAACAAAACAAACAAACATAATTTGGAAACTGTTCAATAGTTGAATTTACTGTTTGTTCATTATAAAAAATATACAAAGATATACTAATAATGTTATTCACTAAAGTGGGAATTGCTTGAAATGTAAAGTGAATTCCAAAATTTAATCTATTCAGTTTTCAGTTTGGCTATTTTCACCTTAATTTTGCCATGTACTTTGAACTCCTGTCAATTGCCACTTTAGTTAATAAATCTGTTAGACTTGAGGGGTTTTGCAACCATTCTGATAATGTGGTGATTACCTTCTGATAAGGTCGTGAGGTCATACGTGCTGATGATGCAAGACCTTTCACCCTGAAATGGCTAAAAGCATAGAGTAAGAAAGAATGTATTCTATGCATGTAACAATAATACAGCTATGGCTGTAACATGCCTTTGTGCCACAATCTTCACCATGGTCACAGCAAAGGACACTGTCAGCTGTATATATGAAATTGAGAGAATAGGAAACAGGCATTTCCTGTCAGCCCAAATCAAACAGCACCGACTTTCAATATGGCTTCTAAATAAGAGCAGGTTCCACAAATAGTGTCAGCTTCCCTTCTAAGGAGTGTTTCTACTCTTGAAAAAAAAGCTTACAGAGCAATCCAAGTATGCAACTGCTGCATCAGACTTCAGGATTTAAGATAATAGAGAATAGCTTTTTATATTATTATTGGACAGAGTTTGGAACTGATTGACTTTATTGCAGAACTGAGCAGTGATACACAGATCATATCAGAAAGTGTACTTATTTAAGATCTGTAAGTCATCTGTGAATGTATGTTATCTATGTGTATACAGGCAACCTACATCTAGTGTAATAGAGACACAAAACGTTCCTTAAAATTGGTTTTCCACCACATACCTGTGTTTCTCTAAATTCGGGCATGGACTTTGTAAGTGATGATGCATAGCATGAGTGCCATATGGATGTGCATGTTTTGTGAGTGCCATGTTGGTGCTCTATGTGATCATGTTCTGCTAGTCAACTAACTCAAGAACTCTACAGGTTTGAACTAAAGAACTTAAACATAGAAACATAGCACGTGATAGCAGATAAAGACTATTCAGCCCATCTAGTCTGTCTAACACATCTTTGCTGGGTCACTGAGCCAAACATCTATTCTCCAGGCTGAAAAAACTGGTGTGTGATTTCATTCCAGACCTCACTGCATAACCCTAAATGTGAATCGTCTACCACTTTACATTAAGCATTGCCCCCAAAAAAGAAGGATGGGAATGTCATCATCAAGATCAACATGGAAGCAAATCACAGTTTTTGTGAGCAATTTATGATTCTATATTTTGTACAAGATATGCTAGAGAAACATATGGAGCATACAAATTGATGCTCTATCATTTCACATTTGACTTTTTTTGTGCAAACTGGATAATGATGAAATTGATGAGAAGAAACAAAACAAAGCCTGTTTCTAATGGCAGGTAATTGCAGGTGCAAAAGCAAGGTTCCTATTTCACACAATATTATATACGTAATGAATTGTTTCATTTCAGGCAGGTAGGCTACGCGGCATCGATTTTTTAGAAATCTAAGAAAAAACAAAGTCAAATGTTTAAAGTGGCACTTAAGACATCTTCGCTGTGCTTTGCAAACACACATACACGTCTTTTACAGGAGGGATGGACATATAGGCTGTGTCATCACATGTGCAGGTACAAAAAAGAAGGAAATATTTTAGAATAAGAGTGTGGGACAGACAGGGGGAGTAGTTAAATGCAAAATGCTGAAATTTATAATCATATGTTTTGGCAAAAACTATATATAACTGAGCAGCAAAATCAAGCACAATTTCTACCTTTCCACCTGCACAGAATAGAACTACAATCCAATTATGTATATTACAAATACACCAACAACAATCACAGTTTATATGTGGAAAAATAATCTTACCTGCCGACAACTATCTATTAATTTAAAAGATATGTAGACCAAAGTAATCCCTTTTTATATGGATAATGAAATGAGCAGCAGACAAACCCCATTCAGCCAAGGAATAGGCTCCACCAATCAGTATCATCACATTCTAGTCCAACCGTGAACTCTCATTGCCATCATCCGTCCAGGATTGAGATAGGTACATTTTCAAACTTACACAGAAACAAAAGTAGTGTGCAGCGCATATATAGAAGACCCACAAATATTTATAGATAATACATGCACAGTGGGTACATGTGTGATAATAATGGATGAGATAAATACCCCAGTATTGATCAATCTTAGTAGGTCACAAGCATTTGAGTCTGTTTAAGAAACTGGCCCAGGTAGTGTCGCTTTAAGGAGAAAATCTTGAGCTTTTTCTTGAAATAACTCCAACAGGAAGAAGCTTGGTCCTCAGAGTATAAGAGGCACGAAAATGAGCGAACATCCAATTAGGAGAGTCTAAAAAGTAACATTTATTACAAAGAGATAAAAAGCCTTACGTTAAGGTCTTGAAATACCTCCTATACTCTGAGGAGCTGCAGACTGAAGAGAGAGGGCGCCCACTGGACCACCAGGGCAGGTATATATAAACCCCCTTTCTGCCCCCTGTCACTCACTGTACCTTCACCCACCTTCTACTCCCTGTCACTCACTGCCCCCCACCCCCTTCTACCCCCTGTCACTGCCCTCTACCCCCCTAACCCTTGTCACTTACTCCTCTACCCCCCACTAACGCCCCTTCACCCCTACCCTATTACTGCCCCTCTACCCCTACTTCCACCCCTGTCACTGCCCCTAACCCCTGTCACTGCCATCTACACCCCCCATCCTGTCACTGCCCCTCTACCCCCCTAACCCCTGTCACTGCCCCTCCACCCCCCATCCCCTGTCACTGCCCCCCACCTCCCTAACCCTGTCACTGCCCCACTATCCACCTGTCACTGCCCCTCTACCCCCATAACCCCTGTCACTACCCTCTACCCCAAGCCCTGTCACTATCCCCAACTGCCCTCTACCCTCCTAACCCCTGTCACTAATTGTCTACCAGCTACCTCCCTGCTCCCCTACCCCTGTCCCTCTACCCCCTACCCCCCTGTTGCTGCCCCTTTACCCCTACCCCCCTGTCGCTGCCCATCAACCTCCTACCCCCTGTCACTGCCCCTCCAACCCCCTAACCCCTGTCGCCCACAGTGCACCCCTCACAATCATACACACTGTACCCCACACACATTGCATTCCTCACAATCACACGCACACTGTACCCCTCACAATTACACACACTGTACCCCCAACACACTGCACCCCTTACAATCATTCACACTGTACCCCACACACACTGCATCCCTCACAATTACACACACTGCATCCCTCACAATTACACACACTGCACCCTTCACAATCACACCACACGGTACCTTTCACAATTACACACACACACACACACACACACTGTACCCCTCACAATTACACACACTGTACCTTTCACAATTACACACACTGCACCTATATATATATATATGTGTGTGTGTATGCATGTATGTATGTATGTATATGTATGTGTGTGTTTATGTATATAAAAATACATATACATGTGGCGTGTGTTTGTGCTTTAGGGTGCACACCCTAATGTAACAGGCTGCGCACACCTATGTTTATTTCATATTGGTGACTATGGTTAACTCTCCAGTGAAGTAGACAGGTACGTCATTAAGAACCCCTCAGGGCTCCATGCCCAGGAAGAAAGCTGCAGTTGTTTTTGATTCACAATGAATGATAAATCCAAATACATTTATTTTATATACTGGTTTGGTGGCCTTCTTTATTGCTTTTAAATATCTTCTAAAAATGATCCTTCTAACAGAAATACAATGACTTCATTTTAGCCCCAAACTCCAACACTTCTAATCACATGGCCATGAGTTATGAATGACCTATTCATCTGTGGCCCAGACATCTTAATTATTTTGTGGACAGTTTCCCAGCATAGCAAGCCTTTCTCCTATACACTATCTCCCTTAAACCTTCCCAACAACATTAACAATAATAACAGCAGCAAGCATAATTTTTTTTTAAAAGTTCAAGTTCTTTTGTTACCTTTACACTCGCACACCATCTATTGGCAAACTCTCTTCTGGAGATTGTTAGGTTTAATAAATGGTGTTCCTTGTTTGTAAATAAAATGCCTTGCAGAAAATTATTTTTTGATGGTAAAGATCTAATAGCACAATGCACCTTTAAGTCTACTCTTCCATTACGCAAATCTGGGCTGCTCACTAGCGGCCATTGGCAGCCTAGTTTTTCCTTAATTTTATATCAAAAGGCTTATAAGGCAGTGTCTAAAGATCTTTAGACACTAAAAAAGGGGTTTAGACTCTGTGAAGCATTCTACATCATTACCAACGTCTAGATAACTGGGCATTTCATAAATCCTGTGTGTAATGGAAGACGGAAAGATATTATATCACTGGTTGCCATTTTGCAATGTTTAAATTAAATACTGAAAGCCATTAATCTAGTCTAAAGCAATGTGCAGACAGTTCTAGAGGGTAAACAAGATTTATTAAAATTCTAATATAAACATCAATTTCAGTAACATTCTATGATATTTCCCAGAATGCATGTAGATTGTCAGACTTTGCACCACTCATTTATCACGCCCATCCTTTCAGCTTTACATGTACCTGTATACTTAAGTTATAAAGAAAGCTATCAGCAACTTCATATTTAAAAAAGGACATTATGTGGCTCAAATAGCTCCACTGGCATCTTAATTAAAACTATTAACAATGAACTGCTGAACAGTTTGAGCTAGATTTTGCAATTGGAAACTACCCAAAAGACGGAAATATTTTAACTAAAGTAATGCTTAGGCTGAAAACACTTATTTTATACATGTGCCTTTAAGATGTGTATGTGTGTTTACCAGTTCAATGAAAGAATAGTTTTTTTGGTCGTCCATGTATTCCCCAATAAAAATCTACCAGTAATGTACAGAAGAAGAGATCAGCGTTTTCATGTGATGGTACATTCTGTTATTACGCTGCTAAGCTCAAACATTCAACAGCAAAAAAATAATATTTTTCCTTTGCGATCCCAGCTGGTGAACAGTTATAAGCCAAGTTACCTTGTACTGCAGCTGCAGAAACATTTTCGTTAACCCTATATAACCTGTTACACATTAATTTCCATAATGTATATATATACACACACACACAAACACAACATCCATTTTAAGAGTTCTGCATATAAAAGCACACCCTGAAATTATTTAGCTGCATTAGATATGTTAGACACAAATGAGCATGTCTCTTCTGTGCCTTCTTAAATGATGCTCTATTGATGTACATGCTCTTCAGCTGCCTATTGTGTCACACTTTATATTAAAATTTTATATTTTTGTAGTCCATACAAGAATCATAGCTATTACTCCTAATATCACCCTTGATTTCTGAAAACATCCTCAACGTCAGCTGGTCCCAAAGCAATAACCTATATGCCGGTCAGATGGTACACACTAGGCACACACCATAACATGAAAAAACTAAACTGAGATTATATTGCCATGATCTATCTATGTCTTAAACTATGAATTCACATTCTAAAGTCCAGTTAAAATCTAGATTTTACTTAGCATGTATTTTCATTTTTATTATTAATTGTATGAGCTTCAAGGTTGTTTTGCCTTGTCCCTTAGTTTCCTGTGTGTGCAATGCATTCATTTTGGAAAGATGGCAACACTGAACAAGTGCAGTGAAAGCAACTTTGTTTATAGCGAGCTCTTCTAAATGTCTTACATTAGTAAATTCTTCTATAGTGTCTATAAATGTATACGTGTGAATAAAACAGGACTGTACCCAAACAAAGGTGATACTTTCTCTTTACAAGAGGCAGAAGTTAAAGTTTAAATATAAAATCGGACAAATCCAGTTAAGGGCTAGCTATGAATCATGAGACATGCCCTTTATTCACCAATAAAGACAATATGAGTCATAACAGTTGTAAAAAAAAACAAAAAAAAAAACAGTACAAATGGTAATTACCGCTACCATACATTAATATACTATAATGTGGAACTTTTCAATATTACCACTTTATTAAGTATTTTAAAAATGTTGTGCTTTTACGGACATAATTTCGTGGGCAATTGAGTTTGTTGTGCAAATAGGTAACGGATTATGGATATTTGCAGCCACCAACAAATGCTTTATTCCCAGGGGGTAGACACTGATATTCCTCCCACTCCAGGCTCCGCTAAAGGTGACTTTTTTTTACTCATAGCTCCTCACATGGGAGACACCTCAGAGATGACGGAGGGGTGACCATGTTTATAGGTATATTAATAGAGATGAATCGAACACAGACTATCTCACTCTGCGTCTAGAGTGCGTGTGGGGTGGGGGTGGAATTACCTCAGTTTATCTCAAATTTGATGCAATGTTTCAAAGTGTCCTCTTTTATCTGTCTGTTAACAATATGTCTAACTTGCGTCTTCTGCGCAGGACAAATAATTATCTCAAATGAAAATCAATTTAACACAAATTCTTTATTTACCTTAAGAACTAACTGTAGTCTGTTCTCTCTACGGCATGAAGACCAAAGGGTTAATAGAGTGAAAATGGTGCCACTTTCAGTATAATGATAGATGATTTGTACAAAGCAGGATGAAACAATATTTTTTAAAATGTCAGAGAGGAAATGCCTTAAAGATTATGCTCCGCATTAGGCTTTTGTTATGGGAGAGCTATTGATTTATAGATTACAGAGAAAAGAATGAAAGGAACTAAACATTTCAAAATCAAAACAATGGTGGCAATTTCTCAAACAGAAATAGATCATCAATATAATATCCAGGACGAGAAAAAATAAATAAAAACAAAACCATGTGGTTTTTTTTTTTAAACCGAACAACCAACTAACGATGCACATTAGAAAGAGTTATTGTACGTTCGATTGAGATCCCAATCAATGTACCAAGAAACAAACAGTTGAATATTTAATTAGAAATGGTTTTGTCCTTGAGTTGCTCCATCTGGAGTAAAACAAAGCTCTTATTGTGCCATAATTTGCAGAACAAGAACTTGGTTCAAAAATAAATAAATACAAATATTTAACCCTAAGATCAATGTGTTGCAGGTTTCCTTTCACACTCTATGGACCAATAAGACTTTCTTTCATGGAATCGCATTCTAGTTTCTGTTGTAGTTTCTGCTTTGCGTTTGTAGTTGGGTGAAAGCCAAAGGGAGGGGTAAAGCCTAGACTTTTTAAGGCCACTGACACACAAAAGAAAAGGAGGGAAAAAAATAACAAACCATAAGACTGCTGCTTTCTAATTTTTTATTTTTGAAGTTCCTCTGTGAAACTTTATATCTGTGGATTCTTTATAGATTTTTACAGACTTTTTTATGGGGATGTTGAAAGGCATTCTTTGATGTAGTTATAAAAATGTCAACAACAGAAAAGTGGGAGAGCAGACACTACAGAAAACAATGGAAACAGCAGAAATGTTCTATCTTTTTCACTGGTGACTGCTCACATTTCTTTTAGTGGCACTATACCTTTACGTCAGTTTAAAGTAACATAGAACATATCACAGCCGAATGCAAGGTTTAAAAACATGTTAGTGGTTTGGAATCACTGCTTTGGCTCTACAAGCCATTCAACTGCTTTTCAACTAACTAACTTTTCTTTCTTTCTCTCTCTCTCTCTCTCATATATATATATATATATATATATATATATATATATATATATATGAGATTTGTTAAAGCAGTAAGACAAGCCAGAAGAAACATGACACATTAAGGAATACTCAATAAACAGGGAATACAAGAGATCTAGATAACTTAAGTCTGAAGTTTATTCACTACACAACAAATGGCAAGTAAAGCAACTGTTTGGTTGTCACAATGCGGCTGTTTTAACCCATTCGCTTATTTGCAATTGGCAAATTATGTTGTTTTGACTGAATTTGCACTTAAATTCAGCACCTGTTCACTTGTATATTGAAATCAGCCAAATCTCCCTCGACATAACATGGGTGATTTGACTATTCATGAGCAGCACTTGGTTGTTCTAAACCCCCCTGCAGCCCTCTGAAAAAAACTGCCATTAGTTACATTTTTGTACAAGGGAAAACAAAACTAAATAACATTTGTAAGGAAAGAAATGCATAAAGGATGAGTAAATCACCAAGTAGAAGAATGTATGACGTATGTATATCTTCCCTCACTGCCATGGGTCTCCAAACATTCAAAATATTTGAATAAAGGACTCTGGCTAGAATGTGCTTGAAAAAACAGGCTACTATCTATGGAGTGATGGGTTCTATGAGAATGTGTTTCTAATTTTGCAACTTGTCTACGGGTATTATATTATACTGGCAGAGAAACCTATGTTTAATTATCACACATCAGAATGCACAGACTTGTGCACTAGTTCATAATTAGGTACAGGGCCGGACTGGGGATACAAAGCAGCCCTGGAAAGCCCCATAAGTCATTGCGCCATATATTGTCACATGTAATATGTAAGGCTATGTCTTGCCACCCCAGATGATTGAGTAATATATATATATATATATCTCTATCTCAAATATATATTGCTTTTTCCATTATAAAATATTGGTCCTTTTAGAGTAAAACGTTTAATTATACAGTAAGTATATTCACATGTAGTGGCTCTGGTGTCTATAGCCTGTCCCTGCAGGCTTTTCAATGTAAACACTGACTTTTCAGAGAAAACGCAGTGTTTACATTGCTTCCTAGTGACCGTCACTCAGACGGTCACTAGAGGTGCTTCCTGTGTCAGTGCTACACAGTGTACAGCACCTACATTCAGGGCCTCCACACTCTGGAGGCGCTGAACGTTCACCATAGAGATACATTGATTCAATGCATCTCTATGAGGAGATACTGATTGTTGTAGCGTTTGGCAGCCAATCCTATGGCAAAGCATTGGATTGGCTGAGATCATCAAGCTTTATGATCTCAGCCATAGAGGCAGGGCCAGTTGAGGGGAAACCAGCACGGCGTGGGAAAAAAAAAGGGGGAGTAAAAACACTATTTTTAAACACACACATATACCATGACAGACAGACACACACACACCCCATGACACACACATATACCATGACAGACAGACCGACCATGACACAGACACACACACCATGACACAGACAGACACACACATAATGACACAAACACACCATTACAGACAGACACCATGACACAGACACACCATGACAAACACACACACCATTATACAGACACACACACTCACACTGACAGACTGACACACATTATTGCTACCTGTGGGCGACCGGCCAGGGGGTCGTGCATGGCAGACAGCAGGTTGTGCTTGCGGCCGCAGGGGGAGCTTTGCTGTCTCTGCTCTGCTCCCCAGCACGCAGCTTAAGGAGACCGGGGCCAGAATATGACATCATAATTCTGGCCCTGGGCTTATTAAGTAGCGCGCGAGGGAGGGGGAGCAGAGCAAAGCAGAGACAGCACAGCTCCCCGTGCGGCCGCCAGCACAGCTCCCCTGCGGCCAACAGCACACACAGCTGTCTGCCCGGCCCCAGGTGCCCACCGGCCCTGATTAGGTATGTAGCACAAGAAGGCTATTTTCCCAATTGACACTTTCTCATAGATATTTCTGTTAAAGCCATGAAATGTAGCACACAATCTGCTAATAATAACTGGCCATAATGACAGGAGCAACTACTAGACCATATACAACTCCACATACCAGTACATACATGGTGAACAAGTGCTATCAATTTGAACCTACATACATTGGTTGTGGGTTTAAATTAATAATTAATAAGGATGTAATTCAAACTTTTAATTAATCAATTTAATAATTTGATTTAGGGATAGAGGTATGGCTTACGTATGCAACAAACTGTTTATCACTGACATATTAAAGATAACCTCCAATAGTTTGAGTTGCGCTGTTTTGTTTTGGCACAACAGAGACTTTTTATTCAAACAGGTTTCTTGCTTTTCCCATATCTACATCACTGCCAGAGGACAGGGCAGTAGTAGCAATGCAATTTGCAGTGCCTGACAAAAACCAGAAAACACTAGGACAATGGGATGCTCTAAAAAAGACAAATCAGATAAGAAATCTCACCAGTCTCACTTCACATCAGCATCTTTCCCACTCACATTTGAGAAAAGGTTGAAATGCAATCCTCAATTTCAGGGTAACGGAAAATGTGCAAACTGAAGTAAAGAGCTTATGGTGTCAGAACATAGATTTCGCTGTTCAGATGTACTATAAAACTGCAACCATTGACCACCTACCATATTGCTGTTTGGAACCACCTCTCTAAACCTTCCATAGTCAATTAATGCTACCTGAGAGGTGACAACTACCTGCTTATCTGTTAATGGGGCAATCCAGATCCTTAAAGCACTTTAGCTTGCTGAAGTGCTTTGTGTGTGAAGAGTGTGTCCTCTTTTTTGTTTCACAAAATGTGCAGATTTTATAGAAACTCACAATTTTATAAATTAACCTTGTTACACCTCCTTGGCTTTCAATCAGACAATCATTCTTGTAACTTCCTGATTTGGTTAGGTCAGTTTAGCTAAACTCAAGAGACAGCAATTTCCCAGAGCACCTGCCTTTCAAAGACTTCTCATTGACCTGAACTGGGAAGTCTGTGATTGGACAGCCACAGAAAGCCTGGGCAGGGTTAGAAGGGGAGGGCTTGCAAAGGATTCATATAAGAGCTCTGCAGCATTTACAAACTGCTTGAGATATACCCCACAATAAAAAAAAAAACAACAATTAAATGCATGCATGTTTTCATTGGCATATACTGTTTAATATATATATTAAACAGTGTTTATTTTGTATTTTTGGGGGGTCAGTGGAGTGTTTCTTTAATAGTATATGTTGCATATTAGTTTTACAAGACCAAAACCTAAGCCTACCCATCATTATGCTACACCTAATTTCTACCATTTACAGGCATACTTTGTATATAGTAGATTAGCAATAACCCCCAAAATAAAAGCTGTACAAATAATAAATAAGAAAATGCTACCACTGTGCATGTTGCTAACCTTAAAATAGCATTATAACTCAAAAGAAAGTGATGAAAATGAAATGAAGTGATGTAAAACGAGGTATTACAGTACTGAAAACTGAAAAGACAGCATGAGAATAGTATTAATCATTGTGTTAGATCCCTCGGCTATAATATGCAAGTTTTTGTCATGGTACCAATTGATCTTCACAATTTACTAAACTCTAAATCAGAGATGTCTTGGGGTCAGATAAAATAAACTGTTGAAAATAATATATTTTTACAGAAATATTAGGAACTAACCCACAAAACTGGTTTCTACATCACTTTCACTTTGGATATAATAAAATAAGTTTAGTTTCACAATCTATAGATCAGGCATGTCTGCTGTTATCA
The DNA here is from genome assembly GCA_933207985.1 of Pelobates cultripes. NCBI lineage: Eukaryota > Metazoa > Chordata > Amphibia > Anura > Pelobatidae > Pelobates > Pelobates cultripes. The sequence continues at coordinate 152,121,577 of OW240916.1, read as the reverse complement.
GTCATTGCACACTAGCAGTGAACGGATGCATGCTGCTCAAATTAAGGCTTTGGTTAGCTAAGGCTATTTCCGCTATTCCAGAGACTTGATGTCCTGTCATGAAATGATGGTTTAAAATTTACCAGCAACGGATTCAATTAAACCCACCCATCACAGGCTGCTATGATTCACGAGGTCGTTATGTCTGTTCCCCAACTGCCATTAGCAAGACAGACTTTACAGTGAGCTTGTCTTCTATAAAATCGAACATACTTACGGTGTACAATACACAACGCAAGCTATGCAAAACTATATGACTTAGCTATTCCATTATTTCAGTGCCTATACATTTAAAGCATCATCTAGGAAATGGTGCATTTTAAACTTTCCACAAAATATACTGTGGTGCAATTGTGGTAAAAAAAACAACTAAAAATAAATGATGCACTAAGAATGACACTATAGTAAAGTCATGGTTGAGAGGGATAGGTTTTGATATCTGAGTAGTGCGTAGGTTTCAAGATGGTGGGACACTAGACTCTACCAAATATGATTTGAGCCAGTGTACATAATCTATGACTCAATGAAACATCATGGCCTTTTCAACACAACGCGTCTATAGTTACATATCTCTGGGAAACAATAACTACTTCAAAGAAGTTTGACACCACTCCCTAGCTGTTAACCAATCACAGTTGTAGAAGAAAATACAATTTGCAGGATTGCAATACACTCTTCTGGTAAGTTTTTATCACTCCAATATATTTTTATACTACAACATGCATACTGGACATTGCTGCCCCTACCTTTCCTAGGCTACAGTGACTTGGGGTTATGGGGCACATGCCTTAAAGGTGGACTGTAATTTGTATGATTCTCAAGCAAGTGAAGCCCAGACAAAAAGCATGAGCCCCCCCTTATTTAAAAACCACTCAATAGGAAATCCGCCCCATAGCAATCGTACCAAGATGTATCTAAATATGCACAAAATGTGACCAATGACAACACAGCAAATTACATGGTCTATTTCTTTTTTTGTACCATATATTGAAATAAAAGGAATATTGTCACTTATGACTTGCTGAGATTATGCTATACTTCAAAATGTCATACCAGACAGAAGATGTCAGCAGGGACCTGCAGAATGAGGGAAAGGGTGGGAGGAAAATAACGATCCCTATTTCTGCAGCCAGTCAGGTACATGTCGCAGGCAATAATATATATTGTGAAAAATTACATTTAAAAAAATAAAATAAACTTTTGCATATGATGAAATGGAAAATGAAAACAAGCCCTTCTTCATACCTCTAGTGAATGCAGGAGAAAAATTCAATAAGTGCCCGTCATCCTGTACTATGTCTGGCGGCTCCTTCCTTTCCTTTTTCATAGCTTTGTGCATCGAATAACTTTCCTTTCACACAATTTGGCTTTGCCAACAGCACAGCATATAAAAACCCATCAGGCTGCCAAAATATTTAATGCATTAAAATGCCAGACAGCGTGACAGGATACATACATATCACTGTTTCCAGTTTCTCGTGACTCTCCATCACTACAGTCACAATAATCACAAACATCTGCCTCCACCTCACCACTACCCAACCAAGCAGGAAACATTTCTGGCTGCACGCTTACTTTCTAATTGACGTACATGTTCCCTACCGCACACTGGAACCCAATCATGGAGTTTGGAGATAAGAAAGTATCCAGACAGAAGCAGGAGGTATTAAATCACCATGTGTTGAAGGAAGAACATTCATGACTCATAAGAAAGTTGGATTGTGTTGTTTTACCGATGCTACCAAGGGTGAGAAACAAATTATATAATTTGCAATGTAAGTGCTACAACTGTTTAAAATCTTAAAGAAAAAAAGCTAAAACCACAGCTGAGCCACCTGTTAACGCCAGTGGACCAGCTTGACAACACCAACCGGAAAACTGATCTCATGTCGCAATTCCTTTGTATTAATTCCTGAAAAAAGAGATTGCTAAATGTTTTGGTTTAAAGTATTCTCTGAAATAGAGAATATGATCCTATATTAAAATGTGATGCACACATACCTGGAAACTGAGAGACAAGTGTTTATCGGTCTACTACCTCTTTGAACAGCTTGCTAATGGAATCTTACTAAATTTCCAAGTCGCTAGAGACAATAAAAAAATCTATATTCACTAGCATACATTAAACATAGAGAATCATTAAAATAGAGAAGATACTTTTATTAAAAATGTCAATAAAGAACAATATCAGATCTTCACAAGAAGCCCTAAAGTAAATTGTGCAACTACTGGTGCTTCTCATGAAAAGGAGTTAATGACCATTAATCATTTCATCACAAGTCAAGAGGTTCTGAAGCAAATGGATTTTAAACAGTTCATACTTGTTTCACATAAAACACCTGCTAGTTAACCATCTCCTATCTTGCTCCATTAATTCTTCAGAACCTTAAAGTGACACCCCACTGCCCAAATACACAATAAAAATAACTAAATTATACATTTAAAAAAATAATATAACTTTTTAAAAAATGTAAAATTATAAATTTAAAAAAATATTTTTATTGTGGGTTTATCTAAAACACCTTGTAAAAGTTGCAGATCTGCTGCCTGTTCCCTTTGTAAGCCTTCCCCTTCTCTTGTGTTTAGCCCTTCTTTTTGTTCTAAGTTATAATCTCTTGTACCACCCAGATCCTTATTTCTGGGAATGTGAACAAATAGGACACAATTAACATAGTAAAAAAATTACTGGTAAAAAAATAAAATCCCTAAAAGCTGGATAAAACATTAAATGGTAAATTACAAATGCTTTAATAGTATTACGTTTCATAAGCCATATCTTTGGCCCCTGGCTAAATAAACAGGCTTGATCCTTTGGTCTCTTAACTTTCCGTATATCAAAACACATTCCCAGAATCTTAGCAATCTATGAGAAAATCAAACTTGGCATCGTAAGCACATAGCACAATTAAGGGGATCTACCCACCACAAAACAAGCACAAGTTATACATTATCTGTTTTTAATCTACAAGGCTTCCAGAATTTCCCTATTTAATAATATTTCCAGAAATGTGTTCCTTTAACACACTTGCTATTGTGTTATTGTGTGTAGAGAGGCTTTATAAATACAGAGCAAGTGAAGAAAATGGCACACATGTTTAAATGGATCTGCTGCTATCTAAGTGATCTCCAATTCTGATCCCAAGGAACGTAGAAAACTAGGTCCAGTACTTAGAGCTTTTCTAGTCAAAGAATTATATGGCCCTTATTTTCTGCATTCTTGAGAAATGGTTGTTGCAATCCCCAACCACGTAACTGGTTCCCTTATAAATAACAACCATTTGAACTTTATTAATACTTACAATTATTTTCTTGCACCATTATTTTTTAGTGGTTAGAGATGCACAGCAGAGATATGTATCAAACACATTTACTTGTGCATCACTTGCTGCATGTTGGTGGAACCACCTTCCTTTGATGTGCTGTGCATCAACCATTCATGTGGCCTCACTTGACAACACTGAAGCAATATGGAGGTCACAATTATTTACATTGTTTGCCATGCTATGCCTTCAAAGCCTTGCATATGATACAACTCAAAACATAAACTGCTTTGAAGTTAAACAAAACAGAAAGTTCACAATCAACATATTAGTTATCTAGCTGTGATAGTTCCTGCAACATTTAACTTTACAATTTGAAATCTAATTGGATTCTATATTTTGTGTATGAAGTTGAAATATTGTGCTATAAAACCAGAAAAAATAATCGAAATTGGGTAGCTTCATTAGAACACCAAATATGGAAGGAAAATAAAATATTACTAAAATCATCTTAATTGAATATAAAGTCAAAATGTTATATATAACACATACAAATCTTACTGTATACATACAAAAAAGGCCAATATTTTGGCCAAAAATCCCTCTGTCCTTTTCTGTGGCAATGTCCTTTCATTTCTAGCAGCTCTATATCATTATGAATACCAGACCTCCACTGCTCACAGTCATGTGCCTTTAAAGCACAATAAATGCGTTCAGAAATTAATGTAAATAAGATACATTGTTCTGACATCCTGCTCTTCAAGCATAGCAATTACAGCACAGATGCTGTGGTTGTTATGGTAACTCACCAGCTGGCACTTATAGCGGCGGCTATGAAGTATAGCAACATTCAGACTTCAGCATGTTGGCAGTGACTCCATCATGTTGGCATCACAGAGAAGGTTTGTCATGCTTGGTGAAGTTGGTTGTATAGAAATCTAATACCCACTGAGATGAGGACATGGCAGCACTAGACTGGAGGTGAGGTGAGTTAATATCCCAATATGTTTTTCACTGAATTAATCATTTAGTACTATGATAAATTATATATTCATGGTCTATGGGGTGAAGAGATTTCTGTAACACAGAACCTGTCATGACAGGTTCACTTTGAGAATACTGCTCTCAAATAACAAAGGGGTATCCAGTTTTTATTTTTTTACCATTTTATTAATATCTCCCATATGTGAGGTTTCTGTCAGGATGTATATAATACAAACTTCACATTGGGGATTAATTGATCATGTATGAATTCTGGACAGATGACTAGGGGTATTGGAAACGTACTAGCTATTTTTTTGTTTTGTAAAAATCTAAAATACAGCTGTTTTGGCGTTAATTTGAAAACCTCCCTACTTTAGTAAATCCCCATGAAATCCGCTATAAAATTAGTTAAAAATAAGCAAATACTAACAGATCCACTTGTGGCACATAAAAAGATGTCAGGAAATAAAGAACTGAGATTATTTATATTTCCCTTAAAAATGACTTTTATTCTGCCAGCATTGGAGTTTGTTTTTCCTTTTCCACTGCCAAACTATTTTTGTATGAGATATGTTGATTTAAAGGAACACGATAGCGTGTATTTCTAATGCTATTGTTCCTCTGTCCCTAGTTATATTCAGCACTCCTTCTTGCCCATTTTCCATAACATAATATTTTGAAAAAGTTTTTTACGTACCTTTTTCCTCTTCGCCTCTCGCGATGTTGTGGAGAAGGCATGACTTTCTCCGGAAATGACCCAATCTAATGCTCTACATAGAGCATCCAGTGTTTCTTATAGGAAAGTATCGTCTTCAATGCTTTCCTCTGAGCTGCAGCGCCACATAACCAAATTTAGCTCGATCAATGCAGAGGAAGCACCTCTAGGGGCTGTCCGTGTAACAGCTACTAGAGACATGTTTAACCCTTCGAGGTAAACGTTTCTCTGGCAGCAAAAAAGACAATTTCTTACAGTGTAGGGTTAAAATTAAAGGACCACTGCACCAAGACCATAAAGTGATCTGGGTGACTTTAGCGGTCCTTTAAGCAAGATGGTTTCTTTAAACACATCACAATACTTCAGCCAGCTAAATGGTGGAAGAGTGAGCCAACGTTGAAGATTTGGGGTAAGATCCAAAACCATACTAATTAAATAATAGACAATGGGTCCTAATAGTTTTAATTTTGAGGTAGGTATACAAGTAAAATACAACTAATTAAATTTGTTTTCATTAACATGAAAATTCAAGGCACAAATTCTGAAGAATATGCACTTACTGAAGTCCATTGCATAGATTAATTTAACGGAAAAAAAAACAAAAATACAGGACAGTGAAGCATACAATTTAATAGTTCAACTGTTGTATCAATATAAGTATACGGCATTGCTCTAATGAGCAATAAATCTGTATTGTATGAAAACTGGCTTCAGACAATGTCCGTTTAGTATCTGACTAATGATGAGATAGATTATTGTCACGCAAACAAACAGCAGCTGAATGAACAAGTCTACTGCAGCTCTGTCAGCAAAACAAATGATAAAATAAGGATCTACACTGCCAAGATTTAGGCAAACATATATCTGCAATACATATAATAATAATAATAATAATAATAATAATAACAACAACTACAAGCTATTGCAATCCTTATGACCTTTGCCAACATGTTATCAATTGAGTGATCACAATATTATAACCATTATTATACGTTGGATAAAACTATCAAGTCTTTAGCTGTGAAAATGCATTACATAATTTATCTAGTGCTAGCAGGTGTTGACAATCTACAGGTCATATTACAGTACAGGGGAGGTACACTAACTGCAATAGTTCTACATTCACTATGGAGAGTACAATATTTATCCATACATGCAATATTTAGACACCAGGGTCCAGCTAAATCAGTGATGCTTAACCCAAAAGCCTGGTTCCAAAAGACTATCTATGGGAGCCAAGAGTTCACAATATACTGTATGTTGCAGAGGTACTGCCATTTGACATGGAAGAATCCAATGGAATTACTCTTCTCAAACAAATCACTGAATGATTGAGACACTGAAGAACAACTGCTAATCTTCACAGGGACATTGTAATTTTGGAGTATTGATCAATCACTGACTAAATTTGTCTAGTGCAACATAGTGCAATGGGGTACATACACTCCCTGCACACTAACTTTGTTAGGTTTCTTGCATATTAGACTATATTAAAATATATGCAAACAGATTTGAAAGCTATTAAAGCCTGGGAAAGTTATTTTCTACAATTTACTATTGGGCAAGACCACCATTATAGGTTATTAACTTGCTTGGTGCCATTACCGGCTCATTGTACAGTGGATTCATAACAAAAGTCTATCTTGTATTACGGATATAAAAAATTCTCATAACATATGAACCCAATATTCCATTCCACTGTTACTACGCTAGAGACAGTGTATCTACCACAAATAATTCATTACTTTTTTTTACCCCTTTATTAGATTTTCATTTCAATAATAATAAACAATTTACAAACTACCTCTCAGTAAACACGCATTTGCAACATATTAACAAAAGACTTAAAACATTTATTTTATACACTTTAAGTAGAAAAATCTAAAAATTTAAAATGAGCAACCAATCAGGAGTAAGTTGAGAGGCATTCTGAGCTCTCAGCACTAGAGACAGGAAATGTAAGACAAATACGTTACCAAAATATATTACACACTTGAAAGATAATAATGTTTACTCAACAGATCCAGTTTTATGATTTAGCAATTAATTTAAAGCATGTTTCACATAATGGGTTCACTTTAAATGCAACATCAATAGTTTTTTATTTTATTTGCAGTATTAATGGTGTAGGTAATAAACATGGAAGATAGTCATCGGCAAATGGAGCAGGGGAGGGAGGAAATGAAGAGAAAATGGAGATGTGGTGACTATCTCTTGGGATAAAGTTTGTGCGGCTATTTTTTTTTTTTTTAATAAAGATACAATTTTATACAAAGAAGCATTTCATGAAAAGAATAACTTTCTTTCAAATTCCATATCTGTATGGTTTATGAGTTCTAATAAATTACAGCAGTAAAATACAATGCCATCATTTGATAGCTTTCTTTTCCCAACTATACGCACAATGAAGCATTTGTGTTAAAAGCTCAGTTCTGCCCACACTAACGTATAGTCTGGTACCAGTTATGCAATGCTACAAATATACATGTAGAGTGCAAAGCCAGTGAGAAAGTGCACTCTGCTCCTCGTGCATGTGTGCGTAAATAGAAAATAGTATATTAAACAGATTTAACGCTTCAGTGCACATGGGATGTACATAAAATGGAATCACTAGTACAACTGCTCCACTTTTATTTTAAGCACCACAACAATATATGCTCATTTCATGGATTATGGAATGAACACCTGCTGGCAGGCTACATAAATAATAATAATAATAATGTCATTTCTTTCACATTCAATGTTACATTTGGTGGACTAACAGAGAACACACCATATTGCATATGAATAAAAACCATATAGAAAGCACAGATATTTAACACAGTAAAGACAGCACACAATCCCTTTTAAAATGAATTCTCTCTGGACAGACTGTGTCTTAAAATATATTGGGTGGAGATGGAGGTTTTATTAAAGCCTTTGGATTCCAAACAATGTTATCTAGGATTCATGTTTGAGATATATTGAGTCCTTTAAATAACCTTGAGAGATAAGATGAAAGCCAAAGATATGTTCCTTCTGAAAGGTCAGCAGTGTTGCTATCCTTTAAGGAAAACACAGATTTTATTGCCATTTTTTCAGCCAGCCATTTCTTATTTTTTCAGATTTGGAAAGAAGGGGAGGGGGAAGAAACAAAAAAAACATGTTACTGGTGCAGCTTTACGTATTCATTGAAAACATGGCCCAGTAAAGCCTGCTTCACTGCACTGAAATGCCAGATCCCGGGATTGTGCTTTGATCTTTGCTTTCTAGCGCTAGCTTTCCCGGTTATAGAACTGACATTTCATTGGTATCCAGCCACGATTAAAATACATTCTAATTACTATATATAGTTAAAGTATGTTTGCATAATAATTAAAAATAACAGTCTGGCATCTGTAAATGCGTATAAACAATGTCAAAAAGACCAGAATAAAAAAGGAGACAGAACTCTAAAGCCCTATATGGATGTTTTTGCTCAACGAATGACTGCTTATTCTACCATATTTGTTCTCTGAACCAACTTTCAGCATTTTTAAAAATCACATGCATATTAGTCATTTTAAGGCGCTCTATGCATTATAGGAATGCACGATGAACAAGTGCATTCCTGTGGCTTTACATCAGCCCGATATTTACTGTTGTAATGTATGGGCCATCGTAAGAGGCATGAGATGTAAGACATCAGGATTACTGTCGGCAAGGTGCACCGAAATATCTATAGGTCCCTCGCTAGACACAACAGACAAGAGGGCTGCACCAATGCCAATATTAAATATTACAGCCTATTAGAAATATTCTCTGCAACTCTTTACAGGAGTTAAACAAAATATTCCACTTGTTCATGATGTTTAGTCACCTATTTAAATAAATAAAAATTACAAAAAGAAAAACAAAACACACACACACACAAAAAAAAAAAAACAGTTCTGGGATAACTAACATGATATGGTATGTAAAATAGAACAGTCAACCATTATGACATCTGAATGCAAAGGACACATTTGGGTAGGTACTCCTTTATTCTATTCATTTTTTCAGTGCTCCCTGCATCCTAGAGCCTGCTCATGCTACACTTTTTGGGAACTGTTCCCATGTTACCAAAAAAGATACACCAGAGAACAAAGTCAGGTAGGTGAGACATGAATTGGGACAGTCCCGCTGAAATCAGGACACTTGGAAGACTTAACTACATCCTACTGTAGTGCTTATGGTGCCATTAGTGCCCTGGAGCCATCCCATTGTAAGAAGTCAAACATCTGCAAGGTTTGAAAACTTACTTGGGGAGTGCTAGGCACTGTCTTGTCATGGGTTTTGGACTGTTCCTTTAAGAATGCAATATAATTAAACCAAAATATAAGCATAGTTGGCAAAATACACTAGGCATCATTACATGGCGTGAAAAGAAAAAAAAAACAAAGACAAACTAATGTCCATCATTTTCAACCTTTTAAACAATCTATTTACACAGTTGATCCAAAGGAGGCAAAAAATAAATAAAAATAATAATCAAGTTTCTAAGTTTTCTGAGCCACAATAATGGAAAACAAGCTTTCAGTACAATATTACTTTTTGCTAAATAAACACTTGTTGGTTTGTTTTTTTAGAAGGTATTTACTGAACCTGACAAAGCAAGCACTAAAAGCAGAGAATTCCATGTGGGTTTTCTCTGCCTGGGGTGAATTCTCATTTCTTCAGATCTAACACTAACATTGATTTTAATTGTTCTATACAAAAAAAGCTAAACTAGAAGAATTACTGACTTTTACAGTTCAGCTATTTTTGCTTTAAAATAAATATATAAACTAAATAAAAATAAATGGCACTTTTGCTTAACTGCCATTTGTCATGTAATTTCACTTTAAACAAACAATATACAGTAAGCATTGTATTGTGGTTCTGGGAAGATTGTGCAAGCATCAGAAAGGATTAATGAGGAGTTTCTGAATGCTTTTCATTTAACATTACATAGTATTTAATGAGAGATGCCTTTCCTTTACATCAAATGATGTGTTTTTGTTTTTATTATTAAAGGCTAAATAGTCTTTCACTCTATTGTTCTGTTTGCAAAGTAATTCAAGAAATTAGACAAGTTGAATGGAAGTAAATATCTGATAATCGATTGTGTGACACTATACACAAAATTTAGCAAGTGAATGTATTTGGCAGTAGAAATAAACAATTTTTAAGAAAATAAATCAACCAGTCATGTAGTTTTTCTGAACCAACCTGTTTAGAAAGAAAACTTGTTACTCTTCTCTGGAATTGATAGTTCACACAGTTTAATCTTTCACCAATGCTATGTTAAGCAGTGCAGGTAAGTAAAAAAAATACACCTATCTCTGTAGCATGATAATGTCCAGTTTGACATCAATGTAAAAATCAATGTGATACAGGCTAAAGATGGTACAAAAAGTAGCAGATTTATTTGGAGAATCCGAACAGAAACAGCAACCTTTCGACCTTCAAAGACATCATTGGAGGTCGAAACATTGCTGTTTATGTTCTTATTCCACAAATAAATCTGCTACCTTTTGTACCTTGAGATCATTGACCTATGATGCTCTTTGAGTACTCATGTGCTATTAGGCATCTACAGACAACATACAAGCACAAAGCCCAACCATTATTTCCCTGATTTATAAATAAAATCAAATTTTATGTATTGTCAATAAAGAAGAGAAAATATATTTTTTTAAAAGTTCTCATCAATATTTACTGAAAAATAAGACAACAAGGATAGGAAAAAAAATCTACCACACAACCAGACCTTACTCATAAACTCATATGCATTATTTATGTTAAATACCACTGGATGAGATGAATCTTTTTTTTGCGGTTTACCAATTTATTATTTACCCGAAAGATGCCAGTGATATTTCTGCCACTTTTTTTTCTATTTTTCAGCTCATGGATATGTAGCAGATTCATACCAGTATTTATTCAGATTATACACTGGAGTTATTTTTGTGTCACTTACTTATCCTACAGCATAACTCAAAGTATGTCTGGCTAAATGTTCGTACTTATTTGTTTTTCAGGGCAGCATTACTAACATCCCAAATATTTAAAATTCCTTAACCGTGTTTGCCCTTATGCTTTCCACTTGAAGACAGCTCTGACTATATACAACCTTTCTTACACGCCACTTCTATTATTTCCTCACCAGGCCCTTCACCCTTCAAATTATGTCTGCTCAAATTATTACATTCCAGTTTATTTTATTTTTTTTATAACCTTAACGACTCACTGGCGCGATTTGCTTAGCCCTGGTGCACAAACTCTTCATTTATTCTGCATGCTCTTTCCTGCTTTTGAAAAGAGCCTAATGACGGATAAGCAGGGACCCCTACATCTTTGGTACTACAGAGTACATAATCGCACACACAGTAACCAATAGTTCAGCAAATGATACCCTCCATTTTCAAAATGAACAGCAATCAGTTGATTATAGAGATTTATGTTACTCTTTTTCATTAACATATATATTACGTTGCAACATTCCAAACATTAGTAACTAAGCTGCAGACAAACCTGTTTAATGTTTGTTTAAACAAGTTGTATTAGTGGTATAATGCCTATTGCATCCATTTTGCCACAGAGACCCTAATGAGAGAACTGAATGCTGAATGCTCACTCGCGTGCCAGAAATTAACTTATAGTGTGAATGTACATGTTTGTGACTAAACTGTGAAAGCTGATTATAGTGCCCCGAGTCCCGTGGACCGCTCCCTCTTTCAGTGTTTAACCATTTTTCAGCATTTTAACACTGAATGAGTGTGTCCTGGCTTCCCGTAGCCTCATGCTCACAGGAGCCATTCTGATTCATATCTGAATGGGCACCTTGCAATGTTAAAAGCAGTCAGCTGACACTCTCAGCCAATCACAGCCTCCCGTTGCTGCTCAGGCTAATGCTTCCTCGTTATTCTGAGCAGTAGATGGAGGATGAGCTGCTGGGAACTCTCATATAGGATTAATGCATTACAAACTGTTTAACTGTGAATGGCAGGATGGTGCCAGGGGACTCTAGACACTGTAGCCACTTCAATGAGATGAAACAGTTACAGTTTTACAGGGACTCTAGACACTGTAGCCACTTCAATGAGATGAAACAGTTACAGTGCTTAAAGTGTCCTTTCAAGCATAACTGAGTATATAATAAACATTGAGACATAGGAAAGCACTGAATCAACACGCTGGATGTCCGCATGCAAAGCGTGAGAACGTCCAGCGTCCTATCACGGAGCTAAACTCTGTTTCTCTGAAACTGCAATGTTTTAGATTGCAAGGTTATTGGGACAGCGACAGTACACCCAGACCACTTCTTTGTTTAGGAGATAGAATGGCTCTTTCCTTGGAATTCTGGAATTCTAGAATTTAAGAATTTCAGTATGACAGCCGGTAGGGGCAGAATGACAATTTTGTTCAAAATGGGGAGGGGGTCATGGTGCACAGACCACTTCATTGAGAAGAAGTGGTATTGGTGCCAATAGTGTTCCTTAAAGTCTTTGAGCCTGTGACTAGCAGTTCAAGCACTCTTCTTCACATCACATGGAGACAAGACATTTTTAATAAACTTTGTCACTTGGACACAGTTTTTTAATTCTTCTATCACCACATGCTCTGGTGCACCTTTTCCTTCCTTCACCAGCTTGTTTTTTTAATTGACTGAGTCTGCAGGTACCTATTGTGCAGTTTAGAAATAAAGTGCAGCTTTCTTCATGCAAAGTTATTATTTTGTTACATTAAATTCTGCATGAAATTATTGTTTGAGTGATATGTAATTTTCATGGCATTAATCTATTTTTTTTTATTTCTTTTTTTTAATCCATAAAATTACTGATGCTATGAACCTTCAAATATTAAAAATAGAACATTTTAAAAAAGGTTTTCACAGGTGTGGCCACTAGTTTATATAATATAAAGAGTCACAAGTACCCTACATTGAGGAGGCAGAGTTGAAGGATTTGTTTACCAATTCCACAACCATGTTTAAAAACCCATATGGACAAAGTGATTAACTTTTACGCCATTTAAATTGAAGAAAAAAAAACTAGTGCTACAGCAGCACGGCAAGGGTACTAGTGAGATATGAGATGTCGAAAGTCAATTTCCAGTGCATGCACAGAAACAGGACTTAAGTACATTAAAAGGTAACATGAAATCACAAAAATACATTTGCAAAGTTACAAATTCTTTTCATATTAGCCAGCCTGTTCTCTAAAAATGAAAGCCAACAGGGAATCTGGTCGTTGACAGTTTTCAATGTTGCCAGTAATTTTCTCTAACTGATGCTGGAATGAGAAAGTGTGGTCTCACTCAGATTTAATTTAGGACATCTTAGCAGAGACCCCTACATCAATTCTGAGTGAATTAAAAGTTCCCTCAGTATAGGAGAGATGAGAAGAGACCACCAGCTGTGCAAGAACTACACTGAACCTGTGAGAGGCGTGGGATAATGTAACCAGTGTGTCCCTAAACAGAGCGTCAGTGAAAGGCAGAACATAGTCTGAAACTTGTAAAGTGTAGTCTATTTGTAATATATTCGCAAAGCTCGCTAAAAATTTATAAAATAAATAAAATGCTATTTTTAAAATACTCTCTCAAAAATGGACATTGTCATACATGTCATTGCCCTGTAATAATCATTTGTGTTATCAAAATGGCTAGTAAATGTATAGATTTTCCAATATTATACAAAAATTGGATTCCTAAAATGGCTGAAAGATATTTCTAAAAGAAAGTCCTGCGCAACATTAGCATTTTTCTTAAACTAACTTTATTATGGATACAGATCACAGAGGATTCTATGCAAGCACAGATGGGTACAAAAACCTCACAGTGTTATTTACTAAACTACGAAACTTGGTGGAACAAAATCCAAATGGAAATACTGAGGAAACAGATAGCTCAACCATAATCACAAATTGGTCATTTGGATTTCACTTGTGTCTACTTCTTTCATTGGCGTTGGAACAGGGTTGCTATAAAATATTTTAACAGTAGAACTGCAAATTCACTAGTTAACACATATAGAATGTATTTTCTATTATATGCAATCAAGCCTTGCCCATTTAAAATGTAATAAGGAAGAAATGACACCAGGTGCACAGTTGGACTTGAGGCTGGCAAACCCAATACATAAATGTAGATTACAATGTGATCCAGGCACTCGAGGTATAAAAATATAGCAGATTTATTTGGAGAGCCAGAACAAACTTCTTGTCTTTCCTCCTCCTAATACTGACCCTCCTCTTTCGCTCTCCCTTCAAGTTAGTGGTATCCACATAAGTCCATCCTTGCAAGCATGCTGTCTTGGCATCATACTTGATTCTGGCCTCACCTCTGTGCCTCACATCCAGTATGTTGCCAAGTCCTGTAGATTCCACCTTAAAAACATAGCCCTCATCCGCCCCTTTCTCACGCAAGATGCTACTAAGGAACTTGTCCATGCTCTAGTAATTTCCCGAATGGATTATGGTAACCCTCTCCTAATTGGTCTTCCCAAAAGCCGTATTGACCCACTACAGTCTGCTGCCAGACTGATTTTCCTCTCTAGTTGGTCTTCTCACACCTCACCCCTCTGTCAGTCCTTACATTGGCTTCCTGTATCCTATAGGAGTCAATTCAAAGTGCTAACCCATACCTATAAAGCATTGAACAGTTCTAGCCCCTCTTATATCTCATCACAGATTGATAGTTATGCTCCTTCTCTGTCTCCGCTCTGCCCGTAACCTTCTCCTGTCCGCTGCTCACACCCGTACGGCCAACTCATGCTTGCAGGACTTCTCGCGGGCGGCTCCCTTCCTATGGAATAGCCTGCCTAACGCCATCAGACTTTCCCCTAGTCTTCAATCGTTTAAGAAGTGCCTTAAAACCCATCTCATTAGGAAAGCTTATGGCCTCCCAGAGCAATCTCTACCTTACATACTTTCTCTCTCCTAAAGGGCAGCACTCTACTCCCACCTTATTTGATTGCTATTTCCTGTACTAATGTGTTTTACAGCCCACCTCCTATAGACTGTAAGCTCGTTTGAGCAGGGTCCTCTTCAACCTATCGTTACTGTAAGTTTTCTTGTAATTGTCCTATTTATAGTTAAATCCCCCGTCTCAATAGTGTAAAGCGCTACAGAATCTGTTGGTAGCTAAATGGCAATAATAAAAAATAAATAAGCAGCGTCCATTTAAGAGACTTTAGGATGGTAAAGTGTATTTCATGTCTCGCAGCTGTACCATTTTACTTTTCTGACACCTATGTCTTGCACCTTTGACAAAAATCATGGTAATCAAAATAATCGAAAAAATATATGAAAAAAAAAAAAAGACAGATTGTGACTCATTGCAGTTTAAGGGACTGCATTTGTTTCCCCCATTAATGGGTTAGAATAGGCTCTGGTGACATCATATTAAACTCAAAGGTACATTACTAATTTAAGTGTGAGTTACCATCTGCAGATACCAATTCACATTTTAAATATTCCCAGAGTAACTTAAAAAATGTACCTCTGAATCATGGTCTTGTAGTCCATATGTCTTCTTTAGGTAGTGCAGGGTCCTGGCACTTAAAGTATTCTCTTCCAGTAATAAGTCCAGAAGCAAAACTAGCTGGTCTGGTAGAATCTGAAAGTGAAATAAAATAATTAAAATTATATTAATAATAATACTAAGATCAGCAACAAGTTTGACAACAAAATCATTAATTTTTGTATTTCCCAAATTATCTGAACGAACTTGTAAATTGTGATTGTAAATTCCCATGTGGATAGGGCTCTCAAATCCTCCAGTATTTGTTTGTCAAATTTTGTATGGTCTATGATGTATTGTCTTTTTAAGTGTACCAAAATATACAGCTCTGCAGAATGTGCTGGTGCTTTATAAGTATATTAATAAAAATAATGTTTAAATAAAGTATGTAACATTGATAAATATCAGCAGATATTACAAAATACCCAAACCACACAAAAGATTTATGTGTAACCCAAAACTGCACAATAATCCAAATTGAACTGTAAAAATATTTTTAAAAACCTTGAACTCTGCTAATCATTGTTAACCTTTAAACACCATTCAGTTTTTTCTATACAAAAGCAAGGTACTAAGGTACTAGAATAATAGAGCATTTTACTCTATTTTACTACTACAAATAAAAGGTTGTATAGCATTCCATGGGAGGAAGTACTTGGGGTTTTTATTCAAATAAATCCCATAGAAATGAATTTTACATTTGTCTGAACTCACTGGATCCCCTACTTTCAATATGTGTGTATGTTCTAGCATTACAACAGGACATACAATCTTGAAAGTTTAAGCTTTAAAAGGGACAATGTAAGATTTAAAAAAAAAAAATCTGTTAAATTGTAGGCTAGTAGGCAATTGAATAGAAATGTGCCATGATAAACAACATAACTGGGAATTATGATGGAACTACAGATACATTTTGTGCCTTTAGGTTGTATTTTGGAGAACGGTGTTTGCAGAGAACTGTAAATAAAAGCCATTTATGTAGGGCCTGACTTTTTTTTTTTTTTTAAATGCACAGGGGAAAAAAAGCCATTAAAACAGCCTTGTCATTACATGTCTGCGTGTCACACACTATACTATCTACTGTCACTTATTTGAGAAACTCAAGTGACACTTGCCTATTGTAATTCAAATTGGAACACATCTGCACATATTCAGACCACATAAGACAGCCTTCCATAAACAAATCATTCCATGAAATAAACTCATGGAGAAAACGGCTTCTCGTTGGATTACCCAACTTGCATGTGCATTTCTCCATAAAAGGCGGCTAGAGTTTCTGATAGGAGTTTTTTTGTGTGTGTAGTTAAGAGTGGAAGGATTTAGAACACAAGATTTGCGCTAAATATTAACGCGGCTTTAACGCCACCCCACCCATAATTTAACAAACCTAAATATATAGAAAATAAAAAATGGAATTGTTTTAAACATTTCTTTAAAACATCAGAATCTAGTTTAAATAATAAATAAATAAAACGAAAAAGCAAAGCCTACATGGCAGACAAAAAAAAAAAAATAACTTATATTTTTACATTATTATGGTGAATTAAATGTTAATATTGTTGAAAAGTGTGTTTTATTTTTTAAGTTTATTTTATTTTTATCCACTTATTCACAGCCAGAAAAGTCACATTACACGTCATTCCGTACAAAATGTTATCGGATAGCATAAAAAACTAAATACACAACCAAATGTATGCTTTCAATGTTATAACACTGATACAATGCAAATATCACATTTTCCACACAGCTGTAAAAAAGTGATTGATCACAGTGAATAATTTATTGTTTATTGACAAGGCCCAAAATATGTCAATTCAAAGAAAGTACAAAACTTTGATCTACTTTACATGATGCAATATTATGGTATCTCTTTATTATAACATTGACAGGGTTATTCAAAGAGTATTTAAAGTGAATTAAATTTTCGAAGCCAGGCTAGTCAAGCTGAAAGCAGAGCTGACTTAGAGAATATTTTTAGTTTGGGCTACTTTGACCTTAAAGTTGAAATCCACTTTGAATTCTCTTTTTTATTTTTTAATGAATATCCCTTTATATTGGAGAGACTTCAGAAAAGACTAACAAAACGGAAGGCTTTTCTTCAACTCTGCTATGTTAGTCTAAGTATTGCAACAAAGCATGAATCACTGTTTAGTGAACAGGCTCCTCACTGTAATTCAAACCGAAATTAGTTTTTAGTTTAATGTATGTTCTTATATAGCTTCTATATCAATGACATTCAAAGCAAAAACAGATTACACTAATCTTACCCAACAGTACATCTATTATATTTACCCCCAAATGACTTTTAAAGTAAGTTATCTAAACGAACAAAAGTAAAAAAATAAAATAAAATAAAAATATTTATATATATTAACTAGTTAAAACTATTAACCATTTAAAGTTAAAACTACTTTAGCATATATAGATATATTTATTACAAATACAACCACAATCATCTACTGATTGTTGCTTTTACGAGAAATTTCTGCTTGTCATGGAAAAATGAAGCAGGGGCGTTGCTCAGACCAGTACTAACGATGAAACAGATTACATAAAGCACCTGTGTACCCAAATATATTCAACGTCTATTACATGAAACCCTGTACAATAATCCTTTAGCATCACATCAATCAAGCAGCTGTCTTTATCATATAAAAAAGTAAAACAGAAAAAGAAAAAACAAGATTCCTGAATATTTGTTTTGTCCCACAAGAAAGTAACATTTAGGAACGTTTACAAAAATATCTTACTAATGTGTGCAAAACTGTAGTCACTCTGCAGCAGCTATGTCACTAATTCAGAAAAAAAATGACACAAAAAGTTTTATCTGAGAAGGTGAAACAACAAAAAAGGATCTATTTAATTCAAGAGGCATCTGTTACATTAGTCACAGTATTACAGTATATTAGAACAAAAGGTATGGAGCGGCAAGGTTAAATACGCAGTTTAATGATTAACAACAGAACAGGAAATGAAAAGGTTAAATAAGTCAATGAACTTGTGAGGTTAGGATTTACATTTATGACTTAACAAGGTAGAAGTTTCATCTGTAATTCACTGCAGCAAGTGAATTTTGAAATCTTTAACGTATACTCATAATATATACGGTGCAGCGACCTTTATTGATTAGATGGCAGGGAACCTGAAAATGCTTTAACAAGTGGCATGTGACTCTGTAAGTGTCATCTGAAGCAGACAGGGGAAACTTGCATTAAGTAGTAGTAAAATAAGCAATTGTTACAGAATAATTTTGAATATAAAGGCGAAAATAACAGTTGACAAACTAACATAATGAAAAAAAAAAGGAAGAAAGGAACGTTAAAAAAAAAAAAAAAAAACGTGCCAGCTTCCTATCAAAAAAGAACCATGAGACTAAACCGCTGAGAGGTGGCATAGCTGTGAATAAATAGTTGTCTTGACCGTCACTACAAATATGCTCAACTGTAAAAAAAATGTATTTCATACCAACATCTAGGCGACTTATTTCCGTCAAAGTTCTAGATTCCAAGACAGTGTCCGTTCATCTGTCTTGCAGCAAGAGAAAGGACCACACACAACTTCCAGATTCTATCTGTCAATCCATATATTACACCAGGACAATTAAAGTCAGGCTCAGACTTTCCACTAGAACACCAAATGCCATTACAAACTGTTGATTACTGACCTTTCCACAGGCATGAAATGTGACACAAGTCTGCGCCTGAGCATCCAGGACACCAGCAGCCCCAGTGTGCACTATATCCAGCAGTGGGAATCACACTAATCGGGCTACAGCTGCTACGATGAATATCCCACTTGGTTCAGCTTGCACTTGAATGAAAGCATTGAAAACCTCCTCGGAGGGAAAATGTTCTGTGGTCTAATGCAGCAAGCGATTGATAGTGGCATGTTTTCTATTATTACCCCATTATCACGCTGGGATCTGTGCCTAAATGAGGCATACTTCCTGCCTGATGCCATTTCCTTTTATCCTGCCTGTAGTCTAAAAGAGGATCAATGGGAGCAATACATATGATGTCACTTCAATTTACAGGCACAGCCTCCCCTCTCACTCTCTTTCTCATAGTCCAGATAAATCAATTCTTCCCAAAAATGGTTAGGAAATGCCTACAGCGCTCCTTCTACCAGAAAAGGGTTCTCTGCTATATTTATCTAAGTTACTACAGCCAGAACTGTTTATACTGAATAAAAAAAAAAAAAGAAAGAAAAAAGTGAAAAAAAAAAAAAATGAAACCATGCAGAAGGTTGGGGGGAGAGGAAAACTTAATATATGCTTGAAAATTCTGGCTCCATTTCAATGCAAACAAGGCATGTAACAAAATTAACCCTTTGGCCACTGCAACATATGGTACAGCAGCATAGCAAATTATGTGCAGCAACATTCCATGGCTTCCAAGGGGCAGAGATTATCACATACACAACACAATTTTGGTAGCACTACATTGAACTGAGGAAGGAGAGGTTTTCTTTAATAAATTAGCACACTTGTCCCCTGTTTTTTATGGTGAAGCTTTTTAAAAAAAAAAGTTCTTTCACAGCATGTAGGTACAGGCACGATTATATATATATACACACAAACACACAAAGTCCCAAAAACAAGAACAACTTTGCACGCCAAGCCATATAAGAATTATTGAAACAATAAAAACAGAAATGCCTGTAATACTCACTATAATTTAACACCACCCTGGTGTTTTAAAAGCATCACTATGGCAAATCCTAGATTTTTAGTTATTTGTTTTTTTTTCTCAAAATAAATTATTTTACTATACTAGCATGCAGCACAATTTAGTATTTTTTTTAAAGTTTGAATTTGTTGCTAGACCAGCACAATTTGGATTCCTTTTTACAAGATTTTCCATAGTTAATTTGATACTCCACCTCCATTCTGGCGCTGTGAAGGCTGGGCTGCCTGTACATGCTTTCTGCTCAGACGCTCATTAACGTAGATAGAATGAATCCCTTAGATTCCACAAGATTTTTATAGGGTTCCACTGCCCCTTTCTGTCTGCACTGAAGGAAAAAAAAATCCCAAAATGTGTTTTTTTCTGGCTGTAATGTTGGAAGAGGAGAGGACATGGTTGTGCACTTTTCTATTATATATATATATATAATTTTATTTTTTTAAACTAAATTTTACCATTAGTAACATAAAATGTTTGCTTAATCTATTGAATGAGCACTCTAGACAAGCTCAAAATTATATCCTGCACACTATAATTTCACTAGTCACAAAAAATAGGTAAGGGAGGCTTAGCTATGCAAAGTGGCAAAACCTGGATGTTTTTGTATGTATAAATGTATTTGTTTAAAACAGCATACTAATCAAAATGAAAAGAATGACACTTTTGTAAAAGGAAAACATCAAGTGCCAAGTTGCCATGAAGACGATTAGGACAGGAGACAGCATCTATACATATTAGGGGACCCTCTCTCCAAGTATTAAAACCTATACTGCCACAATATATTTGTATATCAGGCATCATGGTAGATTTCCAAAGTACTTATGTTAATATTGTCCTCAATATCAGATTGACACCGGCGACAGTGAAATTATCACAGGACAACTCAATTTCTCTTTTGTAAAAACATTAAAATTACACCAGTTCACTATTTGTTCGTTTGTTTCTTTATATTTTGGACAATGTTTGCCCAAATGTATGGCACACCTGCATGAACATGATACATTTTAAAATACATGAAAATGCAAAAAATAAAAATCAAAAATACAGTAAGACAAATATCGGTGTTTGGATTATGTGAGTATGCAGATATGTTAAATTGTAAAACAGCTTTTATAAAGGTCAACCACACAACCCTTTCATTGCCACGGGGAAGAGCTGGGGTGGGGGGTGGAGAATGGAGGGGAGAGATGACACCGTAGCATTACAAATAAAAACAGGTCTTCCTAATGCTATAGTGTCCAACTAATTATTTGGTTGTCTGCCACCTGCTTGCAATGAAAAAAAAATAACTCTTACACATATTGTAGTCCTTGCTGCAATGGTCTGTCTCTGCAATACTGGTGCCACCTCCTTGACTGAGATCATCAATCTTGATGGCCTCAGCCAATCCCATGGTTGAAAACAGAGACTGATTGGGGGAAGTGCCTGTCAGGCAGACAGCCACTAGAATTGTGTTTAAGGGTTAAAACTGCACTCAGAACATTCATTGAGATGACATGGTCTTAGTGCCTTTAGTGGTCCTATAAAATTACCACTGCATATGGCTTTCATATTTGGGGGCTCAATGTCATGAGAAAAAGCACGAAGACAGAGAGGTGATTTTCAAAGGACTGGAATGTAAATGTGTATTCAATACAATAAAGTTAGTAAAGAGTGACACTCCCTTAATTAGGATAGTAAAGAAGAGTACAAACAAAGCTGCTTTCTCACATACAAAAATTCTAGGTTACAAGTATAATGGCAAAGAAAGTGTGCAAACTCATTCAATATTGGGTCTAAATAGCAGCGATAAAAAGAAAAATGTTCTCTAGGTTGTTCTTCCTTCCACAGGAATGAGAATTACAGTATGCGCTGCAATAAAATTAACTTCTTCAGCTTTGAAGCCTAGTATTTAATCTCACAGTACTCTTACCTTCATATTCAGGGGGTGGGGAGGAAATGGACACTCGCATTTGATATTTCTGTATTTCTGCAAATCCCCATAGTTTGCAGCAAGCTCTGTACAGACCAGAAAGAGACTGACAATTGTTGTCTACCAGCGCACAGTGGGTGCAGCAGGAATTTATGTGAGTCTTTCTACTGTAGAAATCCAGTTAACTACACCTCCCATAAACATTTGCAATGGATCATGTACAGCTGTTTTTTTGGGGGGTGGGGGGAAAGCAAAAACTCAGTGAGAAAGGTGCAGAAAGGGAGGCGTATAGTGCAAAACTATTTTTAAAAAAACAAAACAAAAAAGACTAATAAAAAAACACACCCAACGTAACTAACTGTACTCTATCCTACATAATGAACCAGGCATGTGTTAGTGCCAATGATTTGTATATTATGGTGTCAATGGTAATGCATAATGCCATTCAACAGTGTAGATTTCTATTAAATGTACGATAAACGATAAAAAACTGAACAAATGTAAAGGCGGAGAAAAAATGATAATTATGTTTCAAACCATTTAAGCGCTGTCAGCTACAATTATAGCTGACAAAGCAGAGAAAACCAGGTGTAGGGAATATTTTGCATTCAGTGAGCCTAAAAATAATTTCTTACCAATCTGAAAAGGTCTAAGGGCAACCTCTACCCACACCGGTGAATATAAGATTAAAGTGCTCCCAGGCTATATGGTTTAAAAACGTGATTTCGGAATGAATGTTATTTGCTGCCACTATTTTACAACCACAGGGCATGAAAATTTGGGTTTTCCAAATTTAGTGCTAATTAGTATACAGCTGCAATGGTTATTCAAAGCATGTTGCACAGTGGAAGACTCGAAACGCTGTGTGCATAAAAGTAAAGGTCATATACCTTGAGGGACAGAAAGAGAATCAGGCAATTGCTTGCTCAACATATGTCAAAAAGTTACCAAACTTCAGTTGTGATAAGTCGAATAGGACACCATTCTTGCAAGACTTGTAGCTAAGAAACAATTCTTGTGGAACAGCAAGGGGCAAATTAAGTGACTGTATTCAATATATAATAGCGTGGAGCGGCGCAAGCGACAGGAATTTGTTAAAAGCATTTTGAGACATCCACTTAATTTTCTACCCTTAACTAGCCCAGTTTATTTCTGCTTTCTTCCTATTCAGAAGAAGAGGGAGGCCACAAAAAATCGTGAGAAGAAGGCTTTACCATTTTGTATTGTATTCATTTTTTTCCAGTTTATTTCAATATTATAATGTTATTATCTGACAGCATGTTGAATTTTTGAGAGTGCCTTAATATCTCCATATAGGCACACAGTACACATACAAAGACACATTTTCTATTTTGTCAAAACCAATTTGGATGCAGAGAGAGCAAGGCATGAAAATGTTTTTCCAGTGTTTGCAAAAATAAACTTAACTGAGAAAACGCAAGATCTATAATTCTAATATGTAACTTAAATGCGCAAAAATTGATCACATAGATCCAATCATTTTTTTCAGGAGTACTGTCTTAAATTGATACGTACGAATCCAATTATATGTATATTACAAATAATGCAAAACATTTATGTTAAATATATACTCAAAAGTCTCATATTATTGTCCATTTTAACACTTATATTTAATTTAAAATATTGTAGCAGGTTTAGCAAGACGAACACTGCATTAAAATTTTACCTCATAAGGAAAATGTAATCAATGAGCTGAACAAGTAGATAGATTTCCTTTTTTTTTTTTTTGCCAAAATGGGTTTACCTTTTTATACGAGATGAAAAATACTGGTGGTCAGTAGCTAAAACTGCAATATATTCCATTCAATTTAGTGTATCCCAACTAACATTATAACATGTGCCAACAAAACCACCAAGCCACATATGTATACACCTAAATGACATAGATATCTGTAAGCAGCTTTGAAAACCATTATTTTATCTCATGGACAAATTATCAACACCCCGAAAAAAAACTCATTTTCAAGGGGACAAGCAAGTAGAACATTAAGATGTAGGTATTCGAAAGTTAGCTTTTCCATCTATAACTACTATCTTGTTTTACAAATCAAGGACACGGAGGGGTGTTTATGCATTATTCTACACCAAACTTACCAAGGTCAGCTTGAAAGAGAGTTGAAAGTAGAAATACATTTAAAATGTTCATGCAATTATTAATGTAAGAAGTACTTCCAAAAGTCCCTTTTAATATGATCATGTCACAGCATGCTACCAAACATTGTCTACTCATCTAAGTGCCATCCTCAATGGCTCTCATTCAAAGCACTGGAATAAGGTTGAGATTCAACAGCCAGAGAAGAACAGCCATTTTAAGAAAGGTTACTACTATGCATTTCAAGTGAGCAAGGATCAACGGCAAGACAAGATCAGGAATCTCACCATCACATATACTGCTAAGCTTCCCTCTGCATATCAGCAATTCTCATGTAAGCAAACATAATATGGAACTCTTATTTTAGCCTGTCAATGTAAGATATCTCCATAATGATACACCCAAGGGAATGCTTAAGGCATATAATAGCATAGTCTGATGCTGATTTTGTGGATTGTGACCAACAGGTATTAAGTTATACTGAGCATAATTTTGTCAGTTTGAAGCATCATAATGAAACTAGACATTATGCTGGGAAAGGCATACACTGGCAGCAGGTTTCATTGGTGCTGCATGATGTTAGCTAGGACATTATGGAGATCTATATGGATATTATTGCAGGAACCACACATCACAAGCCACCGGATAACAAAATTTTAAACCAATTAGGAGCCATTCAAAAATATTTAAGAGCCAAGTTTTGATTTGTAGGAACCATGACTTAGATGCCTCAATACATAAGTAATGGTGAGGACCCACCAGAAATACATGCAGGAACCTGAAGTTTGTTAAGCAATCATATATCAGTATAATACACCATGTATTCTTGTTAAAAGAAAACTATAGGCAACAATGAAGAAGTATTGGTGTATAGATCATGCTCCTGCCGTCTCTCTGCTTAATTATCTGCTAGTTATGAGTGACATCACTTTGTTAATACACCTCTAGTCACACCTCCCTGCATGTGACTTAAACTGTCTTCCTAAAAAGAGAGATCTGATGTTTAAATGTCTTTAATGACACAGTCTGTTTAATTTAGAATTTCATATCTCTTGCTCCGTTAATATCTTTCGGGCCCCTGCAGGAGCCTCAGTATGTGATTAAAGTTCAAATTACAGACCAGGGGTTAAAGTTAACATCTCATTGAAAATGAAACCATTTTTTTTTCCATGCAGGCTGTGAGAGTCACAGCCAGGGGAGGTATGGCTAGAGCTGCATAAACAGAAACAAAAGTAACTTAAAGGAACACTATAGTCACCTAACTTACTTTAGCTAAATAAAGCAGTTTTAGTGTATAGATCATTCCCCTGCAATTTCACTGCTCAATTCACTGTCATTTAGGAGTTAAATCACTTTGTTTCTGTTTATGCTGCCCTAGCCACACCTCCCCTGGCTATGATTGACAGAGCCTGCATGAAAAAAAAAAACTGGTTTCACTTTCAAACAAATGTAATTTACCTTAAATAATTGTATCTCAATCTCTAAATTGAACTTTAATCACATAAAGGAGGCTCTTGCAGGGTCTAGCAAGCTATTAACATAGCAGGGGATAAGAAAATCTTAATTAAACAGAACTTGCAATAATGAAAGCCTAAATAGGGCTCTATTTACAGGAAGTGTTTATGGAAGGCTGTGCAAGTCACATGCAGGGAGGTGTGACTAGGGTTCATAAACAAGGGGATTTAATGCCTAAATGGCAGAGGATTGAGCAGTGAGGCTGCAGGGGCATGTTCTATACACCAAGACTGCTTCATTAAGCTAACGTTGTTCAGGTGACTATAGTGTCCCTTTAACTCGTAAATGGCAGATAATTGAGCAGCGAGACTGCAGAGGCATGATTTATACATCAAAACTGCTTCCATAAAGGGACACTATATGCACCCAGACTACTTCATCTCATTGAAGAGGTCTGGGTGCAGTGTCCATGCCCCTCTTAGTCCTGAAATGTAATACACTGCAGTTCCAGAGAAACTGCAATGATTACATTGCAGTACTAAGATAGCCTCTAGTGGCTGTCTACCATTAAGTCCCCCAGTCGGATGATGTCGGCGCTGGAACCAAGTGAATAAATAAAGGTTTATAAACCCTTGAATGCCAGGAGGGAGGGAACCAGAGGGCACTATAGTGTAAGGAATACAATCAATCCATTTATGCTAAAGTTGTTTGGATGCCTATAACATTTCTTTAATCTACATTAATAGTCTCAATAGGTTTCCAATGTCACACATAAGAAAAACATAATTGCTAAAAAACATTCCTGCCATAACAAGAGTCTAGAAAACTTTCAAAGCATTATTAATGCAAAGCGGAACATACACTAGCTAGAAAATCCTACTTGAACTGTAGAACTGAACAGCAGATTTTACAATCTTTAATTCATTTTGGTGTAAAACACTGCTATTTAAACAACTTAAAAAAAATAGATTAATGTTAAGATTCCAACTGCATTAGAAAACTGAGAACAATTACTACACAGCAGGTTAAAGTTGATCATAAGAGTAAAAATAAAACAAACAAATGTAAAAGAAATTAAGAGTGATAATACATTTGCTATATGTAATCCATTACAGGTTTGTACAGGTTTGTCTCATTTCTAATTTTCTATTTTCCATATATCACAATTTACATAGGAATTATTTTTACACATGTGCTTATTAACATACAAATCATATTTACCATTAAAATAGAAGAACAAATATCTTTGAATATTATCAAGCATGACTCTACTGCAAAGTACCATCCAATACATCTTTGAGACACTTTTGGTGTGTTGCAAACTGCTTGCTGACCAAGATAAAGAAAAAAACTAAATAAAATATAACATACGCTTTAAAACTTACAATTAAATTACGTTGCTGTAGTAGAACACAAAACTGAGAAAAACTGATCATCACATTTGCAACAAAGAAATTTGATTTTATGATATTCTAAGGCTTATAATTATGAAACAACAGCAATAAATGGGAAAAAATCTAAATAAAAAATAAGGCGAAAACAGGAGAATGGTTTGTAACATAATAAACAGTTCCACTGCACTTTGTAATATAAAAAGTGCAAATTTATCTGAAACTGTTCTGCTACTGTACCGATTTTATCTTTAGTGTAAAAAAATACTGAAATATAATAAACTAATAAACATCTTAGAGCATAAACATCTTGGGCCTTGTAAGACGTGCATACTTTCATATTAGCATTTAAAAATTTTTTTAAATAATCTAGCATAGAATAATCCAAAATATAATAAACAATTTGTTGAATACTCTTTTTATTTGACGAGCGGAGAAAATAATAATTTTTATTTATATTTTTACAGCACTGACCATGCAGACATCATATTATCCAGATTTCACAGAAAAAAAATCCACAAGCAAAAACGGTTGCAAAGGTTTTAAAAAGCATTAAATAGTGTAAATACGAATGACTAAATCATTGTTTAAATACACAAGTACACGCAACAATAGCATAAGCATTACTACATACACTACTTACCAATCTTTGATCTTGTGCTTCTATACTCCTCACCTGGTTTGATCCCACCTGGCATATCAGAACAGTGCAGTTCTCAATAGCCTTGGATCACACAGCCACCCCCCTCTGCCTTGAACCAATCAGGCTGCAGGCCTGCACATGCCCTTTCTTTACAATACTTTACCGGTTTACATTTTCCAGCCTATAGTTGTCCTTTATTGTAACTGTGTCTGAAGACTTTGTTGTTTTAACCATCAACTATCACGCTGCAATTACATTAATGAAAATAATTCACTGCGACCTTAACCCATTTGGTGCTGGAGAAAAATTCTATGCTTGCAAAATAACCTTACTTTATCTACACTTTTGAAAGATATTAGCACACTGAAAAGTGATGATTAAACCTATACACTGCCACGTCTACAACAACTTAAGTCCTATTATCTTGAAAAAATAATGCTTTATAAAGAAAAAGTGTTGTTGTCCCCTTGGAAAAAAAAACAAACATGTTTTGTTTAGATTCATTGCCAACTGAAAACCTGCAACCTATTATATCTGATCTTGGGAAGATGTCACTAAAGGTCTTGCCACGCAACGGCAGTTTAGAATTAGAAAAAAAAAGTATGAAAAGTCAGTTTGCATTTTACACAATACCATCTGATCTATGATATAATTTATGTATGAGTCAAGAAGGAAAGCATAAAACGTCCAGTTTTATAACAAAACAAAAAAAAAGAATTTAAAAGAAATATTTTTAAAAATCCCTAAACAGTCTCCGATTAATGTCAGTATCTGTACACATTTGCAAAAATTACATATTATTAGTTTTGAGAGTCAGCCCCTTCAAATATCACGATACTGTTTTATAGTTTTTCATAAATAAATACAGAAATAAAATATAGGTTTACATAGAGAAAATTAGACAGTCTTTTTCTTATTTAGACCACAAAAAATATTGTCTTCAATCAGCATTATTTGGGCTTTGAAGAAAGAAAACTAGCAATTGTATCTTGCCTAACCAAATTGAAGAAATCTATTTATTTTATAAAAATCCAAAATAGAATCACAATTTAGTATATATACCACAAATCTTTTTGCTAAAACCGAGTCCTTCCTCCTAGTATTGGTGCAACCCAAAAACAAAACAATCCACACCACATTTTACACTAATTCTTTATACAAAAATAGTCATTAACTAACACACACTCCTCTATTCCATTAGCTAGTTATTCTTGCAACAATAAATACCCAGAGTACGGAGTTCTATCTAGAAAGTTCTGACATGGACTTATGTTTGTAATAGCATAAAGTAGATATCATGGAGAAAATCATTAGTTACTCACAGTTGTGAAGTCAGATACAGTAGGTGCAACTTGGCACTTCTAAAACTGAGCCAGGTTGACTTTTCAAGTTGTGACAATTCGGTCACATGCTCCTGACCTCCTGATAAAAACAGTCGTACAATAGAATCATAGCTAGATGATTCTTTACATACTCACCTGTCTATCTTCTAATCTAGATTGCCTTCCTCGTGTGTTCTTATAACTCACCTTCTCTAGATTGTAAACCTGTTAGGGCAGGGACCCCAATAACCTTGTCTCTTGCTAACATTTGTAAGAATGGTCTTATTTCTGTAATATCCTCAAACTAAAATTGTAAAGTGTTGCAGAAAATGTTTGTGTAATATATACCACTAATGATAATAGACTTCTTTATTTTCCATCCAATACATTTCAGTGCTTTTGCAATTGACTGACAAGGATCTCGTCCAGCCCTATGAACATTCAATGGTGCCATCTAATACTACCCTCTGTGTCACTGGCTCACACATTAACTGTACTGCTCTCTTCCTTAGGCTAACTTCATTTTCATTTTTGAGTATCCAGGATATAAAACAAAAATCACCTTACTGTTTTCCGTAAAACACGTCTCACCATCCAAAAAAGTATTTAATCCTGAAGCCAAAACATGTCATATTTTATACAATAGACATCTGCTCTTACTCTTTACTCTTAACTAATTTTTTTACTGCCACGCCACATGTGCAATTATTTTAACTCTGTCTGTGCATGTAGCATTATAACTAAAGAAAGGATAGTAAGAACTTAATACTGTCTGTGAAGGGGGGGAAATCCAGTCCCCTCTGGCATTTTTAGGATTAGTATGATATGACTGCTTCACTGGATGAGTTTGTGTTCTTTGGCAGTGAAATACATTCTGGATTGGGTAAGTGATGTTAGGTGGAGGCCATTCTAGACCAGTGCCACGTTTCATGGTTGCCAAGTAACCAGTGAACATTACATACCCACCCAGGCAGCAGACACAAATAATAAAAAAACAATATGAAAGGATTAATGCGGCAGGTGTGGTATTGTGCCCATTTTGCTAAATGCTACATTGCACGGAAAAGGGAAGGAGCAGCTGAGTTCACAAAGAAGCATGAACAAGATTTAGATTGTGTTCCCAGCCCTCGCAATAGTCACTGGGTATTTACATGCATACTGTACAGTACAATGGACATGTATGGAAATGTCGAAAAGCATTTGTGTAACAAGAGAATT
The DNA here is from genome assembly GCA_933207985.1 of Pelobates cultripes. NCBI lineage: Eukaryota > Metazoa > Chordata > Amphibia > Anura > Pelobatidae > Pelobates > Pelobates cultripes. The sequence continues at coordinate 152,091,337 of OW240916.1, read as the reverse complement.
ATTCACACACACACCAAAAATAAGAAATACAGAATAGCAACGTTTTAAACTATGTCTTTTCAGAGATGTAATCCGGTACATATTATTAGTAGTACAATACTATAAAATAATATTGTTAAACTAGATTTAAATGGGAGAAATTAGTCTTAAAAATCTGCATCTTGGTAATTTAAATTTGTTTGTCTACAAGAGCTTTTAGTGACCTACCCAGCGCTTTCAATTACAGGAAAAACCAAAATAAATTCTTATTTTCAAGTACACATAAAAGCTGTAAGATTATTGCAAGCAAAGTGATGACATTTTGTTTATTTTGGAAACATATATAATGCATATTGTTAAATGTACTGTTAAATATATGCATGCCTCTTTTGCTTTATTAATCTGAATTAGTAATAATTGAGGATAATGCCATATTATAAAGCATTACAACTCATCCTCAGGGTAATTAAAACAAATTAATAATAAAAAAAATCCTTAATTTAAGTACTGACCAAGAATGTATACATACAACAATCTCTTATGCTTCAATAATGTTACGATAGTTGCAATCTAACCTTTTTCTAATGAAGGTTCACTACAAAACATCACTTTTCACATTACAATTACTACCATTGGGCACATTACACAGAGATGAATGTATAACTCTCAACCTTTCTGTTTTCAGATATATTAAAGTTTTAAAGAATGGAAATGTGTAAGAGTTTTTTTATTTTAATTTATGAATGTACTGCTCTTTAATTCAGGAAGGGCCTGCACTTGTCCATCGCATCAGCAGGGTTCACCCTGTACATTCACTATTGTAAGAAAACAGACTAATTGATTGAGACACCTCTGCTTTCCTTTTAATTTAAAGTAAGTACCATCACTACTACACATCAATCTTATATCTTATTCTTACTGAATTTCAAATAAGAAGAGTTAGGCATAAACATTCCATATTCACAGTTCGCAAGAAAAAAAAACTGTGTTCAGGTGACACAGCCCTCCGCATCAGAATGTAAACATTCTGATGCAATGAAAGTAAAATCAAATGAGAAAAAACATTGCTTAATAATTTTATTCTTTTCAAACTAGTATTTAATACATTCGGTACATGCATAATACATTTCTCAAGGAAATAATTCAAAACAAGATAAATTTTAAAGACTCTGGTAACAAATTTTCAACACAAACAAATACATAAATACAGGCAATTATGTTGCAATTATTCATACAATGTAGCTTTAGGGGGCATCACCTTAAAGTTGAGTGTAAAACAACTCCTCTTAACCCCTTAAGGACACATGACATGTATAACATGTCATGATTCCCTTTTATTCCAGAAGTTTGGTCCTTAAGGGGTTAAAGAAAAGGTGAATTAGTGTCACAGCTAATTCCAACCCGAAAAAAAAAAATCCTTTTCAATAATTAATATGCCCTACCTTTCTCTCTCATTAGAGATTTTGCCTTTGAGCTGAAAGATGCAAGGTGAATTGTTAGTGTAGGACTCACCTAAGAGGTTTTGCCTCGGTGTGGCAGATGAGCTTACACTTTAATGGCCATTGGAGTAATACTAAAAGCCTCCAGTTATTTAAATGTGCATAGGGATTTGAGACAGTGCGCAAGTAACTTTTTGTCTTTGTTTTTTTTATTGTATGTATTTGGGCTGATGTGTACAATAATCAAAGCTGTCACCAAGGAGCAGTGGGAGTTTGAGAGCTGAGCTTAATTTTGTATATTTGTGTATCCTACCTTTCAGTCTGCATCATGTTAATGTAATATTTATCCTTTGTATAGCTTAGTATTCAATTAATTAATTACATCGTTATCCTTTGCCTTATTTACTGTATGACTTAAATCACCATCCAGGGTGTTAAAACATGCAAGCTTTAACATCATCTAAAGAAATGGCTAAAAAAAAAACAGTTATAAGATAACTTTCATAAAACATGTCTGATAAGAATCATACATAGTTGGCTGATACAGAATAATCCCTTACACTTTTGGTTTTATCCAACTTCCAGTTTACAAGAAATAAAAAAAATGTAAAGCAAAGTGCAAAAATATATACTAGTAAGTGAACTTTCTTGCCTAGGAAGCGAATAGTCTTAAACTTAACCCTTTAAGGACTGAGGCAGTTGTACAAGTTGTGATCAAAACAACATGTAAACAAAACCTTGAATTTGCGCCACATGTCTGTTCAGGCTTAATTCACCTCTTTCACATTATGAGCATCCCCACTTATCATATATAATTTTGTTCAGGAGAAACAGGGCTTTTATGTCACATCAAATATTTGTATAGTAAACTTAATTTAATATGAATAAAATAATTTATTTTAGAAATTAAGGATTTTTTTTATTTTTTTTTAGTTTTGCATGGCATTTTAACTGTGAATGTCACAATACTGTTAGCTGTTACTGCAATAAAGTACACATATTTGTATTCAGTGATGTCTCACAAGTAAAACAGTACCCCCAATATATAGGTTTTATGGTGTTTTGGAAAGTAACAGGGTGAAATACAGCACATTAAATCTTTCAGTGTATACACACTGACATTTGCCAGACTGGTTATGTTGCCTTTGAGACTAAATGGTAGCCCTGGAATGAAAATTTCCCCCATGATGGCATACCATTTGCAAAAGTAGACAACCCAATGTATTACAAATAGGGTATATGTCCAGTCTTTTTTAGTAGCCACTTAGTAACAAACACTGGCCAAAGTTAGCGTTCATATTTGTTGTTTGTGAAAAATGCAAAAAAATAAATTAAACGCTAATTTTGGCCAGTGTTTGTGACTAAGTGGCTACTAAAAAAAGACTGGACATACCCCATTTGCAATACCTAGGGTTGTCTATTTTTGCAAATGGTAATTCTCACCCCTGGGCTGCCACATGGTCTCAAAGGCAACATAACCAATCTGTCAAATTTCACTGTGAAAAAAAAAGAAATTCAAGCCTCATATTTGACTCAGTAACTTTTGAAAACACCATAAAACCTGTACATGGGCTGAACACAAATATAGTGTTTCAAAATAGTAAAAAACTTATCACAACAATTATATTGTCAGTGAAAATACAGTTTGTGTGTGAAAAATGCAAAAAAAAAAAAAACCCAGCATTTTTACTGAAGATATCATTGTTGTGATAAGTTTTACTGTTTTTAAACACTTATATTTGTATTCAGCGAAGACTCCCAAGTAAAACAGTACCCCTCATGTACAGGTTTTATGGTGTCCTGGACAGTTACAGGGTTAAATATAGGGCTTGCGAGCCAAATTCTCTGGACTTTCTGCCTGGGTTGTCTGACAGGTCCCTCAGATTGTAATTAATAAAATGACTTAATTATGTAAAAACATTATAAATATATATATATATATATATATATATATATATATATATATAGAGAGAGAGAGAGAGAGAGAGAGAGAGAGATAATTTAAAAAAAAAAAATATTTATATATAAAATATCGTTATTATTTTTATTATTTTGTATTTATTTTTTTCAATGTATTTATTGATTATTTTTAATATATATATATATATATATATATATATACATACACACACACAATCCAAAGTTCTGGCACTCTTCCCATATAACTTCAAACAAATTCAGAAAATTGACCAGGGTGCGTTCTCAGTGCTCAGATATGTAACCAGAAAAAATGAGAGCACTCACTGGATTTGAAACAAATCTTATATTAAATTATGAGCAAAAAAGTAAATCAATGTTTCGACCGTCAAGCGGTCTTGATTTGCTTAAATTATGAGCAAAAAAGTAAATCAATGTTTCGACCGTCAAGTGGTCTTGATAAAGACCGCTTGACGGTCGAAACGTTGATTTACTTTTTTGCTCATGATTTAATATAAGATTAAAAAATGAGAGCACTCACTGGATTTGAAACAAATCTTATATTAAATCATGAGCAAAAAAGTAAATTAACGTTTCAACCGTCAAGCGGTCTTGATTTACTTAAATTATGAGCAAAAAAGTAAAATCAACGTTTCGACCGTCAAGCGGTCTTTATCAAGACCGCTTGACGGTCAAAACGTTGATTTACTTTTTTGCGCATGATTTAATATTTCAAATCCAGTGAGTACTCATTTTTTATGGATATATATATATATATATATATATATATAAAAGTAATAAAATTAACATCATTCTAAGTGTATTTTAATATTAATATATATAAAATTATAAATATATTATTAAAATACACTTTTATTAATGATGTATGTATGTGTATATAAAAGTACTTAGATCATATATATATATATATATATATATATATATATAAAATCTAAGTGCTTTTTATTTAATTTAAAAACTAAAGTTTTATAACTTTTTTTAACTTTTAAAAACTTTTTTACAGGCATGAGGGGGAGCTCACAGGCAGACCCCAGGATAGTGACCGCCGGCGTGGGATCGGCGGGAACTCTGTAAGTATCAAGGACGGCGGGGACGGCATTTAAGCGACTATTACATTTCTCGTAAAAACAATGTATACGGTATACGCAGCAGATCAACAATATCTTCAAGATTCCTGTCTATCCAACCCTTTACTGGCATTGCTATTATAAACAAAATAGCAACTGGTTTATTTCAAGCATGTGATAACAGCACTTACACTACACTAGCTGTTATCAGCTTTGAAAAAACAAAAACTATAGAGATAAAAAAAAAAAAAAACCTGCTCCTGGCAAGTCTATTGAGTAAATTATGTTTGTTTATATCAGAAAATTGTAGATGCATTAGCACATCAAACTGGCTTTTTAGCAAGAGACATAACACAACAGGTATTACACATGTAAAGATATACAATATTTTATTCAAATTGATTTTATTTTAATTTTGGTAGCATCAATGCTACTGTATTTTCCTACATGTTATATATATGAAAAATGAAAATAAAATAATCAGTACATTAAGCTCACCTTATGTATAGAGGGGAAGGGTTAATACATTTGGAGATGATTTGTGAGTTTCTAACACATAATGAGACCAGAAGCTTTAATGGAGAATGGCTCTGATACATTTTCGAGTCATATATATCACAGAAATTCGAGATGCTAAAATGCTTTTTTTCAATTTAAGTTAGACTGATGTAGGAAACTGAGAAAAAAAAAATATTAAAGGAATGTAGGTCACATAGCATAACTTACAGGAGGCAATTACTGCTTAGTAAATTATATTATCATTTAAAGGAACACTCCGTGCACCATAACAGCTTCATTGAAATTAAGTGGCCAAACTGGTCACAACAGGCCACCTAAATGTTAAAATGGACATGCCATCCAGAAATATTTATAAATAACAAAGGCAGCTTCTGGGAGACACTGGAAATTCATTTATACATTAGAATAATCACCAGTAAATATATGTTTTAAAATATAAACTTAACATCATAGTAATAAAACAATAGTCCAATAAAATAGGCTAATCACAGTCTGTGAGGGTAGGTCCCACTTGTAAAGGAATATTCTTTAGGGTGTAGGTGGGATCGTATCTTCAAATGTTGAGAATTCAGCATATGTGGAGAGAAAAATAAAAACAGGACTCCAATGGCACAGTAAATCGGTGTATAAAATAAATATAAAAGTATAAAATCAGTCTTACGCACACTTTTCAGAGCTAGGATCAGCTCTGATATTGCTCACGTAAAGTGGAATAATCCCCACTTCAAGGATATATGGAGTAAATTTTGATAGTTGAATATCTGACGTGGGTTCAGAGGGTCCAGAGGGTCGTATTACGTCAAATTGAACGCTGAACCCACGTCAGATATTCAACTATCAAAATTTACTCCATATATCCTTGAAGTGGGGATTATTCCACTTTACGCGAGCAATATCAGGGCTGATCCTAGCTCTGAAAAGTGTGAGTAAGACTGATTTTATACTTTTATATTTATTTTATACACCGATTTACTGTGCCATTGGAGTCCTGTTTTTATTTTTCTCTCCACATATGCTGAATTCTAAACATCTGAAGATACGATCCCACCTACACCCTAAAGAATATTCCTTTACAAGTGGGACCTACCCTCATGGACTGTGATTAGCCTATTTTATTGGACTATTGTTTTATTACTTATTTTATTCTGTATTTTATCTGACTAATTTAGTCTTTTATTTTATCAGGTTTTAGGCGCATCCTTATATCTCTGTTTGTTCTTGCTATCTGTTATCATTAGGGGATTATTGGGGACTCCCCTTTGAGGATTGCTGCCTTTCTTATAATTTTATTGTGGCAATTTAGCGCTGTTTTTTTCTCTTTTTCCAATTAACATCATAGTAGAGTTAAAAAGTCTAAGTAATGTACACCGCTGGCATTTTGAAGTTGAATTTCTAAATAGCAATGTGGTGAGCAGGTGACCAATGATCTCTGGATTTGATCAAACTATTTGAAAGCGGTTTTACCAAGATACCGGGGACAGCAGCTGCAGCCAAATGGTATAATAACCACTACAACTGGATGAGGTGGTTTTGGTGCCCACGCTGCCATCTAAGGCAGATCCCTGGTTCCCGACTGTTTAAAGCAAATTAAAGCCTCCATTTCATAAGCTTTCTAAATTATTCAATATGGTTGGAAAACAAATCCAAATAATTTATCTACAAAAATTCCCATAGACTTGAATGGTGACTTTTGTAGATAAATCACTTGGAAACTTTTGTAACAGTATTGAATCATTTGGGAAGCTTTTTTAAAATTCAGGCCTAGGTCTGAAGAAATGTATTCAGTAAGACTGTTCTGTCTCCAGTTTAATATTTTCAATGAAAATGGGCTCAGTACCTCTAGATTTCATAGTAAAGTGCTTGACAAACTGAATGTACACAGTGCAGCATGTATCACAATTATTATTAATGTAGCTGGCTCCTTTCACTGAAATGCACACATATGCAGGAACAGATGCAGTTAGGAAATTCTCTGTGCATTGAAAATGGAAGACAGAATCATAATTTATATTTATGGCAAAGCTCATTAGTATGATTTGTACCTGTCCCTTCTGGGATTACTCAAGCCAGACACAGTACACAAGATCTCACATGCCGAGAATCCTGGAGTCTGATTTATAGTGCTAAGTGGCCTTAAAGAGATACATTTACATTTCAGCCACAATAAAGAAAACTGTTTATGCTCATGGGGAGCGTCTTGTACAAATAGGGATCAAATACCAGTTGGGCTTTATAGAAAGAACAAATACACACACACACACACACACACACAAGAAATACTGTAAATAGGATCCAGTAGCAATATTACCAATAAACACATATATCACGACAAATGGGAATAGACAGGTTCAGAATGGAAGAGTCAGGTTTAAAATATTTGAATCTTATAATTTATACAGCGCCAACATATTAAGCTGCGCTTTACAATTTTAAAAGAGGAAATCAAACAGGAGGTAATTGACAACCATAATATTTGCACAACCAAGATGAATACATTGCAAAGAACACTCTATGCAACTGCAGTCTACTAAAGAATATTGATTTTTCAGAGCACTGCACCATGTAGGGTTGTAGACATGCGGACGTTTAACAAACATTAAAGGGACACTCCAGGCAACTTTAATGAAATGGATAGATTTTGGCTTCATTATAATATGCTGCACCTTTTTTGCATTTATAGATTCCTCATGTCAGAAAGACTTTCTCATCAAAAGTATGCACACAGATCAGCCTCAACAGCACTGAGTAGGTGACTTATAATTCACAAACTGGCTGCAGACAGTCAGAGAAACTACTAACAGGTAGTGACATACTTACAATCAGTGGTGTATCCTGGTTTTGTGCTGCCCTAGTCAAGGCTAACAAGGCATTTGGGGGTGGCTTTTTTTGCCGCCCCCTGGAAAATGCCGCCCAAGGCAAATGCCTTGTTTGCCTCGTGGCTAAAACGTCCCTGCTTACAATATGGATCCCTGGGTGTCCTTTCCTTTTAATTCAGGCTGGTTAGTTATTCACATTATCCAGTACTGTCAGTGGCTGGAGTGATGGCTGTGGCTAAAGAGGCAGGATTATGCAAAACATTAATTTATTTTGTGCAAAAACTATAAAGAAAAGAGATGGGCATGCAAAAATTAAAGCATATTAATGAGGCCAAAACCTATGAAATGAAGTAAAGTAGTATTGGCGCCCAGAATGTCCCGTTAAAATATCTACTGGTCTTTTTACCTTACAATTTAGCAGACTGTTGTAATTTAAAATAGGAGTTTTAGTTACTAGTCAACCAGAAAATTCTAAAAGTGTAGCAATTAGTAGGATTATGTTTTATATATGTATAAAATGATTTTTTCAGTGCCTATATATATATGCCTCTATCTAATTTGTACAGATGATTACAGTCTTAGACCGAAAACTCATCATTGAGGTTTATAAATAGACCCCTAAGGCATTTTATGGGATAAGACAGAATGTCAAGTGCTGTACGGTTTAAACCTGGACTTGATTGTGAGTCAGTTTACAGATCCCAGATCTTTCTGCTTACATGTTATACATGGTTCAAATTAAAAATGATGACATATTTCTGAACCAGCACAGTAAATGTCCATTGTCACAAGAGTTGCGAATCACAATAGATTGATATTTGAAATTGACAAGAACTTAAACATATTAAGTAGAAACAAAGTTAGAAAGTAGGAATTCAAAATTGCTGGAAATGTCCTCCATGTCACCTTCATCACGTTGACATTATCTGCAGCTGGACTTAGTAAAACAAGCATTCCTTGTCTGCAAATCAAGTGATTTAATATTTTGCAATACTGGATTAGCACAGGCAGTGCTGACAGAATATTACACATTATACCAAACTATTTTAGTAGAGGATACATATTTCAATGTAGAATATAAAAATATGTTTCTGTACTAAGCAGTGAATAGTTGCACGTCGATTATTATATATATTAAATTATAGCCCCCACTAACATTGCACCTTGAAGAGTTTACTAAATATTATTCTCCCCTGAATTTAAGTGGGACAGGGAAATAATATCATTCTATACATGTAAATGACTGTTTCATAAAGATTACTTTGCCCCAAATATCATGCTTGGGCACCAGAAGCAATTTTTGTATGCAATAAACAGTTTAAACATTTCTTGCTTTTATAACATAAGGAATTAATATTTCTCTATCAGGGATTGATCTGGGATACAATACACCATATTCATACAATAGTCAACATATCATACAATACTTTTTAAATGAATTAGGAACCTTTTAAAATTTGAAAACCTTTTAGGAAAGTGGCCTGCTATTTTATTAATCTGCTAGTCCTGTGTTCTTTTACAATGTACTATTGGAGGTAAAGCCTGAGGTAAGAAGGACTTAATTTAATATTTTCAAATACGCTTTCAAATGATATGATGTTAGAAAACATTTTCCAATAATTTATCTACATAAGTCACCATTGAAGTTCATGGGAATTTTTGTAGATAAATCATTAGACTGCGATCATTTCAAAAACGTATCTAAAATATTAAATAAAGCCCTTAGATAGATTTGCTTGACACCATGTTCCTCAATTTAATATTGTTGGATACATTTTAAAATTATTTTTCAAAATAATTAAATATCAATGCATATATCAACATAAAGTATAAAAGTATATTATTATAATTAGATTTATTAAATATTAAATATAAAAAAATATATTTTGACATAATATAATGTAAAATAAATAATTTGAAAAGTTTATCCAAAAATATTAAAGTGAGACCCATTTTAGCAATTCTCTCTTCATTGAGGTACCACTGAGAACTTCATTCTATTCATCCATCATGTAAATCAGTATAACAGTTTGTAGGCTTTTATGAAGAGAAAAAATAATTATGTACTGACGTCTGTAAAAGACCGGCTGAAAAGTAAAAAAAAATCACTTCTGCAAGTTCCTGATCTCTGCAAAATATTACAATATTTTAGATACTCCACTGCACACTTTAACATATTATTTTCAGTTTATTAAAGGTGTCACTTTTCAGGTGTGCAAATATAGATCATCACAGGAGATGCTCATTCATCTGATTAAATAAATAAACAAACAAAAAATAAAACAGTATAAGATTCAAGCTCACCAGCTTTTATAGCATGAGTTACCATGTTGAAGATTTAACACAGACATAGCATATTAATGGCAGTAAGTCTTGTACGGCCAGTAAAAGAGATGGCAGCAACTGCATTTGTACAACCATTCAGATCGCCATGTGAGTATGGACGAGCAAAGGAAGAATATTAATGTCGGGATGAATGTATGTCAACAGTTGCAAGATCAAAGGACTTATAAATGGAACAGAGTTAGGTTACACACTGACAGATCAAAAATATTACTTCCTTTCATCCACACATTTACTCACATTTTTGTCACTGTACTTCCATAAACACTTGTTGAAAACTTATACTGTGCATGGACTAAAAACTAAAGGGTCAAAACACAGCATTAAATATAAATCAGTTTAGGTAGGATTAGGATGCATGCTATATAATTTCCACAAATACGGTGTGACATTATCACTAAAGATTGAATACTGTAGGAGGTTCTCATTAGCCCAGGTGTTCTACTGCTGGGACCTATGTTCAACAAAACAAGAACATATTTCATCATTTTAATGGTAGCTTTTCATGTAAATTATTCATTTTCAATTGTGCCGCAGGGTTGAGAACAATGCACTGCTAGTTCCCCTAGTAATCACAAGGCTTATGTTTGTAACAACATGAATGTGCATGAAAAGATATTGAAGGGTGTTTATTTACTACATTTTCCTAGAACAATCCATTATGTTTTCCAAAAATGAATATATATGTATGTTAATGGGACATAATTTGGCACAGTAAAAATATTATAGAATGTTTCTGCCAGGTTCTAGATTGGTTTTACAGCTAGGTTGAGGATAGAAGCCATGAGTAATGTTGTCCATGTTGATAGTTAGAACTTTGCCAAATAGCCTAAAACTGGATAACTATAATGGCACACCATTTCCATATTTCAAATAGCTTTTCTTATGGGAGCAGAGCTACCTGCTGAAGAACCAAACATCTGAGCATCAAAGCTCAAAAACTGTAGACTTTAGAAGAATGTATCCAAAAATTGCTACCAAAACTATAGGGGAAAAAAATCACAAGAAGAGAAAGAGAAACCTGGACAAGATATCCAATCTATCTATTTCGGAGCAACTTGGGGTGTAAATTTCTTCGCAAGGGCACAGCTAATAGGGCGAGTATATGTTAAAGAAAAGGCAGTTCTTCAACAATCTTAATGCTTAGTTGAACTGCTTATCCAACAAATTAGAAAGTCCCATGTGGATGTGGCATCCAAGACTACCCATAGACAAGCCAAAACCATAACTGAATGGAGTGTTTTACCTTGGGATGTAATAAGCATCAGATAAAGAACTAGGAGAAGTGTTTCCACTTCCCCTTCAAAACGTTGCTGATAAGAAACAGATCTGTAGATGTGGTGTGGAGTAAACTACCTCAGTTACCGGAGGATTCAGGCCTGAAAAACTATGGGGGAGACAGCTATGTTCACACAACACACGTTTCCTAAGCCTGCCACACAATGGTTACATTTTCAACTACAGATGGGAATTCCCACTCTCTGATAGTTAGCCATGTTGAGGATAACCTAGATGCCTCATATTTTCTAAAAAAAAATCTGAACCTGATAAGATATCTAAATACACGTGCATGCTTATTATATGTAATTCATGCATAATATTAAAAAAAAGGTTAAACTACTACAACTTATAAAAATGCATGTAACATCACTCAGGATTGTATGGTTCTGAAATGAATAAATAAAAAAACAGATACATTTTCTTAAATTTCTTTTTACCAAAACTATAACAAAACTGGTGCAAGAACCACAAAAGAAAATATACTGATACAGAGGGTCAACAGCATCCTAATCAGAATGTAGAGTCCCATTCCATATTATATGACACCAGCCTTGGTCTTCAGAAGGGGGTGATGCTCATCATTTCTATTTAGAAGACTCAATTTTATTTGCTTGAAGGTCACACTTAACCCTTCATTGGTACTGTTATGGTAAGCTGTGTAAATATGTTTTTAGCCTTTATATTTCTTGTATAAGAGGCACCAACAGCTACAGCAATAATAGTCAACATGCCCTGGTAAATAAAAGTCTATTTTACTGGTGTAGGTGTGCCAACTCCTTCACTCACAGACACAAAGGTACTTGCAAGAGCCAGGCTTGCATCATCACCCAGTGAAATATTCACGCAATAGGTTCCTGGTCCGTAAAGGCTCTTCTTAGAGTCACTCAAACATTTATAAGTAGTCACTACCTCATCAAAGACTTCGTTTTGTGGAATTGTGCATGTGGAGTCCGAGATTATGGTGCAGGCATCAATGGGTATACTTGCTTGGCAAGCCACGACAAAGTCTATAAAAGCATTTTAAATTTCAGATGGAGAGACATTTGTCATTTCTACAATATTCACCTCCAGGATACCATCCACAATTCTAATGTTTGTTTTGTAATAGCCATAACGATCAATGAAATAGCCAGCAGCTGGAGTTGTGTGCATGTGTGTAGTAGTGTCAGTAGTAGGAGCAGTAGTAATGTTGGAACCTTCAGTTGTGACAAATGCAGTTTCAGTGGAGGGAAACTTTGTAGAATTACCTGTGCTATTGCTGGTCACAGAAGCTGTAGTAGTAGAAGCGTAGGTTGTAGTGATTAAAGGGGTGGGTGTAACTGGTTTGCAGGGTCCAGGAATTGCAGCTTTCACAGTAAGCTTAAGGCTGAAGTTTCCCAACAGAGTATAGGTGTGACTAGAAAGGGGATTATTGGAAACAAAGGACCCACTTCGATCCCCGAATGTCCAGTTAAAGGACACGGCTGCTTTGGCAAGGTAGTAACTTGGATCATGAAGCTTGACATCAAATGTCATAGGAGAATCCTTAATAAAGATCTTATCTGAAGAATTGTGATCATTCTTCTGGGAAATGTTAACATAAAGAGGGATTTGTTCTGTCACAATGTATATTGCACTTGCTTTATTAACTGGATAGTGCCGTCTCCGATCCCTCCTATACACAGACACTTCCATCACCTGTGTGCCAGCAGTGATATTTCTTGTATTGATGGTTAAGACTGCAAAGTTTCTCCCAGACAGTGCATAGTACTGACCCAGGGTCTGGAATATATATACAAAGTTCCTCCTCCTCCAGTTAGGGTGATTAGGGAAAGGAAGGCCATCAGGAAACTCACATTGATCAAGATGCAGTTTCCTACATTGCATTCATCTACCCATTTGGTCCAGTTGTAAACATACTGATCTTGGTAGCTAAAAGAGTAATTTCTGCATTTTCTATCATTTACTATGTCACCATCATCATTCTCTTTTTGGAGTCTGGGAAACCGCAGAGTCACAGCAAAGGTAATGTTTGACCCTATCAGCACTGGGCTGTCACTGGTCAAGAGAGCCTCCACCTTTCCACCTCTCCAGCAGTTTTCCCATCTGGCATCTCCAGCTTTCCAGGCAGGATGAAGCTGCTCATCCCAGGTGTTTGGTCATTCGACTTTGGTCATTCGACTGCTTTCCATGAAACATAACATCCTGAAATCTTTTTACAGCCTGGATTCCGGAGATCAGCCAAAGGCTGAGCAGCACCAACCCTCCCAATACCAAATACTTCTTCATTCTGACAAACTAATTCAATGTTCAAAACTTTACCTTATGATTTACTTGCTACCTGATTAAAAAGCTGGGCAAATTTTTGTAAGTATGACAACTTTAATAGTTTAAAGATAATATAGTAGACAAATCTACAAATATACAGATCACCACAGACCTGGGTAACCACAGTGGAAGATGACATCGCAGAGGACTAAAGAAAAAACAACATATATACATTCACTTCTTAATTATTCTATTAAGACAGTTAAAGTGTGGGTTTACAATCTCTGACCAATCATGATTTGTACTCATTTACTACACTACAATCATAGTTTTTGTAATATTTACAGTTGTTTAAAGTACAATGTGGTTATTCTAAGTATTGATATGTTTCAAAAATGCTAAATGATTTATAGTTTGCAACAGATATCACACCTTAGGGTTGTTACCTTGAAGTGTAGGTAGAGATGCAGGTGTTCATACAAAAGAAGCAATCCTTACAAAATACCACAAACGCTATGTAAAGTATTCAACTACTCTACATTTTTCTGTTTCTGTTCAGGTAAATACTAACTAAGGAGAGACAGCTGTTTCACTACCCCTCATTCCCAAACAGGTGAAGGTTGCTGGAAGGCTGTATGTAGTCTAAGCTGCGGCTTCTGTTAGCTGTTTAATGACCAAGACTGTGTGCAGTAATTGTCAGAGCCACAACTCATCTATGTCTTCAGCAAGAAGAGAGAACTCACTCCAAATTGTGCACAACCTGAACAAAATTTGTGCAAGAGTTATACTTGTAGATCGCCTGTTTGCCTATAGAAAAGCTGCAACAAATTTTGACAAAATGCTTCAGTTAAAGGCATTTTAACTTTAAGACTGTATCATGCAAAGGTGTTATGGCATTTAGAATGATCTTTTAACTTAAAATACAGTTGTCCTCATACATAAATATGTCTACGGGCAAGGACGAGAAGTTGGCTTTTTATACAGGGAGTTAAAAGATCAATTTAAGCACCATAACAACCGATGCTCATTGCAGAGGTTATAGTACATATTGTTTCCCTATCGTGTAGTTGCAAAGACTCTCTTAAAACTTTAGCAATTTACAAAGTTATAATTGCCCCTTTAGTGACGGACATCATAGGGCAAACTTTCGCCTCCACCGTTGCTGTCAAAATTCACCCAACGTTTGCATGGGGGGAGGAGTTGTAGAACACAATGTAAGTGCCTTGCCACCCTCTGGCTCATGAAAACTGAACACACCCATTTACAAAGATGATTTAAGAAAAAAAAAAAAATGACATAAATGTGATAAAACTGAAAAAAAAACAAATACATGCTAAATGAATAAATACTATTATATGTTATCAGGAGACCGTAGTAAATTTGTCTTTTATGAAAATTAACGTTAATTCTTTCAAACTCCTATGAAAAGCAGTATTTCTGGAAAGTGCATTAGAGCTCTTGATTAGTACATGCAAATAAAAGGAGCATTTTTGATCAATGAGTCAGCTGAATGTTCTACTCCCATTTTAGGCAGAAAAGTTTGAAGAGCATAGAAGTAGAAAACAAACAATCCCAGTGCTATTTTAAAGGCTTGGTGTGCCAGCAGAGAGTAGCATGAAAACAATCATATAAAGTACAACATAATGTACTAAATGAACAATCCAGAATGGGTGGAGGAAACTGCATGTCTCAAAGCCTAACTGTCTGAAAGCCAATATGCTTGGGTGTGGTTAAAGGTGTTTTTTTTTGTTGGATAGTTCTCATGAACAGTAGATTCTTCACGATCCAAAAATATGAAAATTAGGATCATTTTTCTTCATCAACAAAGTATTCATGTTTAAAAAAAAATTTACAGAAAAAAACTATACTGAAACACTTAAAAAAAAAAAAAAAAACTTTACAAAGTTTAAAATATTAAAAGTGTGTTAAGCTAGAAATATCTGTCTATACAGTCTTTGCCTATTATAAGTAAAAAATATAAGCCTCAAGAAAATGCAAGATTTCTAACCTTGCTCAACGGAGTCTAAAATCTTTTTTTGCTACCTATCAAAGGGTGCACTTCATTCACAAGCATTTCAACAAAATCAATGGTAAAAAGTGGCATGAGTACCATGAGTCCCTATCTAGGAGGGATAGGTCCTACGTTGGATCCTGATGTCTCTGATTTCAATATTGTCTGAGCGTATAACAGAGCTACACATCATTAATACCACAGTATCGTTGTGTCTCTATATTTAAACTACAATACATGGTTTCACAAACCAGACTGTGTAAATAAGATACGTTGTTCTAGTTCTAAATTACATTTACACAATTTTTCCTAGAATGTAAGTGTCCATTTTAGGACAATTGAAATGTTGGTATGTATTTCATGAAGACATCTAGTTAAAGCCACATTTTCACCCACAAATGTTTGGCAGAAAAAAATTCACAAAAATCAATATTCTTCAGTGATGCTCGGTGGATGATAAAAAGATACAGAATGGTGCATAATGATGTGGACTGCAGTGTGCTAACCTACTCCACCTTATTCCAGGTTGCTAAATAAACATATATATTGAGGTCTAAGCCTTCAGAATGTACAACCTGTCTCGGACCAACTATGCTAACCTTTTAAAGTAGAGATCAACAAAATACATATAAAATTATGAAATTACATATAATGTAACGGAACAAAAAAAGTAATTTCACCCACCGATAGAAATTAGAAACAGAAATTTGTATTAATAATAAAATCCAACACAATTTAGGTACTGCAATTACACAGGTCAACAAGGTAGTAAAGAACTAATTTTGTCAAAATGGTAAATGTTCCCCTTCTATTAAGTCCATATTTAATGTTTTTCATGTGATAGGTAAAGTTCATATGATAAATGGTATTATTTTATTTAAATATTACATAAATCGAGCATTTTGGAGAGTAAAACTACTGGATATATCCACAGAATCAGAACATGGGAATTACGTGAGAGCTGCATTCAAACTGTATCAAAGTGATGCTGACAGTATGTCTGTAATTACAGGGAAAAAATGGAAACCTGATGACTGTGTAAGACAAATGAGGCCTGCAAGTTATACATTTTGACTTGTAGCCATCAGTTTGACAAATGCCATGTCTGCAAACAAGGAGAGTTGGATTCCTATGAATCTCTAATGATACTCGACAGATATAATTTGTCAATGGGAGGTAAAAAGCAGAAATGCCATGTTCATGTGATCAAACCGATTGCACAATGAGTAGAGAAATCAACCCTCAAAGTGATTTAAAACAAGCAACTCGAGATGATCACCAGTTGCAACATAAACACTCAATAATAGCTTTAAACAAAAGGGCTTCTGGTAAAACCTAGTTATTACTCTCAAAATATAATGGAAACGGAGTTTGATTTGTGTTTCAATTTCTTTGCTCAAACTCTTCTTGGCCTTAACGTTTGAAGATTTTGGTTTTAAAAATCTCTCTCACTCATACCACCCTGAATCCATGTTTGTCTGTTCTTCAGACATACAGGCACAGCTGATACAATACACTCATGCAAATAACCACATACAATTCCATGCAAATTTGCAGTAGCGATTTCCAGAAAGGGATTTATGGCAGCTGGCACCATCTGATTAGTATAGAAGCACACACACATGCAAACACACACACAGTAAAAAGCAAACAATACAGTACATACTAGCGCACATAATAACGATCCAGGAAAATGTATGTATTATAATACTTTTATATTATATGTACTTTAATACTTTCACATTCAGGCTCCACACCTTAACTGCTAAATGTCAAGTAAAATAAATTGCCATTCAAGCCTGAGAATGTGATTTATCGCAAATGTGTATAGTTTGTATACTTTATCATACCTGAAATGTACACAAAGAGAGCAGGCACTAGCTATGGCCTTTGGGTCATCGGTAAAACCCAAATGAAAGCTTTTTAGTACCGTATGATCTTTTCTTATCAAGTGTGACGGTTACAATTCTGAAATCTAAAACACTGATATGTGTTCAAATAACCAGGCCTTCCTGAAAAAAAGAGTCTACATTTGTCAGTGTCCTTTATTGCAAAGTGTGTAAAGTGGCTCTATCACGTTCCAGGTTTTCTTTTAAAATTAATCCTTTTTCTGTCCCCCTATTTTTTGAGGATTTTATTTTTTTGAAATTCACCTTTTTTTTTGTGGATCATGATCTTTCACAAATGTTGGCAATAGGCAGAGCTTAAACAATTTCAGTTGCTAAGCTAATTTACCAACAATCCATCAAAGGAATCACGAACACGAGCAAACTGCAGACTTCACGGACAGAGGAGAACAAAATGGAGGTGCCCAGGTATTAAGATTCAGACAGTTGATTGTTCCGCTGAGTGTCCGGTGTCCACAAGGTGATTTTACTTTTGAACCTGTTCCTCGTAGCCCTGCAATGGTCTTCCTCTTCAGATCCTGGCATTTTAACTGCAAATGGCCCATGTCAGTGTTGTAATCACTGTGTGATAGTAAAACACTGAGGTCTATGAAGAATCCTGTGAGATCCTCTGTAGACAAATGTTTGGCAGAAAAAAATTCACAAAAATCCGGCTGGGGAAAAAAGAAAAAAAAACCTTATGGCGGTGGATCCGCCTTTTGTCAAGTTGTGTTAAGTTAAGGAAATATACTAAAACAAAGTTGTATCTTTATCTTTATTAAATACTAATTTTGGATTGGGTTCGGTATCAGAGCCTCTTTTAATATTTGGTGCAAGAAAGAAAAAATAATACATATAAATAAAAGCTATGGGCAAAGAGGGAAATAATCATTAAATCATTATTTGGTTGTGCTTTTCTTTTCCGCACCGAACATACTACTACTAACTACTACTAACAAAGCGGAAAATAAATATTTATAAGCATAAATCCACCAACAAATGATATATAACAATACCAAGACTGTGGAAGGAATGAAAGTTATCTTACTCTTACCAACTCTGGAACTGGGGTTCAGGTTTTTGATCAAATCATAGAAAATGCGACAATCTTTGTTTTATGCCAGCAAAAATCTGTAGTTGAGCCTTGCAATAAAAGTAGATGTATATTTCAATTACCATACACCAAATTACACATGTAGATGGGGTTCATAAGAAGGTTTATATTTAAAAAAAACATAATCAAAATGGTTAGTCATAGCCAAACATTGATTTTCTATGCCAGATCAAACACTGAAAAGGGGTGTAATTTTATTTGAAGTTTGCAACAAATTGTAAGCATAAATACAATAGGATTACACAGTTATCGAAGCAACGTGAAACCTGAGCCCTACCTAACACCCTCTCCATCCATCTCAGCTTACTTCATACACAGACTTAACCTAATAACGTATGTTGAATGACTAGACTATGAGACAAGCATTGCTCTTAGGGAAGCAGGAAGAATGTCCTATTAAAATTACTGTCATTCAAGTTACGTGGTAAGTCACATAATGTCCGTATTGTCGTCTAAATTGGTCTGTAAGAGTCAAATAAAGCACCAGATTTTTAACACAAAACGTGCAAAGTCTGGCAATGCAGAGTTGGGAGCAAAAAGTCTTCTCAGCATGAAATCCATTTCCATAAAATGAAAGATTCCTAGCTAGATCCTTCTGGAGTCTGGGGTTTACAGTCTTCAAAATATAAACTTTCACAAGGCTAAAATAACCCTGCATAATACTGAGAGCAGTCAACTCAATGCATTTCCACTGCTTTGCTGATAGAAAGTACAGTAACCTGATATGCTGTGCTTGCCTTCTGTGGCATGGAAGAATTTAAAGAACTATCGCATTCATAGATAATGCCCCCAGTAAGTGCTCCAATCATCCAGCAATACACAGATGATCAAGGATACAGCTGCACTTACATGTACATTCCATAAATCTAATTCCATGACACAAACGTTCTATATACCATGTATTCTATGCATATATAATGTACTCACACAAACAATACAAAATGGCCATGTTTTATATAAGCTTGAAAATGTTAGTAATGCTGAAGTATATGCAAATGAGTACTTAATGCTTTTAAATTAAATGGAAACGCCTGGGTGGGCATTAAAATTAATTTTATCTGCACTATAAAAATAATGCAATATAAAAAATAATAATAATTAAAAAAAAAACACCTAACACATAAATTAGTTAGTAATAATATTTCAAATGTACATAGATTATAGGTGTCTTTTCGTATTTTTTGGCCTCATCACAATTTTAATAACTCTTAGCCTGATGTGGCTTTTAAGATTTACAACACTGAAATAAAAGCCTGGGCTGTAGTGCAGAGCCCCAAAAGGCATGAAACATCATCTGTTTATGACTGGGAAACATTCGGCACTCCAGAAGCTGTGGATTACATCTCCCATGATGGTTTGCCAGCATTATTTTTTGCAAAAGCATTATGGGAGATGTAGTCCGCAACATCTGGAGCAGTGCGATCTTAACAACATTATGGGCCTTCGGGCAAACCAGTCACAGGAATAAAAATGTAAATTATCAATAAAATAAAGCTTATATTTATTGTTACCTCCAACGAATGCAATACATTCATACAATACAAACACACAGACTGCTGATTACACACACACGGACTGCAGTGCCAACACCCTTCTTCTTACCTTTGGTGGGAGGAGGGGGACACACTGCCAACCCTGGTGGTCTGGTGGTGAGTAGTATAGAGCTACAGATATAGATCTTCACTCCTTCCGTGAGCAGAATGCTGTGTCGGAGCATTGCCATGGCAATGCTCAGACCATCATCCTCATGGGAGGAACTGCATCCCAGGTCCTCTCTCCCTCCCTCTTTCTAACGAAGGGCCTTTGGGCTGGTAAATAAGATCTTTTATCTCCCTACTGCCCCGAGAGGGCCCAAACCAAGTGAGCAGGATTGGCTCTCCGTGGGCTGGGAGGGGAGATCAAATGATCTCTCTTATCGGCCCGGTACATGGGCAATGCTGTGAGGCCCCTATGCTTGTGGGGCCCCCGGACAAGTGCGGAAAGACGGCCCTGATCTGAAGCACTGAAGATTGTCAATTCCTGTCCAACTCCTATATGCATTGACAAATATTGTTATTCAACAGTAAATCAATGAGAAGGATACTTACAGAAATGCGAGTCTGGGAACTACAAAAGTGAATGTGGTCTTTGCTTATGTTATATAGTCATGTATAGTTTTTCAGCATCCAAGGCATTTATTTTCTATTTTGCCTCTTGGTTTGCAGATGTTGTACAGGGATATATTGTAGGACTTACTTTTACCAATAGAGTACGTTTTCAATTCAATAACATTTAGTTTTTTTTAAATGATTTAATAAATATACTTAACCTGTAAGTGTCCTCTACTGCAAGGGGCATGAAGTTACATTCAACAAGGAAGCTGTTCAAGCAATGAAGCTGGAATTTAAGTACAGTCTGCTTTCCAACAGATTTCCAGGGAGAATTTGTTGGCATGATTTGGTCTATTATAAAACATTACCCAACTCTTATATAAGAGCGAAAGAGCCCCCAAACAGCATCTCATTTCATGACATGAAATGAACCCACCAATATTGGGGTACTTTGAAAGTAGTGGTGGGCTTAACAACATATGGCCATATGGTGGAACTAAATCCCCATATTTATTCTCAGATAGGCATTTTAGTAGCCTTCTTTGTATTATATATTGTTTTGTAGTCTGAGTGCGCTGCAACTATTTATTGTTTTATGTATGAAATGAACCCCTATCAGGTCAACGATGGACTTTTGCGAATTTTCCACAAAAAAAGTTAAGTAGGTGTCTTCTAGGGCTGACAAGGCTTAAAGTCAATGCTTTTTAATTAACTATTGGAATTCAGACCAAGGGAAGTGAATTTGGGCACCATCTGTATTTTTCAAATCTGGACAATGACTTAAACCATTTAGCTAATTTACATTTGCATTTACTATGCATCAAAGCGGTCCAAGTACATGGAGTGTCTCTTTAATTAAACTTAAAGGTTGGGCTATTATGTGTAACTCACCGATTGTACAAAAGACACACAAAATATTTTTGTAAATGTTCTCAAAACCTGACAGAAAAATGGCAATATATAAACATCAGGAAATGAAAAGAAAACCTATTATACATCCATATTTTGAAATGTATAAACATTAAGCAGATAAACAAATTGGCCTACTCGTATAAAAAAAAAAAATAAATACATAAAAATCAAGGCAAGGGAATGCCCTACTTTAAATTTTACTATTAAGCAGACAGTTATGAATTAGTGACAAATGCTTTATAGAACATGTCAGTGTGATCTACTGTACTGGCTCCTAACATTTGTACAAAAACTAGCTACAGAATTCCAAAATATGTTCTCCATGTTGGTTGGTCTCCTTGCGCAGTGTACAGATGGCGAGAGTTAACATTCCAACTTAAGGACATAGTGTTAAGTTATAATTGGATCATGATCGCTTAGTCCTATGAGATGGGATCACATGTTGTCCTGAAAAATGGCCCAGGGGAGATAATTTAAAGTAGCAATGCATGCTTGTGGCCTATTTCTTGCTGGTGTTGCAATTCACAAAGAAATCTATGTTGTAGCATAGCTATATAAAGCAAAATGACAGACATCTATGTAACAATGGTATCTTTACTGGGGAGGTATGGGCATCCTTCATTTGACTTAAAAGTGGAAATGCTTTAATGACAACTGTCATCAAGATGTATTACATTTAGTTAAACTTAATGATTTTTAAAAAAAATGTTGTATATTGAATATTTTTATTTATTTGTTAACAAAAATTTGATTTGGGGGTCAAAAATTTGATGAGCAGCCATGTTGATTTAAATTCTAGTGTTATCTGACCAACTGTTGCTCAACCTAACTTGTCTTCTAACTTGTCATTAGAGCACACAGAGCTATCGCAGCAGCAGGCACGTTAGGTTGAGTAGCAGCCATGGTGGGTCAGACTTTACTATCTAACCCAACATGGTTGCTCAACCAGATAAAAAAGTGAACATTTTTCAAAAAAACAACATAAACCATAAAATAATAATTAAGTTTCCTTAAGTGTTTTAAACGTATCTTCTAGCTTATGTTGCCTAGAGCAAGATATTCCAGGTTCCAAGATAAATAATGCTAACAATTTCAACCTTCTGGCAGGATTTTAACCCCCCACAGCAAAGTATGTGTTGAGGTTAAAGAATCAAATCGACAAAGAAAACATATCTGCTTTTTTAATGGTAGAAAAAAAACATATTTCCAAACCTGGACAATTTGTAAGAAATTTTCACAGATTTTTGATTGTGCCAACAGTTAGCACTATCTAGAGCGACCATAACAAAGCTCCAGCTCAAGTTCCTAGTTGTAGTATGCATTGTATTTTCAGGGATTTAAACAAACACTTAAAGCACCGTAACCATTCTAGCTAGTAATTTTAGCATGGTGTTGACAACGTACGTGGGTTTTGCTGCATGTAGATTTCTCCAGTAGGAGAAAAAGGGAATTCTGTAGAGTAAAGCATGGCAGATGCAGGACCTTGTTCATTGGTTGAGAGCACTCAGCTCACAATCTCAGCCAATAGGTGGGGTTCTGCATGGTCTTGCTTTGCTCTATAAAGCAATTGAGAGTCTCCCGCTGGAGAAGACCAGATGCACGTGATGAGGTCAAGGGCACGCAGAGAGACTAAAGTCAGTTGTCAAACCATACTAAAACGCTAGCTATAGTGGTTATGATTCTTGGAGTATTCCTTCGATAAGACAGTATTTTCTATACCATTACAGTAAAACATGAAATGGACACAGCAAACACAATGACAGACTGTTTATTTATACAAACACACATCTAATTATCCTCTCCTGTAGCTTAAGCACTTTAGATATGTGCTTGTTTACATTTCCAAAGATAAACAACAAGTGTGAAGCCTTTCCACCTAAACAAAAAACACCAATACATACTATCAACACAAAATTAAATCTAGAGGTCTTGTTTATAGCAAAGACATAGGTGATGTTCCTAAATAAAAAAATATATTGTAAGACATGGAGCCAGTTTAGCAACCACAGCAGAATCTATTTTATAGAATAAAAAATTAATACAAAAGTAATTCATTTATAAATTTGGAATATTAAAGTATCCTCGTACCTTTTTAATGTGACCAAAAATGATTACGACACAACCAATAAACTAAATATAATATATAAGTGTCCTCTCTCATCACATTAAAGTGCACTCGGGGCACCAAAACAATCTAATTTAAATTAAAGAACCACTATAGTGCCAGGAAAACATACTCGTCCCACTCCCACCGGGCTGAATGGAGAGAAAGGGGTTAATCACTTAACTTTTCTCAAGCGCCGGGCTCACTCGGTGCTGGAGACTCTCCACCTCCTTTCGCCGTCATCGGCTGAATGCGCATGTGCGGCAAGAGCCACGCGCGCATTCAGCCAGTCCATAGGAAAGCATTCTCAATGCTTTCCTATGGATGCTGGCGTCTTCTCACAGTGAAAATCACAGTGAGAAGTGCGGAAGCGGCTCTAGCAGCTGACAATGAGACAGTTTTCTCTGAAACTGCTATGTCTACAGCAGAAAGGGCTAATCCTAGGTGGACCTGGCACCCAGACGACTTCATTAAGCTGAAGTCAGCTGACACTCACAGCCAATTAGTGACTCCCTATTCATAAAGTTAGCTTGCAAAGAAACCTTTCCGTCAGCTGACACACTCAGCCAATCAGTGGCCTCCCTGCCCAAAGGTACTCCACGCTTCCTTAACCTAAAAATTCAAAAGCTGGATACCACCTGTCTGTGGGGAAGGGTATCGGCGCTGAAGACAACTTTGCCCCTTAGCCAGGGTCTGTTATTTCATTGCACTTGAGTAAGAAGATCTGTGAAGGATTAAGCAATTTTGCTTTAAATTTCAACTATTTCCCAGATTTTTTATACTATATTTACTTATCCCTTACATTTAACAAAGATGTATTTTTGAGGTGTGAAAAATAAAACAAAATTTAAACACCTACACCTCTTTATCCCGCATCTGGTCACCTCCATTTTAACTCCCCGTCAGTCCATAGCCCTGGCAGAAAGCATAGAAAAAACAGAGAGATGAGGAGAAATGAAAAAAAAAAAAAAAAATGATTTCTCTTCTCGAGATATTTGTCCTGACTGTGCCTGGACTAAACTGGATCATGATGTAATTTGCTAAATCTTTACAATAAATGTAAAAGAAAATGGAGCTTCAGATGCAATAAAAAAAAGAAAAAAAAAAGAAGAGGGTAACATAATGTATAGATGGTTATCAATGTTTTATTCAATGGTTCCACCTTAAAATGCATAATATAAGCAATTTTCATAAAGTTTTAGGTAAGTACGATGCTAGGTTAGCACTGCCACACCTACATGGCTTTTATTGTAGACTGAGACATATGAGCAACACTAGTTTACATTTTGGTAAAACAATATCAGATGTGCAAGGCTTTTGAAAGATTAAAGACAATTGTGGTTGATGAAATGGCACAAAACTAACCACTGAATGGTCTACTGTTTGAAAATAATAATTACTAACAGGGAACATCTAAACAGCAAAAAGCACACATATTTATAATAAATATTGCGTGGCTGAAATCAATCAACAAGACATACATTTTAGACATTTGGTAAGCTCTGCAATATGATGTTACAAAGGGAGTGCACAGCAATGAATGATGCAATAAATACCAGAACTGGTATTTTTGTAGTAACAAACAGGAATACATACAAAAACATAAAAATGCACAACTCAACACAACGTAAAGGGGCTATACAGAACACTATAACAGATTAAATAGAATAAGAGGATAGTAGCAAGGTCTCGTTGCACTAACCAGTGATATTCTTGAGAAAAGCTGTACAGGAAGAGAACAAATTAAATAGATACACATAATTAAAAACAACAACAACATCATGTTAGGATGCCACTTGATGGATTATAAAGCTTAGGTCTTACTGTTACATGAAAAACATAAATATGTAAACAACAACAAAAAAACTGATGGAGCTTTATCCTTATTGTCTCTGGAGATTTTCTTAATACTACCCAACGCATTTGGCATTGAATTCACTGGATCTACTCAGACAGAACTCTGTTATAGATTATTCACAATCTCATACTCATGATTTATATAACGTAATGTGGACTGAATTTTTGGTCAATCGCCCCAAGAGCCTAATGAGTTTTGTGCTATAAAGAATATGTCCTTGTCTGGGTGCAAATCACTAATAAAAAGTCAAACAGTTACTAAACAGCTTTACTACTTGTAATTGAAGAGGGTGCTCAGACACTCTTCGTACAAGTGTTCCTTTAAGCAAGTTGAGGAATTAGCCAACTGAGAAATTTGACCCCCAAAATATATCTGTAGCACAATAAAGAAAAGCCAATACTCACAAAAAAAAAAAAAACTCGACAAAAAACAAGGATTACATCACGCTAAAAAGGAACAAAGCCTTTAACAATACATTTAGTTAATAACTTTTAGCTAAAAGAAAAGGATCCAATCACACTTGAGAGTGCAGGTACTGGATTTTAAAGACGATATTTGGGATAAAGATTAAGACTGCTTTTCCTACTAACAAAAGGTGGGTAAAAGAATTTTGCTATACTTACTTACCCAGATACACTGTACATAGAAACGGTAAACAAAAAGGCAAAATTACATACAAGTAATACTTACTGGCAAAATATGAAAAGAGCTCTCAATTTATTAAGTGACACATGAATACGTATTAGAACAACACATAATTAATGTAACAATGACACTGAAAACAGCCAGTGCAACCAGATGAACAAACTAATGGTGAGCTCCAATGGTTGGAGATCATAGGTCATTCACAGTGACAAGGTGTCTTTATAGCTCCACATAAAAAGCACCGGGCATTATCACATTAAATCAGTCATGAAAAGGATCTTTATATACACAAGAGTCTGGTTGTAGTGAATAGTTGCTCAGAATGTGGTTTCTATAGAGAATGTCTTTTCTATTCTTCTTGGAACACTTAGGCACAAATATCTCTCTCCTGTCCTCCCTAAATTGTTTCTCTGCTGTAAATCATGTTCTAAATGCTCATTTTTTCATAAATAAATTATACAGCCCATCTAATGGTAGAGTGATTGATCACTTCTTGGTTTGCTTTTACAGCTATAATCTCTTTGCACTAAGTTTATCATTCGAAGCTTGAGTAATTCAAACTGCAAAATTAAAGAATACAGATACCCCAAAATGAAATCTTGCAGATACTATAAAATGGAGGGATAATACGTTTGAAATAAAAAGCAAAAAAAACATTTGCACTGCCATTAATTTCTCTGCTGCAGAGACATTTTCACTCCTGTGTTGACATTAAATTGCTAGACTTTTTAAACATCAGCTCCACTAACTTAATGTGAGATGTTCAAAGGCATTATATAGAAGGCAAAAAAAATACATAAATTAAAAATGTGCATTTTTATGAAATTTAAAAAAATAATAATTGTATTGTTTTTTTGTTTTTATATATAGCAATTGTGTTTTACTTCTGTTTTCGGTTGTTCTCCAATAAATTGCAATTTATTTTTTAGACACAAACATTTAGTAGTACACACATTAACAAACACATACAATGTGAAGAATCAGACAATAGATTTATTTGTACATTCTAAACATAAATCTAGAGTTTGCCTCCATCAGGCACCCAGACAAGAAAAGGTTTAAAGTTCATACACACATGTTAAAATACAAGATACACAGTATGGCAAGCAGCATACGACCACAAGTGCTAAAGAGGTATTCTGGTCCTTAAATTCATGATGACCTGTTGCTTTTGAGGTAACATTCTATTGGCTATGTTTTGAGATAAACCCTGCCCCCTTTTTTCTTTTCTTTTTACTTAAAAGTTTTTCCTCTATTTACCAAAAAATTGAACTGGAATCCAAAGTAAATTAATCTTCTTGCCAGTGTTCTCTATGTGTGGCCTGTGCACGCACAAAATGCATCATGGGAATAAGATGCTGACCATGTTTGTTTTGAAGGTGGTTTATAGGTCACACACAGACTTTAAACTACACTAGAAAAAAAATCAGTCTATGGAAATCAGATACAATATTCATGGTCTACATTATATTTTAGTTGCATAATTGTTATTACTAAGTCACCTAATATTTCACAAAATAGCTCCACACCCTGGCCACGCCCACACCATATCCCTCTTTGTCCACTTGAAATGTTGTGAGATATGTATATAGCAATTAAGCAATCATTTATAGCGTCCTATAACAATTGACTTGTTTGGAAATTGTTTCAGGTTACATTTGTATGATATAAAAGTGTCTGTCAACTATTTGTGTATGCTTTGTTACAAAAATACCCAGATGCCCACCTGTCAAGAGTTCTGTTGGTAAGATGCAGTTTGTTGAGAGTTCTAGTAACACTATGGAAATGCATCAGCCCAATTACTATAAATATGAAAACTGGCACGAATATTTCAAAGGAAAATTTTATAATTGCATTCATTTCAAACAATGTTCATTTGCACTAGTGCGCTTTTAGTTTACTTCGTCTTTTAAAAGTTTTGCAATATTTGGACAATCTTACATCAGAATAAAAATAAATCTAATTTCATGCGGGTACCTGCAATTTTCCTACCCATGACAGATCCTCTTCTAAATACTAGGGGATATGATTTATACAACACTCTGCAATCACACAAGTGCTAGTGTAGCTAATATGGAGACACTGTTCCTTCTAAATATTACTTCAAGTTGTCCACTACTTCTATTCCAGCCTTAATATCTTACTAAACTTACTAAAGTATCATATTCACCATGATATTTTTTATACATGATGACCTGATGATAGATGGTTTTTGGAAATACATTTAAAAAAACTGCTATAGCTCCAGCACTCCCTCAGTTCCTACAGGAAGTGTTGAGAGGGCTGACAACAAACACACCACAGTATGAAATGCATATGCAGTGTTTCCGCATAGAAATAAAAATGATAAGATAATCATTATAAAAGAAAGTCCTCACTGCTGTGCTAAGCATTTATAAGTGGTTCCTGTCTATTTCTTTAGAATGTATGGTCCATTGACACACCATCATGCATGTGTTCTGCCTGTAGGTTTTCTGAAAATGGTGAAGGTACAGAAACCACTTCTTGACAGATCTGACTATCTTATTTTTACAAGAAACAAACACGTTCATTTTTTCCCTTCACAAAGTAAATCCTTGCAAAGTATCAATATTATATTGCTCACATGTGCTAAGAAAGTACACTGGCTGATTAAAAATGCATTTTGGTGTGGCTTCCGCAAAATGTGTCCAATTAAGGCTTCCACGTTTAAATAAAGATGCTGAATAAAAAGCAGGAACACACATGCACAAAATATTCCAATCTAAACTCAGTAAGACATACAAATTAAGTTACAGACAATGCTTACCTTTCAAAAGAAGACCTCACAAGCCAAGAAAAAAAAAAAAGTTAAAGTTTTCTAATCATTTTGACCACATCTCGTGGCCTAATGCTCAGTCAGTCATAGCTAAGAGTTCACACAGAATGGGTTTTTCACAGGGCCACTGATCCTTTTAATGGTTGTAAGGGAATGATGTTGTAAAGCTGGCAGAAGACCAATGTCCTTATAAGCCTATTTTTCAAGACTATTTGTGAAAGAAAGCAGTTGATGATAGCAGCAAATAACCACAACGCTAGAATGCATTACTTGTAAGATGAGCAGTTGGCAAAGACAAACTCTTTAAATTCTACTTCACAAAAGTGTTCCTTTCATAAGAAACACAGAATTAGCAATTTGTTCACTTCAGCATAACAATTTGTATCTCAGCTAAAAAAAAATTTAAAAAAATTCCCGCAATAATTAGATTTCTCAGAATTTGCTTTCCCAATTTTTTATTTTTTTTAAATACATCTACCGTATGAGTTAAGGGAAATTATAGTATTAAGTTAACAAATGAACAATAATAAAATAAAAATTATGTATTTATTCTTTATGTTTTGGAAAACCCACATAACAAAAGAATGCTACAGGGTTACTAAGATAGTAATAAAATGACACAAGGTTATTTTTAAAGCGATAATTGACAGTAATTCAAAGTGAATTTCAAAACGTTAGACAAAAATAGCCAAATTGTATGCATAGCGGACACAAGAAATTTCCCAGTTCAGCTATTTTGGCCTCAAATTAGAAATTTCCTTTGAATCCTCAACAATGTTCAATGTATAACCCTGAGAGTTTTGCACACCTTGACCTTCCTGGAAGGTTTAAATGACCCAAAATTCAAGATGCCATTTCAAAATTTCAAGCAGCATTTTCCATTTGTGACTAAAACTGTAACAAACCACATGCTTGGAAATACTCACAGGGCAAGGCCTTAGACCTTGCTCTTTCTTACTAGTGGATGTAAGTAGGACACAAGGAATACCACTTGTGTTCTCAAACATTATTTCATATAGTTGTTAATCCTTGGGGAAAAAAAGTGCTCAACTGTCCCCAAGTAAATCCAAGAGCACATCTACCTTTTTTTTGGTTATGGTGAGGTACAGGAGTTTTTACAAAACTCTTTGGGGAGTAATTTCAGTTGGTAGGATGTTAACCTCCCCTAAGGGGTGTGATTTAGCTGCCCTGGTTGTTCATAAAATACCACACATGTATTTTATATTTTTTTCATAATAAAATAAAAGGGAAATATATTTATACAATAAAAATAAATATGTAAAACACTCTCTCAGTCCAGTGAAATAGTTCTGGACCTTAAAAGTTAATTCTTAACTTAGAACTTTTTTTTTATAAAAACAATGAGCTAGCTTATCGTAGGCTTCGTAGTACGTTTTGAATTAAATATAATGGCCTTCAGCTAGGCAAAGGTCAAAACCGAGAATGGATTAAATATCACAGTTTAAGATTAAAAATAAATACATAAAAAAAATCAAGCATAGAAAAATTATAGACACCTAAGAGTCCTTGCTGTAGAATATTCAAATACACTAATTATTATGAGACACATATGTAAAAGCATACACAACCAGCACATTATAATGCTAAAATTATTATAAGTGACACCTATTTTACATACAGTTTCACTTTAACCACTTTATTTACAAGCTAGTAAAAACACATTTTGATGGGTAATACTATTAAAACGCATATTGAAATTAATGCCTTAAGGACACATGACGGACATTTTCAGTCATGCGGGCCTTTTGCTTAAAACGGTTAAAGGGAAATAATAATTGACAAGACGTCAAAACAAACCAAATACGCTTAGTTTGTGAAGTAGAGTCTATATCTATTTGCTGGCAAAACCTGGCAGTATTAAACGTGCAAAATAGTCTAAGTAGTACAGCACAGCAACCCAAAAGCATTATATGACTATTTTTTTTTCCAAATATAAAAAATATTGAATAAAAAGAAATGTACCCAACATACTTGAAACAAATCCCAGCCCCGAACCTCCAAAATATAGAAGGCTACGTGGAAGAAAAAAAAAAAAAAACATTAACATTGTGTTATGGTTTTACTGGATGGGGAGTACTATCAAATTTGGTCTTAAATCTAATCTCTATACATTACACTCCCTTAAAAAAATTAAAACAAGAATGGTTCTTTGCATCTTCAGCCAAATGTCTCCATTACATGATTGCCATGAAGTCTGAGAACGCATACCTAAAATAACACCCGACATACAGTAATCCATTAAAACTTTACCAACTGGTGAAACAAAGAAAACATTGTTCAGGCTATTGTAAGCACGTGTGTTACTGCCAAATGCCTTCCATTTTAATAAGCTCACTCTAAACTATACCGTGAACAATCCATATGCAATTTAACTCTAATGCAAATTGTTACAGAGCATACATATTTATAATGTTATATATCTTTAATCTCGTCCATTAAAATGTTTACATATGGTTTAGGGAATTGAAAAGGAGACACGCAATGTATTTTATATTAACTCTTGGGCATAAAGTCAGGATTTATCAGTTTTGACATCTGTATACGATATGACTCATTTCTATACGATATGACTAAAAAGTGGATAGCTAAGATGATATTATATTGGATGGAGGTCAAGACAGATATACATACAGACATTGTGCCTCCCCTCTCCATCCTTGTAAATTTTTGTATTTTTTTTTCATAATAGTGATGTTATTATATAGTGTACATAAAAACATTGTATAAATAAATTTAAAAAAAATCTGCTTTGAAATAATTTCATTATGGACAATATGAAAAAAAAACAAAAAACCACAATCTCCACCTCCATCTTGCATACATTGTCAAGCGGCCATGATGTCATTCATCTAATATGGGAGGTATTGAGACACAGCAGGGTTTGAACACATGCAAGGAATTATGTGTCTTCTGTTGATAGGAAGGGAAAAAAAAAATGAACCTTAAAATGACCAAAAGGCAAATTAGACCGTTTTTAATATTGCCATATCGTGGGTGGAGACGAGGGATGTTATTATTATTATTGACTTTTATCTAGTGCCAAATTATTCTGCAGCAGTTTATAAACTATCATTTGTAATTATGTTTCACATTTTGTTAAATTGAAAGTTTTGATATGCTGCATAATGCACAGAATTTAAACACAACTATAACATACAAAGAACCAAAAAGTGGTAACACGTAAATACATAAAACCTGTGTTAATTATTTGTAAAGCTTACTTGTATTTATAATAATATAATGAACTTATTTAAAATAGCCAATGCATGCACGCTTAAGCTTTTATTAGTTTTGCAAACATTTAATAATTAAATATAGAGATTTTGCAAAACAATTAAATCACTCTCCACCAAAAAATAAAATGCCCAAATGTTTCCTGTCACATAAAATCTCACCAAATACAATGACAAAACACTTATAGAGACTTAAGTTGCGTGGTTACTTTTAAATTAACAAATAAATCTGTAAAAACGGTTATCCCAACACACATGCAAACGTATAAAAATGCTAGCAGAATAAAATGAGTGGAGATGAAAACGTTGCTGTTACCTCTAAGTTTCTCAAAATTAAAAAACAAAACACAACAAACCCACACACACAACTCATAACATTTGTTTGAGCAACAAACATTCTGAAATAAGAGAAGGAGACTGCCAAGCTAACCCTTTTGACTTTGTCTACTGCTATTATTTAGCTTTATATAAGGTATGTCAGTAGAATAGGCATTTCTAGAGAGCACAACAGAAGCAGAACCAACCGAGATCTAATTATTGTTCCAGAGGAAATGACTTAGACAGGGAGTAAGTAATGGACGTTTTAAACTTTTAATTGCACATCTTTGAGTCTGCTTTGGACCAAAAGCACTTCATTATGTTTCTTTAATCCGCACTCCTCTGTTGTACTGCTTGGGGCAGCACATCAACTTCACTGCAGCTTTTGATTTCCTTTAAAACATTGAAAGACTGCTGATGGCACTGACTGCCTGACAAGCATGGCATTAACACGTTCACTGCTCTGCTCTATGTATGTGCACACCAAAAACCATCAATCTTATACATTCAGATTTTTATCTTAAAATGAACCGTCCTCTAGTGGTAGTTGCACTCCCTTATAAAGTATTGTAAGGCAAAACTTATTTTTACAAGCAGAGAGAGTTATTTTTTTAGGTTCAACCGTGGTAAATTTTATTTTTGATCCTTAAATCACACCAGGAAAACCCCTAGAATAAAACTGAAAGATAAGATTAATAAAACCTTAAAACTAAGTGACAAATCCAATATATACAAACCTAAAGATTTATTCCTTTCTCAAACAATTTCCGCTGGATTTGCAGAGGACTGCCATAAATTTTTAATTACCAACATAAATTGCATTGGGTGCAGTTAAAAGGAAAGATAAGAATGCAGCTTACTTTAGCTATAAGTGGGTTAGAAACTAATATAATCACACTATAAGATAATGCCAAAGCTTGCTCTTGTCTCTTGTGCTTGGTGTACCAGGACATTTATGAGCATATCTACAACCTGTGCAAAAATATTCTGAAGCACAGAAGGTAATAATTAAGTATATTTTGGGTGCTTGTTTTGCAAGTAGAAATGGTAAAATAAAAAGAATTGTCATCAACAGTCTTAGAAGGGTCCATCGTTATATCAACTGCAAGGTCATTGGAAAAGAGATATGTAAAGAGCTCTAACTGGTACAAGAAACAAATACTAGCTAATGTACACCAACACCAAAAGACAAAGAAGGTTACAGAGTACGAGGATGGTATACTGAAATATAGACAGAGCAGACATTTGCGAAACTTTTTGTTTGGGATTTTTCAAAATGTCTTCATCACAAGATTAGTTGAGGACCTGGTCACTTGGTCTCATATATACATTTTGTTAATGAATCCACACTAATAGGAAGTATGGTTTGTTAATTTTAAAACCCAATACAATGCATCTGAATTTTAGCAGCTAAAAAACTAAAATAATTTTTCTCTTTTCAAATGTCCTATAACAAAAACTAAAACATGTTAGCTAAAATGTTATCAAAGAAAACTATCCATAAAACACACAAACAGTAAAGTAAAAAAAGTTTGAGAAATATACACACAATTATGGCAAACATATCATATAAGTTAGTGCTTAAATCACACCTATCTCATGAAAATGTATCTAAAATAACAAAACTAAGTTTACATGCAAAGTTGTGTATGTAAAACAAAACCAAGAACAAACGAAAATGAATACATACTTCCTTACTAACAACCACTTGGGGTGCCCACAGCACACACTAGAAAGTAAACTTCTATTCAGATACGCTGGAGAACACATGTAACGTGCAATCAAGATCTCATACTATGGCGAAGGCAAAGCCGCAACGTGCATGCTCCAGGACAAAGTAAATTTATGCAACGCAGATTCTATTTTAAAAAATAAATCTCACACATTCCATGCGCACCATATTCTCAAAATTAAAGGGTTTCGTTAGCAGGCACAGCATTAGCTCAAATCTGTCCCAATGTTGTTCTTGATGTTTTAATGACTGGCAACACTTTTTGGGGGGGGGATTTATATTCAAACTCATGATTTAGAAAGTATGCATATTACTTAGCAATTTATGGAGAGAAAAAAACAGCAGTGAAAATTAGCAGAAAACATAAAAATACTTAAATGATGTAACTGATCATATACATATTTTTTTGTAATATTTACTTTATTTGCATTATTTAAATAGGCTATATTTTCATTACTTGTATTTCTTAGCTGTACATGATGAGCGCATAGTTTTCAAAGGGGGAGAGACCTGTCCCATGTGTCTGGGGACCAAACAAAGGGAACCACACTTGTGATATTACTTTCCCAATAAATTACAATTTGTGCTTTGCTATCCTCACCAAAGAATACTTTATGTAATACTCTCTTATGGCTACATAAATACAAACATTAAAATTTTGTTCTTTTATAAAAGGGGGGATAAAATTATAGTAAGGGTGTTTATTGAGCTATATACCGTAATAGTACAATAACTTAATATTTACCATTTTCTAAAGAAGTCAGGTGAACAGACAAGTAAACATTATTTTTTCAAACATCTATTAGAATAAAGCCTTTTCTCTTTACCTTTTGATCAAACTCTTCGCAGTGTTGTCGTTTTCGCTTGGTGCCTCTCCTGTTTCTCTGGTTTAATCGAATCCACTTTGAAACCTGGAGTTGAAATTTCATAGCTAGTTTAAAGAAATATTGTGCTTGTGCGCAGATGGCCAGCCTGCGTAATAAACTATAAACAGACTCTACTCACATTTTTCCATTGTTTACTAGATGGAAGGGAAAAATCCACTCATCCTCCATAAGAAATTACATTCTATGAACTATGCATACTATTTATACCTCCTGAATGCAGATGGTGAAATACAGTCTGTCTAATCACTAAACAGCAAGATCAATGCAACATAGGTTTAAATCGATGAGTTAAACACTCAACTTTCCAATGCCAGGTCCTGGAGAATTCTTTTACCTCTGCAATTTTAGCCCATGTTTGCCAGCTGACCCCCAACTTACTGATTAGTGAATGGACCCCAGTGTAATGGCTTTCAAATGGCATGGACATAGCCAAGTAGAATACAGAGCACACTAAGAATGTGTAATAAACCTGCCTCTTTTGTTGTAAAGGCTCCACTAACATACTATGGGGATTATTTACTAAACACTACACTGTAGTGACTTGAAAAACATACTGCAAAATTATGTAACAATAGCCGGTTTGTAAAACTATAATCACAGCTTGGGAATTTCAGCCTAAAATTTGCCATCTGAGTAGGTGTTTAGTGAAAAAACATCACTGTCAAGTCTTTTTTTTTTACATTTTTATTAATGTCTTTACATTGCCTGCAATCACCTTACACACTTCTCAAAAGAAAACTAACCACATAGCAATGTGTCTGCTTTAAAAGTACAACCACAGTTACTATTAATTCACTTACAAAATAAAATAAAAAAATTCAAAAGTATTTCTCGCACTTAAAATTTAGCTAGAAAAGAAATAAAAAATGTAATAGGTACAGCATTGTTATTATTACGTTAAACATTTTTTGAGTCTGATTGCTTTGAGAAAAACATTGAAAGTTAAATGAAGTCAGAAAAGGCATAAACAAGTGAGGAATGTTACCGATTTTTTTTTTTTTTTTTTTTATACCAATTATAGGAACAGCAATCAGGCCTTTTCTAGTGACTTTCACATGGTCCTCTCTATCATGCCACAAAAGAGTTAGAGTATGATAAGGCAAGCTACAACAAACATAACCTATCAAGTATTCTAGACGAAAAAATAACACACAGAATATCTACCTGAGGCTTAAAGAAAACACCTGATAGAACAAAGAGGTATTAAGGACATTACCTGCATTATATTTGGAGACAAAGGATGCCTCTCCCATACCTCTGGCACCATTCTACACATGTATTTCCCATGTCTGTCTTTCTTAGCACTTCACCTCCAGTAAAAAAGTTAGAGATGCGAAGTTTCACTTACTTTTTCTACAGACTAAATAAAGTTTGCAGACTTAAGAGCTTAACACTGTTTTCTCCAATCATCAATTATCTGCTCCACTAATGTCTAGCTCACCAACACACAGCTATATACTTTACTCTAAAGTAATTTGCATTTCCAAAGTAACTTTCGAAGCTGTAAATGGTCTCATTTCCTTTCGAGGAATAGCTTAGCACAGGAGAGGTGTGGGAAAACTCTTGCTTGTTATGCTTTAGAGTTCCAGGGTAACCTAGCAGCTTTGTTAGAGCAGGGGATAGGATATCACAGCATTGTAGCAACAGGTACAGGACAAAGAAGACAAGAGGAGCAGATAGGATATCACAGGAGTCTTCTCCATGTTTCTTACCTCTTCATTCACTTGCTCAACCAGTCTGTTTCTCTTCCAAGTCTGGCTCTCCTCCAGCAAGGGCTAGATATGAAGAAAAAAAAAGCAAATCAGCCACAACCTCTTCAACAGGAGAAACAAGCGATCACACTCCACAAATGCACCCAGAGGTGCAGCTCAATACATTGAATCTCTTTATTTACCCTGGGAAGGCATTGCTCTGGCTGCAGGCATGCAATGCTCCAGCGTGGTACTCAGGGGGCAGAAGGAGGCAGACAAGGTGCTCAGGGGCCACATAAACGCAGACCTAGCGCTCAGGGGCCAAAAAAGGTAGGCAAGGTGCTCAGGGGCCAGAAAAGGGCAGGTATGATATTTGAGGGGCCAGTGAAGATAGGCATGGTGCTCCAGGCAGCTTCCCATCCCGTGCTCTGAACTGGCCTGTCTGCAGGGAAGAATGGCTGGAGTTAGGAAACGAAACACCTCCAGCCTGTCCTCTGTCTGCTGGGGAGGAGCCTGCTCACTACACTGGGCAGGAGGTAGAGGCTTTCCTCAGCCCCACATCCTTGTATTGCATGACTCTGCTCACAACTCCTAAAGCGTGTCTCTCTCTCCCTCCTCCAGTTGACACAAATAAAAGGATTACCTGTGGTATGTATAGGGCTGCTGTGTTTAGACTAGAGGGACAGGCTGCCAAAACACATAGAAAATAACTCACATGGAATGCCTGCCTGCTTGACACAGTTCTAAAGTGTAGATAACACAGGCTGGGACTCCACCCTGGGGCTCACTGTGCTAATTCACTGGCTGATGCTGTGCTCTTATCAATGGAGCTGCTTTCTGTTAATAGGAATGTGGAAAATCAAAGCTTACACCTGTTTTAGAAGTACTGTATCTATGAAATAGTTATTTTATTTCTAGCAGAACTATTAGCAGTGGAAGGGTTAACAAAACAGGCTTAGTTTGTTAATGTAGCAGAACTGATAGTAGGGAAAGTACTATCAATACAAGCTACTGGGAAGTAATTTGTTATTTTGTCAGAACTTAAGGTATGGACAGGGTTAAAAGCACTGGCTAATTGCATACAATGTGTTGCTTTACTAAAACTGATGACAGGCGAAGAGTCTTACAGCACTGGCTGGAAAGAGGTCACTTGTAACTTTAGTGGAATGTATGGCAGAGAAAGGGATAAAAGCACATGGCAAAAGTGAAGGCTGCCCTGGCAGATACCCAGAAGGTAATTGTGGTATTTAGCAGTAATGCACTAGCTGCTGCCTGGTCACTTGGAACATTACTTGTCAGCCTTATAGGTTCAGTTGCGACTTTATGTGTAAAAACGTTGTTCGTGCTGGATTGCATGAGGTGTGTAAATTAGGTTTAGTCAAAAACTGCTTTGGAAACAAATTCCTTTCACATGCTAATGGAGTACAAAATAGTGTTATTATAAATATCTAGAAAACTACTCCAGTTAAAACCTATTGCAAGCTGGTGACATGAGGTCTACACTGTCATTCTGACAGCTGGGACACGTGGGACAATTTGTGACTATGATTCGTCAAAAACACCACAGAAGGATGAGTAAAGCCCATATCTTTTGCACTGTGGTGCCATTTCTGAATCTTTGCCTCCCAGCTTAACAGTCTGTATGGAGAAGGAATCAGGGATATTATGAATGACACTAAACATGACATCACACTGAGAATAAAATCCACACCGCCATCCAACTCATAGACAAATTCTTATGTGGCCCTGGTTCATTCTAGGACAGAGTGGAGTCCATGAGCGGAGCATCCATGCCTGCCTTATCATGATGTAGGCCACACTTCAAAGAATCATTTAAAACATTGTTTTACAAATTCCCCGCTTCAGAGGCTGTGGCAAAGGGGAAAAGTGGGTTTTATGCATTAGCCTCCATTCCCAACATAGTCAGAACTGTGGACTGTACCAATTTCCACATGGTCCCACCACCAGCCAAAGTGCAGGTATTTAGGAAGTGCAAGGGAAACCAAAGGGCATATTTCTGACAGTTTAAATAATTGCTGAACTCAATTGAAATCTGCACTTTTATAAACATTTTGGGCAAAAACACCTCCTCGACTATTACTCCGACAGCCACGGAGGCTTTCTTCCACTTCCATTAGCTCCACGCCTGCCATCTCTGCTTTTCAATGAACTGTAAGCATAGGAAAGATCACAGATCCAGCCCAGGAGATTTTTAAATTAGAAGCGTGTGATTGGAGTAATCCCCGGCCAAGATTGAAAATCTGTGATAGAGAATATGAGAGGACTTGCAGAGGCTGCAGAACGTAGGACTGTAGCTTTTGCAAGCTGACTTTTCATATTTCCCACAAAAAACATGCAGTAATACAAAGTGGTTTTTTTTCAACGGAGTGTTCTTTTAAGAACATTTTATTTCTATCCGGAAAGTCTAGAAATACATATGTCTATATTTCTTTGTATAAACATGAGCAATATAAGCAGCACTGCTGTGGTCAGGTAGTTTAAGGGATAAATGAAAACAGTTTGAATTTGGCAGTTTAGGTTGACAGTTATTGCAATATTTCACAGATTTTACTATTAACATGACGTAAAGTCATGATTTTATTAACGACACAGAGGAGAGTATTATGCTGCACTCTTTCTTTATATCCCTCAACAGCAAAGAAAAAAATCTAACATTCAATGAGAGGTATATCTTCCTAGCGGCTGGGACAGCCAATCAGCTTTCGCTCTCCAGCATAATAGGCGATGATGCGTAATCTACTTCCTCTTTCTTGTGATGCCGAACAAGGACAAACATGTCACAGAACAGGGGAACACCAACAAGGAGAGTATGCCAGTAAAGGTGCAATGTCAAATCAAGCTGGAAGAAAGAGGAGAAATATTGTAATATCCGAGTATAAAACTGGATGAATGCATAAATCATACTATCTGTCATCAAGTATAAATGTACGATATTAATTAGGAGTTGTTTCAACTGAACTGTAGGAAACCAAGGTTGGGATGGCCACCAGGGCATCACAATCACCAGAGTCGCGGACTGGCCTCAGGGAATCAATGCAAAGGGAGGAAATGCATAGTTCCTTGCAGACAACCAGTCTTGGGTGAAAGCATCCGTTGCTACCCCGTTGGGTCTGGTCTCCAACTGAAGAACCTGAGAAGCTGTGTGTTGAGGCGGGAAGCGAAAAGATCTATGTCCAGTGGACCCCATAAATGGTGGATATCCTGGAAGACTCTTGATTGTCATGAATACCTATCCACCGTGGTGTTGGTGAGATATATTCCGCCGTAACCGATATGCCCTGTGCCAGGTTCGCCAGGATCTTTGATTTCGTACCTCTTAGATCAGGGGTAGACAACCTTCGGCACTCCAGATGTTGTGGACTACATCCCCCATAATGCTCTTACACCCATAATGCTGGCAAAGCATCATGGGAGGTGTAGTCCACAACATCTGCAGTGCCGAAGGTTGCCTATGCCTGTCCTAGATGATTGATGTAACGGACAGCTGATATATTGTCCATCTTCAGGAGAATAGAGCACTGGGCTTGAGTTGAGGAGAAACTGCGGATAGCGAATGAGCCTGCCAGGAGTCTTACCAAGTCTGGTGCTGTGCCAAAGATGGTGTGACCATTCCATGCTTACATGTGAAGAAGCCACCATTTCAGCTCGTCTTTCGCTTCTGAGTCCAGAATGACCATATCTGTGTAGGATGCACCTTCCCTTAAATGGGAAGTCTGTAAGCGGTGTAGGGCTCGATAGTGAAGAGGGCCCAGAAAAACGGATTGTATGGAAGCCACCAGGAGACCAATCATTCTCTCCAGTTGTTTGAGAGTAGGTTGGGGAGCTGCCAGCGTGTGCCTGATTTCCTTCTTCATATTGGACAGCTTTGACATCGGAAGATGCAAAGTCTGAAGAGTAGAATCTACCATTAGACCCAGAAATTCTATGCGGTGTGTAGGAGTCACAATGGTATTTTCCCAATTGATTAGGAAGCCTAGATTCTGTAGGAGAGTCAAAGTCCACTACAGATGAGTTTTGAGGAGTTGAATAGACTAAGCCTTGAGGAGGATGTTGTCTAAGTATATTATCAGCTGTATTCCTCGACTCCGTAACAGCGTGATCACGGGCTTCATGAGTTTGGAGAAGCACCACGGGGCTGAAGACAGCTCGAATAGGAGACATGTGAACTCCATTGCTTTCCTTTCCAAATGAATTGCAGGTAATCTTGGTGTTGTAATGCTATAGGCACTGTGAGGTAGTCATCTTGTAGATCCAACTTTACCATCCAATCTGATGGTTGAAGACAATCTCGCAAACAATGTTTCCCTTCCATCTTGAAATGGTGAAGGGGTTATATAAGCGTTGAGCTGTCTCAAGTTTATCATTGGGCGGACACTTCCACCTTTTTTGGCAACCAGGAAGAGGTTGCTCACATAACCCTGAGTGGACATTAGAATTTCTATGATGGCTTGTTTGCGCATCAGATCCAATATTTCCTTATGGCTTGTTTGCGCATCAGATCCAATATTTCCTTGGTGACAAGGTCTGCATCTTGTCAGAAAAAAGAATTTCCCTTGGTGGGGAGTGTATCAAACTCACCCCTTTAAGAGAGTTTGCCATGAGCTTTTGGAAGGGCTTGCTTGCCCGCCTCCTGCCATGTGACTATGGCCCTGGGGGTATTGCCCTTTAAAGACCGTATTTGGGCATGATGGATTTTTATTATGCGGCTACTGGCCTTTAAGCACAGTGTATGGACTTCTATTAGACTGTGTATAGGAAAGTGTACCTCTCCCCCGTTTCCTGTTCCATTGTTCTCCAGCAGGGCATAAGGGCATAAACTCATTAGTGATAAAAACACTGAGGATAAATGGAAACTATTCAAACAAATATTAGAAAGGTACATTTCTCAGTATGTACCATTGGGTAATAAATATAAAAGAAACTAATTTTCCAATGTGGCTTAGTAGAGAAGTAAAACAAGAGATTAAAAATAAGAAAAGGGCATTTAAAGCATTTAAATCAGAGGCATCCTATTTAAGATATAAGGAAGCCAATAACGCTTGCAAAAAGGCAATTAAAGTGGCTAAGCTAGAAAATGAGAAATTGATAGCTAAAGAATGCAAAACCAACCCCCCAAATTTTTTCATCTACATCAATTCTAAAAAACAAAAAAATTAAAGTGTAGGTACACTTGAAACAGAGTTGGGTTTATTAGCTAATGAAGACCATGAAAAAGCAGAAATTTTAAATAACTTTTTTTCTTCAGTATATATTAATGAGGATCCTATGGCAAGAGATATGCAAATGATTGCTGCAAAAAACTTGCAAATAACTTGTGATTGGATAACTCGAGACAAGGTGCTACAGCTATTAAAGAAAATTAATGTAAATAAAGCTCCGGGGGCTGACGGTATTCACCCACGAGTACTTATGGAGCTAAGTGGGGAAATAAGTGAACCTCTGTATTTAATTTTTCAAGATTCTTTTATTTCAGGTGTTGTACCAGAGGATTGGAGGAAGGCAGATGTTATTCCTATATTTAAAAAGGGTTCAAAATCCTTGCCTGGAAATTATAGACCTGTGAGCTTAACTTCTGTAACTGGGAAAATATTTGAAGGGCTATTAAGGGATAATATTCAGGAATTCATTGGGAAGAACTTTGTTATTAGCAATAATCAGCATGGTTTTATGAAACATAGGTCGTGTCAAACTAACCTTATTGCATTCTACGATGAAAGTAAGTAGAAGTATAAATCAGGGTATTGCAGTGGATGTGATCTACTTGGATTTTGCCAAGGCATTTGATACGGTTCCTCACAATAGGTTAGTCTTCAAACTAAAAGAAATTGGTCTAGATGAATATTCTTGTTCTTGGGTAGAACATTGGCTTAAGGATAGAGTACAACGAGTTGTAATTAATGGTAAATTTTCAGGCTGGACAAAAGTGGTAAGTTGTGTCCCTCAGGGTTCTGTTTTGGGACCGCTTCTATTTAACATATTTATAAATAGGCATTGAAAGCCATGTTTCAGTGCTTGCAGATGACACAAAACTTTGTAAAGTAATAAAATGTGAGCAGGATATTGCTGCAGATGGATTTGGATAGATTTGGGGACTGGGCAGTAAAATGGCAGATGAAATTTAACATAGAGATATGCAATGTTATGCACTTTGGGGTCAAGAATGCACAAGCAACTTACACCCTAAAAGTTAGTGAATTAGGGATAACCACACATGAGAAGGATTTGGGAATTTTTAAAGACAACAAATTAGGCAGCAATATGCAGTTGCTAAGGCCAGTAAGGTTTTGTCATGTATAAATAGGGCATAAATTCTCAGGATGAAAATATAATTTTGCCTCTATACAAATCGCTGGTAAGACCACACCTTGAATATGCTGTGCAATTTTGGGCACCTGTTCTAAAGAAGGATATCATGGCACTAGAAAAAGTGCAGAGACGGGCTACAAAATTGATAATAGGAATGGAGCATTTTAGTTATGAAGAAAGGTTAAAAAATTTAAATCTGTTTAGTTTGGAAAAAGGGCACCTCAGAGAGGATATGATCACATTATACAAATATCTGAAAATCTATTCATAAACAGGGCTTTACATAGTACACAAGCTCACACATTTAGGCTGGAAGAAAGGAGATTTAATCTAAGCCAAAGAAAGGTGTTTTTTTTTTTTTTTTTTTTATTACAGTAAGAGCAATAAGGATATGGAATTATCTGCCTGAAGAGGTGGTTTTATAAGAGACTGACTGCTATTTTGGGGTTAAGAAGGAATTCTTTCCTAGTTTGTTGCAAAATTGGAAGGGCTTCAGACTAGGTTTTTTTGCCTTCTTTTGGATCAACAGCAAAAATATATGTGAGGAAGGCTGAACTTGATGGACGCAAGTCTCTTTTC
Organism: Pelobates cultripes; assembly: GCA_933207985.1. Classification (NCBI taxonomy): domain Eukaryota; kingdom Metazoa; phylum Chordata; class Amphibia; order Anura; family Pelobatidae; genus Pelobates; species Pelobates cultripes. Next base: position 152,047,503 of record OW240916.1, on the reverse strand, counting down.
AGCTATGTAACAATACTACCAAAGATTAAAAACAGATAATCCAATTCTAAAAGGTTTAAGAGATTTAAAAGATCCCACAGTTAAGAGAACCTTGGAACCTGGTGTTACCTAACTGAGGGAGCAGCAAAGAAAGAGGAAGTAGATTATGCATCAGCGCCATTTATGCTGGAGAGCGAAAGCTGATTGGCTGTTCCTGTCATTAGGAAGATATACCTCTCATGCTTTTTATTGTTATCATACCGTTTGAATGTTAAATTTTTTTCTTTGCTGCTGAGGGAAATAATGAAAGATTGCAGCATAATAGGAGCCTCCGTGTCTTAATAAAATTAAAATCTGAAGATAAGTAGCTTGCGCTTTGGAATGCTCAGTTGGGCTTCCTATTGGATATTAGTGGTTCAAGGAGTAGATTAGGAGCAAATGTTCACTATGTGTAGGGCTGTTTTTTGCAAAATCCCTACTTCCAGCAGTGGCGGTACAGGATTCATATTTAGGGGGGTATATTCGCTCTGGGGATTACTATACTCATTATACTCCCCTGGCTTCTAATCACTTGCTCTTTTAAGATCAGCCAGCTACACTATCTGGAGTAGGAGAGGTTCACTCACTGGAAGCTGGATCCTGGTCTTGGGTCCAGGGTGGGTGAAGGACGGCAAGTCCCCAGCCAAGCTGCGTCGGTTTGTGGGGTCTACGGTGCTGATGATGTCTAGTTGAGTGCTTGGAGTCCTCGGTGAGCACTAGGAGCATCAATTGATGGAGACACCCGGTCAGGGTGGCAGGCGGTCCGTCACACCCCCACACACAGACTGAACAACACTTACCAGCAGTTGCCTGGTTCCCTTATTCACCCAGGCAGAGCTGAACTTCCTCTCTCTGTCTGTCCCCTGTGCTCCGCTCTGTGATCCAGCAGGAAGTTCTTCCCAGCACAGTGCCCCCTCTGGGAATTACACCCACCTCTGTGCACTGCTGCTGCGGCTTGTGTAGGGAGACTCAGTGCCCCCGGCTTTAATTTCAATTGAGGGGACAAGGGGGGGCACTGCATGATGTAGGGGGGTGCATGGCCCCCTCTGACACCCCCCCCAGTGATGCCCCTGCTTGTCGGCGATCATCTAAGCATTTTTGCGGGAGTTATTTTCACAAGCCCCATGATCCCATCTATTTAATTATATGTAATATAAATTATATATATTTATAGTCATTGGTTAATTATCTAATTTAAGATTCATTATAAAATAGACTTGTATGGTGAGTTAGTTTGGTTAAGTTTTTTTATCAAACATCCTAAGAGAACCTAGAGAAGGTTAAGGAGAGACATGAACTAGCCAAAGACTACTCAATTCCACAAAAAGGCACAGAATTACTGTGGATTCTGTTACTATAGCTCCAGAATGCTGTGACAGAACTGCCACATGCGCAAGCAGCACCTCGGACTTGGTAAAGCAATTTTCAGGCCTGTTCAGTCATAAAAGGACAACAAAAAATTAAATTGAATTCTAAAAGAGATAAAAAGATTTTTCCTTGTTTACATTTATAAAATATTTACTAGTCTGACTATCAGTATTGGAAAATAGCGTAAATAGGCAGCATAAGAGATTTCCTGGCGTAAAGCCTTCAAAGTAGTGTTGATACTAGATACGTTAGACCAGTCCTTTTCTTTAAAGGTAAACTGACAATCCACTGCTGTTCCTTAACCAAAAGTGAGATTACCCAGGCGTTACCAGTTAGTTAATTCAAAGGCTTTGCAGCAGCTCGTAAAAGTAGCCATGGCATTGGACCCATTCGCTAAATTCTTAATAGGAGATGTTAGCAACTGTCTTTTTGTTAGAGGCTGCAAGTAAATCCTTGTTGCTACTCTTCATATTGGCAAACGTTAAACTGTTACTACTTGCTAAAAGTAGTGAACAATACTTTAGCAAGCAAGCTGCCCGGTAAAGATATGGAGACGGCAAGTGTAGTAGTCGTCACGCAAATGTATCCAGTTTCCATATGTAAATTGCTTAGTCTGTCTAATACATACCATTCCCCATCAGTATTTCTATGATTCTCTATGAGCGCTTTTTAACTTTCAGAAAAAGTTTTCTACGCCAGTGTAGCTGGTCAGATGCAGACACTAATAAATGCTATTTATGCATAACGTTTACTCGGCACTAAAAAAATTGTACCGCTGGCCTCTAATAAATAAGAGGTGATTGTCTTTATCTCTGAAAGCTTTCAATTATTATTGTTTAAATAAGGGTATTATCTGGTATTGCTATTGGCAAGAAAAGAGTTTATATCACATTTGGGCCAAGTGCAGCACATCTTGGTGTAGTAACAATATTTAGAAATTCCCATCTTCTTATACCATCTCCTTTTAATTGGAAATAATGTCCTGGAATCAGATGCCAAAAAGCCTTTGAGTCCCAGGCTCTGTTAAATGTAACCACAAATGTGGCATGGCAGCCTACGATAGATGATGATAAATCAAAATTATTAGTGTCAGACTCAGGTACTCCTTTAACCCCTTAAGGACACATGACATGTGAGACATGTCATGATTCCCTTTTATTCCAGAAGTTTGGTCCTTAAGGTGTTAAAGGGCCACTAAAGTCCTCTAGACCACTTCATCTCCATGAAGTGGTCTGGATGCAGTGGCCATGTACTTTAAACCTTGTAATGTAGTAATTTTGTAGAAACTGCAGTGTTTACATTGGAGGGTTCAACACACCGAATAGTGGTCATTCCTGTATACCGAAGATATAGATAATGAACAAAGAGATCATAATATTTATATTAATGGAACACTATAGCATTTACAAACCTATATTCCTAATGCTACAAATTCCTTGTGACCAAGGCCTTTTTGATACTTTTGCCTTTGTTCTACAACTATTTCACAATTTGTGCTCTAGTACGCACATACATACTTCATATAATTTTTAAAGGAGAAATGGGGTTTTCTTTTAATACCCTATATGTATACAACACACAATATTAAATATGAATACAATATTACAAAACAGAAAAAAAACAACTAATTTTTAAAATGCCCAATATGTGTAGGGGTGCAAATAATAATCCAGTATTCATTCCCTAATTAAGTGTCCTCTTTTACATTTGATCCCTTTAAGATAACTTTTCAATGTATTTATTAATATTCTATAAGTCAAAACTGCATAGAGTGACCCTTTAAAGCAAAACATATAGTTATAAGGAGGGAGACAGTCTACTGCAGCTCTTTATTTATTTTTGTGGGTAGTTTAGCTGATGGAATATGTCATGAAAGCACAATTGCAGAAAGAAAAATGTGTCTGCATTTTTTTTCAACAAATTTACTTCTGTATAGTACACAAGTGTCAAATAATAATGTTAATAATAGAGCGAAACATTGCAAATATTCAAAAAATCCACTTCAAGTCCATTAATAGCAGAACACCCCTGAAGGCCTAGTTAATCAATCTGCAATATGAATGTGACATTTTTCTAATAGGTATAGAAACAACACTTCTTATGTTGCATACACAGAGTCTTTAATATTGATTGGACCCTGGGCAAACATTTGCTTGGGCCCGCTGGACCCTTCCCCACTCCCTGGCATGCAATCAAGCCCCCCACCCCAATGAAAAGGTGGACGTAAAGTAGAGAGGGCTCTGGTGCATGAATTATTTTGAGAAGGGGGGGGGAGGTAGATCCCCCGTTTGCCGTGCAACTCCAACAATACTTTGACAGCTGGGGCTCTACCATTTTCCCATGCATGCAGGGTTTTATTTAGCACTGAGTAGTGTTTGAATATAAGCATGCTTTTGTATGTTTGTGTGAATGTAGGGCTGTGTTTGTATGTGCTGATGGAATTTGAATGCAAGCATGCACTTATGTGTAGTGTTAGTTTTTGAATGCACAGGTGTGTTTATATATAATTTTGGTGTTTAACAAAGAGGTGTGTTTGTATGTAGTGTTGAAGTTTCAACGCAGGTGTGTATTTGTGTGTAGCGTAGGCGTTTGAATGCTGAGATGTATGCACATATACATATGCACTGCCACAAACACACACATACACACACACACAGACTGAAACACTTGCAGATACACAGGTATGCACAGTGATACAGATGCAGCTATACAGACACATATACGCACGCTGACACATACACATACAGCCACACAACCTGACACACATGCAGATACACTGATATACACACTGACACACAGATACATATACAGGTATACACACTGGCGCGCACACACACACAGATACACACACAGACACACTGTGACAGACATACTGACACACATACAGACAGACATACTGGCACAATGACACACAGGTATACACACTGACACGCAGATACGTACACAGGTATACACACTGACACACACATACAGATACACACACTGACACACACACTGACACACACACAGGCATACTGACACACTGTGACAGACATACTGACACACACACACAGACAGACTGACACACAGTCATACATACTGACACACAGAGACAGACATATTGGCACACACACAGACAGACATACTGACACACACAAAGAAGGACATACTGGCACACACAGACATCCTGACACACACACTCACGCGCACACTTTTAAAGACACTCTTCGGTTTCCTACCTTTGCAAAAGGCTAATTTCCCTGGGGTCCAGCCTGTGCTGGCTGGGGTGGCTGAGAGTTAGGATCTGGCTTTGTGCTCAGTCCCCCTCCTCACTGCATCCTGGCTCCGTCTCCCGCGCGGTTCATCGTCTTTGAGGTAGGTGCAGCCGCAATACCAGCACTGCGGACCCGTTAGGGAAATACATTTTTTTTTTAAATTGTATGCATGCGGCGGGGACACAGGGCAGCTGCTTTAGGCCCCCCAGAAGTAACTGGGCCCAGGGCAGCTGCCCCGCGATAAAGACGGCCCTGCAAGAGTTATAGTACAATGTTTATGAAGTTGTTATGGTGCCCAAACTGGTTCTTTAAAGGGACACTATACCCACCAAAACAACTTTAGCTTAGTGGAGCAGTTTTGGTGTATGCCTCTGAAGTTTCTCTGTAAATTGAACTTTAATTTCATACAGGAGAAATTCTATATTAAACAGAATTTGCAATTAAGGAATTTGCAATTAAGGAAGGAATTAACATTAGATGACTCTTTACAGAAAATGTTTAGGACTGCTGTAATAGTCACATGCAGGGAGGTGTGACTAGGGCTGCATAAACAAAGTGATTTAACTCCTGAACGGCAGAGACTTGAGCAATGAGTTTGCAGGGGCATGATCTATACACCAAAACTGATTTATTAAACTAAAGTTGTTTTGTTGACTATAGTGTTCCCGTTAAATGTCATTACTTTCAGACTTCTAAGTGTGTCTTCTAAATAAGTACACATCCTGAATTACCTTTATTTATATATCCAAACACTAACGACATCTTATATTAGTTATTTAAGGCCTCATACATGTCCATGTTATTATTTTAGTGTCTTTTCCCATTATAAATTATTTAATTGCCAATTGGCACCTCTGAGCAGATATATGACTAACATTCTGCTGCTTTGTTTTCGCTAGTTTGTTACATTCACTTGTTTTGGACAACAGCCTTTTACTGACAAGTCTCCCTAAATCTCTACTGTTGAGCTCAGGTTTATACACACACTTACACATACTCATAAATACTAGTGCACAGGAACTCACAACCTGTAATTAACTCCAGTCTTGTGCATCCACAGGGATTATATATACAAAATCCAATGTTTACAGTACATTAAATGAACACTGTAAGGTCAGGAACACAAACATGTATTCCTGACCCTATAGTGTTAAAAACACTATTTAATTAACTTGCCCCTCCCCCCCACCTTAGCTCCCTTAGAAGGGGTTAAAACATACCTTATTTCCAGCGACACCATGACATCATCAGAATTTTATTTATTTTTTTGCCAGTCCAATACTTTTTCATAGGAAAAGCAATGGTTTGGCTGAAATCGGAAAGGAGGAGGGATAATGGCGGGGACAAATACAGTTTGGGCCAATTAGCACCTCTTCATAGAGATGCATTAAATCAATGCATCTCTAAGAGGAAAATTCAGCATCCCCATTCAGAGCGTGGAGACGATGAACGGCAGTGCAGCCTACTGTGCAGCACTGCCCCAGGAAGCACCTACAGTGGCCATCTGAGGAGTGGTCACAGGAGGTATCCCTAGGGGGCAATGCAAACACTGCCTTTTCTCTGAAAACGCATTGTTTGCATGAAAATACCTCAAGGGAGTGCTTATACTCACCAGAACTACTACACTAAGCTGTAAATGTTCTGGTGACTATAGTGTCCCTTTAACAATTGATACCTTTCACAAAATAAACAAAAAAAAAGTTATACATGGCACTATTTTACTTATAGAAAAAAAAATAACTTATGCATGCTTATTTCATCCACATGCAGTCCTTCCTGCAGCAGTGATGTGAAATACTACATGCATAATGTATTAAGGAGAAAATTGACCATTAAGCATTAGAAATGTATCAATACTCAAAGGGACTATAGGCAGATTTATAATCACTAAAGAGAAATCAGGAAGATATGTTGCCTTGTGCTGAACACAAGGGTCAACACAGGATCTTTGATCTACAGTACTAAATCATTATAGCCTCAATAAACATCCAATGTATACAAAAAAAGCATCCGATAGAATGGATTGACATCAGGCCCAAAGTGGTCTTGGTGCCTTTTGCATCAAACACAGATGATCTATACTCAGAATGGAACATTGAAAGACACTACCTCTATGATACACATATTTACCCAAACAAGTTGTGCCAAATGCACAGGTTGTGTATCATTTTGCCACTTTGCTACAATCATTATTCTTTGCATAATGAAACAACACAAGCACCAACTAGCACACAAGATATCACATTACCTGGCCCTAGCATTTTTATATGTAAACTGTATTTTATATGAACACTCCAAGCAGCATAACCACTATATCGAGTGCTCTAGTGCCCACCCCCTTTCCCTAGACAGGAGCTATCTGTAGCAGACTCCATTCCCCTATGTACCCCCTGGTTTTTCTTCCAAAAGACTTGTGTGTGGTCCCTTGTTATGCCCCAGTGAATATGACCTCCCCTGGCTGTGAACCACAAATTAACGACCTAACACCTTCGCTTGAGTGCTTTCCCTGGGTGGCCGCCATTCATATAAACAAACGCACATGGTCCAGTGAATGGCTGCCATTTTGTCTCCCGAACGCATGCAGCAGTACTTGGTTATCCAATGCTTGAAACTGTTTTCGGCCTCGCGTTTCTGCGAATGCAGGAAAGGATGGGGGTTTAGTTACATTATATGATCATACATTGCATAAGCCTGCCACAACGTCAATGTACCCCATCTTTGGCAGGTCCTACAATGTACCTACACTTGGCAGGTCCTCCCTGTCACAGGTGCCTCATCCCAGGGCCCTATTTAGCCTTGTACTGCAGAGAGCCCCAGATGGAATTTTTTTCCCCAAGTAAGTGGTTAATCTCATAAGAGCAGACATTAGGCTGTTAGTGTAGGACCTGCCAAAGATGGGGTACATTGACGTTGTGGCAGGCTTATGCAATGTATGATCATATAATGTAACTAAACCCCCATTATTTTTGCCTAGATTAGGTGTTTTTAAAAAAAACAAAATCTTTCAACATTGAAGTTGCTGTTTAGTGGATAGGTGAGTGCGCTGGATCTTGTGTATTGTATTATTTGGCCCCCAGCAGCACCCCCATTTATGCATGTTCAGGTGAGTGCAGCCAACCCCCTCTTGCAGGAAAGGATGGTACCGCTTCCCGTCCCACTTCCCGACCACCTAGATGAACGGTGTTTCGGGAGATATATCTACCGAACAGTAGGAGCATTCGCTAGATAGCAGCCAGGGTGAGCGTTTGCCGGTGTTCACACAGGAACACTTGGCTTGACAATAACTTTTGTTCTACCAAAACAATCTGAGCAATTTTTGGATATGTTGTGCGCTCAGATTGGGGCTATTTAGAAATATGATTTTCGTGGGGTTCCTGTATTATTTTATGCATTTTTTTGGAAATTGTAAAATATGTATGCAAGTTTCTGTGTTTGAGAGACAATTGAGTTATCCTAATTTGAGCTCACTTATCGCCCTTGGGAAAGAAACCTGTGTAATTTTGACGGAGAAACCCCATGCTAGGGGCAATGCATAAAAGCCGTGTGTGGCAGGAATAAAATCAGTTGACTCCCAGAACTGTGTGTCGTCCAGTTACTGGGGGATTTTGTCTTGGATATTTTACTGCTTCTTCAGTTACAAGGATTATACAGCGGAAATACCTGCTGGAGCTCTGCTACACTATCATTAGCCCTGAGCTAAGCCCCACAATGCAGGGATAGCTTGTTGGCTGAGTGTGTCAGATTGAGAGCTAAAATATCTCCATAGAAATTAGTGAGGCAGGGAAAGGTGCCCGGCAAACCCCAGGTAACAAGTCAAAGTGCTCTAATACTATATGACACACCTGTTACTATAACCAGAACATTGTGCAGTAGTGATTATTATGGCTAAAGTGTAAGTTTACTTTTCAACATTGGATTATAGATAAGTTTAGGAACAATTGTTAATTATAAAAAAAAAAATCAAATAGCAAATAAAGTAATTGGAGGTGCTGATGCAATGCATGATACTAAAAAATGTAAATGAGTTCAGCTACTATCAATCAGTTCTGCGATATTCTGCTTGTATCATTTAAATTATTTTTATTTCTCAAATGTTTTATACAATCATATTTTGACACAAGTAAAATATACCAATTTTGGTTATTATGCAATTTATAGAAATTTTCATTTTGTTAATAAAAACGTTATTTTACTGATAACTAAACACGTTCATACCAACACCTTAAGTAGAAAGATGCTAATATACTAAACTACTATCTGTAAATTAGCAGTTTTTAGAAAAAAAAATAGATTTTGATATAATCTAAATCCTGCTTCTCAAAATTGCATTACAAAATGCTGCTGTAATTTCGTATTCGTTGTGACAGCCTTAAAGGCAAATGTGCATTGATCATGACAACCACACTTGTCTGCCTGAAAGTCTAGATAAAATCTTTTCAAAATCTGTCCATATGGCTCAATTAACTTTGAAATCATATACGTAATGTATCTGTGCAACCCATTTGTGTGGTTATTATCCTTTTGCAAGATGAAAAGGTTGTGATCAAAGCTACAGTCAAACTCTATTCTCTTATTTGTGCAGGAAACTTAAGGAGATATAAATCTTTATAATTGGTCTTCCCATTTCTTTAACTGTAAAGAAAAATATATATATAAAATAAGCTGGTCACTTTCATAGAGCAGTTAAATATTTATCATCGTTTTGTTGTTTTAAAATGCATGAAGCTTGTGATATCTGTTAGCATCACACATTCTCAACGCAAGACATTTGGAAGCAAATATAATTTGGGTCTTGCTAAAAAAAAATTATTGGTGGTTTCTTTCTTTAAATGAAAACTGACACTGTTTTTGTGTTGCGGAAAATAAACTACATAATATGCCCTGCATATGTAATTCTTTATTTTATATAATTTTTTTTATGAATATGTTTATAATTCTTTTGAGCGAATCTCCTGGCTATTACTTGCATTGTGTGGAAACCATTTTTAGCCTATGATGTAGATCCATGAATTCACACTAGTCGTTCATTACTTGCTTGGATTTTGGTCAGTTAAGCTGTGCTTCTGACCAAAGAGAATTTATAACTGTCCGTTCCCATAATAATGGGAGTAATGGCGAACCAAGAGAGAAGCACTGAAAACAGATATTTACTCATAAGTGTGCATTTCAAAATTATACAAAGAGACTATAAAATAATATTTTATTTTCAGTAATAAAAAAACATGTGGACAGTATTCCTTTAAATGGACACTAAAGTGGTAGGAATATAAAGCTATACTCCTAATGCCATAGTGTTCTCCTCTTTATTTAGCTTTTAGTCCCCCACTCAATGTAAGTGAAAATTGGTGGGAAAAAAGTTCAACTTCTTTTTCACAGGCCAAATTAACCCTCGAATCATACTAAATCAACAAACCTTTATTAACAGGTCACATTCAGGCAATTGCCCAATCACTCACTAGGATCATTCAAATTAAAAACAGCAAGTTATTTGATGTACAGCATAAGGGTAGACATGATCATAGAATCATAGAAACCTTTATGTTAATAACTAAACTATACCCTCCATCAAACTTATTAAAGCATTTGAAATATCCAAAGAGGGACATATTTGCTTTGGAGCCAGGAGTGTGGCAGGGGGAGAGGGAGAGGGGTGGGGGGTATGGGGGGCTGCTATTCCAAACCATGACCTATTGAGAGCCATTTGTGAAATGGAAACACAGTAATGTAGGATCACATAAAAGTGCTTTGTTTGTTCAAACTAATATTTAAACATATTCAGTGTGGACAAATTTCTGTAAGTATTATTGCGTCCTTTGTGCATATTTTATGCTAGTAAGAAGGAAAGAACAATTTCAGTTAAAAATTGAAAGAAAAAAAAAAGTATAATTCTCCCTTAAAATGGACACTTGTGTATTATTATTATTTATATAGCGCCATCAGATTCGTAGCGCTGTACAATGGGTGGACTAACAGACATGTAACTGTAACCAGACAACTGGACACACAGGGACAGAAGGGGTGGAGGGCCCTGCTCAATGAGCTTACATTCTAGAGGGAGTGGGGTATAGTGACACAAAGGGTAAAAGTAGGGGTACGAAGTAGGTTGTCAGAAAAGTATTCACTGAGGGCTTAATAGGTAATTTTTGACAGTTGCGGGGGTGGGGGGGAGAGAGATAAAAATCTGCTAATAGTTTAATTGGTATGCTTTCTTGAAGAAATGAGTTTTCAATAATTTTTTTGATTGAGTGGAGACTGGGTGAAAGTGTTACAGAGAAGTGAAGGGAGTTCCACAGAAGAGGTGCAGCCCTGGGGAAATCTTGGAGGCCAGCATCAGAGGTGGGAGTATGGACAGAGGATAGACGTAGGTCTTTGGCAGAGCATAGGGGCCTCGATGGGATGTACTTGTGTATTAGGGAGGATAGGTAGGTTGGAGCAGCATTATGTAGGGACTTGTAAGCAAGCACCAGAATTTGAGCCCTATATCTAACTGGAAACCAATGCAGGGACTGACAGAGAGGGGAGGCGTGGGAGGTGCGAGCGGACAGGAAAATGAGCCTCGCTGCTGCATTCATTATAGAGTGCGGTGGTGCAATCTGGGAACACCTAAGACCACTGAGAAGGGGATTGCAGTATTCAAGGCGAGAGAGAACAACAGCATTGGCCAGCACATTAGCCGCATCCAGCGTTAAATGATTTTGAGATGGAAGCAACAGGATTTGGGGATTGATTGGACATGAGGGGTGAAGGAGAGGTTGGTGTCAAAAAGAACACCCAGGCAGCGAGCCTGCGAGGTACAGGTGATGGTAGCGCCGCTGACTTGGAGGGAGACAGACAACACTTGAGGGAGGAAAGACCAGAAGTTCTGTTTTGGACAGGTTGAGTTTAAGGAAGTGAGCAGCCATCCAGTTTAAAAATCGCAGAGAGGCAGTCAGAGACACGAGTCAAGATGGGCAGAGAGAGATCAAGAGAGGACAGGTAGATTTGTGTGTCATCTGCATAGAAATTATAACGGAAGCCAAAGGAGCTGATGGGTTTACCAAAGGAGGCAGTATAGATAGAGAACAGTAGAAGACCAAGGACAGAACCTTGGGGGACGCCAACAGAGAGTGGTTGGGGGAAGAGGCAGAGTTAGAGAAACACTGAAAGAGCGCTGGGAGAGGTAGGAGGAGCACGAGAAGAGAGCAGTATCCCATGGACCAAAATTACGGAGAATGCGAAGAACCTGTTGGTGATCAACAGTGTCAAAGGCAGCAGAAAGATCAAGTAGAATTAGGATAGAGTAATGGCCACAAGATTTAGCAGCAATTAAATGGATACTTTGGTCACAGCCGTTTCGATAGAATGACCAGTGCGGAATCCAGAATGAAGGGGGTCAAGCAGAGAGTTGGATTTGAAAAAGTCAGTCAATCTGGTGTACACTACTCTCTCGAGGATCTTGGAGGCAAATGGCAGTAGTGAGATAGGGCGGTAGTTGGATGGGGAGTTGGGGTCAAGGTTGGGCTTTTTCAGAATCGGGGTTACAGTTGCATGTTTGAAGGGTGAGGGAAATGTGCCAGAGGAAAGGGAGAGATTGATAATTTTAGTGAGAGGAACAGCAAGAGAGGGAGATAAAGTGTGGATGAGATATGAGGGAATAGGATCGAGGGAACAGGTGGTGGGGCGTGAGGACTGGAGCAGAGCAGAAACCTCTTCTGCTGTGGCAGGTGCAAATGAGTGTACAATGGTGGAGGGAGTGGGGTTGGGTGATATATTGGTAGGGGAAGGAGAGAAATTCGAGATCTCTTCTCTGATTGTAGAGATCTTCTCAGTGAAGTGAGATGCAAAGTTTGTGGCGGACAAGGTGGCAGAAGGAGGGGGAGTAAAAGGGCGAAGAAGAGCATCAGTGTGAAATAGGTGTTTGGGTTGATGGGACAGTGTACTAATGAGGGTGTTTAAGTCATTTACTTTTGCAGCGGAAAGATCCAGGCTGTAGCAGAGCAGCATAAATTTATGGTGGGGGAAGTCAGATGCAAAGTGAGACTTTCTCCAGCAGCGTTCAGCAGTTCTGGAACATTTTTGGAGGTAATGGGTCAGCTTGGTGTGCCAGGGTTGTAATTGGGGGTGCTTGCTGCGTTTAATTGTAGGAAGTGCCATGATGTCGAGAGGAGAGAGTTGAGCTGTAGAGTGAGGTTGCAGAGTTAAGGCAAATTAGATTTGAGATGGGTAAAATGAAAGTTTGGTGGAGAAATGCTGGAGATCAAGGCAGTTGAGGTTTCTGCGAGATTGGAGAGTTGAGGGTGGTGAAATTTGGGTATGGGGTATGCTGATATCAAATGTTAGCATATGGTGGTCAGACAAAGGAAATGGAACAATGGAGAGATTAGCGGTGGTACAGAGATTGGTGAAGATGAGGTCAAGAGTGTTTCCTGCTGTATCAATTGCTGAAGTAGACAACTGCGTGAGGCCAAAGGAGGAGATTACAGAGAGCAGACGGGAGGCATCAGGGCAGTTGAGGTTGTTGATTGGGATGTTAAAGTTTCCAAGTATGAGGGAGTGCTAGAGGAGAGTAAGTGGGGTAGCCAGGAAGAAAAGTGTTCAATGAATAGTCTAGGACAGTGATGGCGAACCTATGACACACGTGCCACAGGTGGTACGCTAGACCCTCTCTGTGGGCACGCGGCCATAGGTCGCCGGGAGAGGGGGCCGCTGGTTGTCTGCAGAGTAGGCACCTGCCTGCCCGAAACGGCAGGCGTCTACTCTGCTTCAGGGTCGGGAGGCAGGGGGAGGGCTTTAGGAAGCAGCTCTCCTATCCTCCTGCGAGCAAGCTGTGTGGTGCGTTGCCGCGCATTACCATGGCAACGCTCCACACAGCATCGCACAGGAGGACAGGGGAGCTGCTTTCTACAATACTTACCACCACCGGACCACCAGGGATGGCTGTGTTCCCCCTCCTTCACCAAAGGTAAGAGGAAGGGAGGGGGGGATACAGAGTTAATATAACATTTTTTTTTTAAATGTATCTTTACCCTTACCACACACAGCACAGCACCCCTACCCCCCATACAGCACCCCTACCCCCTACACAGCACCCCTACCGCCCCTACACAGCACCACTACCCCCACACAGCACCTCTACCCCCCTACACAGCCCCTACCCCCAAGCACAGCACCCTTACCCCCACACAGCACACCTACCCCCACACACCTACCCCCACACTTCCTACACCCCTACCCCCCAAGCACAGCACCCTTTCCCCCCACAGCACAGCACCCCTACTCCCCACAGCACAGCACCCCTCAATGCAGTATGTATGTGTGTATTCAGCAGTCTGTGTGTGTATGTATTCAGCAAATTGTGTGTAATCAGCAGTCTGTGTGTGTGTGTGTGTGTGTGTGTGTGTGTGTATTCAGCAGTCTGTGTGTGTATATTCAGTAGTCTGTGTGTGTGTGTATTCAGCATTCTGTGAGTGTGTGTACTCAGCAGTCTGTGAGTGTGTGCACTCAGCAGTGTGTGTGTATTCAGCAGTCTGTGTGTGCGTGTGTATGTATTCAGCAGTCTGTGAGTGTGTGTACTCAGCAGTCTGTGAGTGTGTGTACTCAACAGTCTGTGAGTTTGTGTACTCAGCAGTCTGTGTGTGTGTGTGTACTAAGCAGTGTATGTTTCCAGCAGACTGTGTGTGTGTATTCAGCAGTGTATATATTCAGCAGTCTGTGTGTGTGTGTATTCAGCAGTCTGTATGTATGTATTCAGCAGTCTGTGTGTATGTATTCAGCAGTCTGTGTGTGTGTGTATTCAGCAGTCTGTGTGTGTGTATTCAGCAGTCTGTGTGTGTGTGTGTGTATTCAGCAGTCTGTGTGTGTGTGTGTGTGTGTGTATTCAGCAGTCTGTGTGTGTGTATTCAGCAGACTGTGTGTGGGTGTATTCAGCAGTCTTTGTGTGTGTGTGTGTGTTTGTATTCAGCAGACTGTGTGTGGGTGTATTCAGCAATCTGTGAGTGTGTATGCAATCAGCAGTCTGTGTGTACTCAGCAGTGTGTGTATGTATTCAGCAGTCTGTGTGTGTGTACTCAGCAGTGTATGTATTCAGCAGACTGTGTGTATTCAGCAGTGTATGTATTCAGCAGTTTGTGTGTGTGTATGTATTCAGCAGTCTGTTTGTACTCAGCAGTATGTGTGTATGTATTCAGCAGTCTGTGTGTGTGTACTCAGCAGTGTATGTATTCAGCAGTCTGTGTGTGTGTGTTTATTCAGCAGTCTCTGTGTACTCAGTGTGTGTGTACTCAGCAGTCTGTGTGTCTGTATGTATTAAGCAGTGTATGTTTTCAGCAGACTGTGTGTGTATTCAGCAGTGTATGTATTCAGCAGTCTGTGTGTGTGTATTCAGCAGTCTATCTGTGTGTATGTATTCAGCAGTCTGTGTGTGTGTATTTATTCAGGAGACTGTGTGTACTCAGCAGTGTGTGTATTCAGCAGTCTGTGTGTACTCAGCAGTCTGTGTGTGTGTATTCAGCAGTCTGTGTGTGTGTATTCAGCAGTCTGTGTGTGTGTGTGTGTGTGTATTCAGCAGACTGTGTGTGGGTGTATTCAGCAGTCTGTGTGTGTGTATGTGTGTGTGTGTGTGTGTTTGTATTCAGCAGACTGTGTGTGGGTGTATTCAGCAGTCTGTGAGTGTGTATGCATTCAGCAGTCTGTGTTCTCAGCAGTGTGTGTGTATGTATTCAGCAGTCTCCGTGTGTGTGTGTATTCAGCAGTATCTGTGTAGTCACCAGTGTGTGTATTCAGCAGTCTGTGTGTGTGTGTATGTACTCAGCAGTCTGTGTGTGCGTGTGTGTGTACTCAGCAGTGTATGTATTCAGCAGACTGTGTGTGTGTATTCAGCAGTGTATGTATTTAGCAGCCTGTGTGTATTCAGCAGTCTGTCTCTATGTGTATTCAGCAATCTGTCTGTATGTGTATTTAGTGGACGGTGTGTGTGTGTGTATTTAGCGGACGGTGTGTGTATGTATTTAGCGGACGGTGTGTGTATGTATTTAGCGGACGGTGTGTGTACGTATTTAGCAGCTGGTGTGTGAATGTGTTCAGCAGTCTGTGTGTATGTATTGCATTTGTTGGAGATACTAATAAATATAAGCTTAATTTTATCTATTTATATCATAATTTAAAATTTGTATCATTGAACTCTCTGTTGTGTTAAAACAAAAGTTTTTAATTAGTTCGGACAACTGTACGAATAGTTTTTTTCTAAACTTAAACCTCAGTATTCAGGTTTAACCCCTTAAGGACACATGACATGTGTGACATGTCATGATTCCCTTTTATTCCAGAAGTTTGGCGTTAATTGCCATGTTGGCACTTTGAGGAAACAAAAAGTTGGCATGTATTGTGGTTTGGGCACTCGGGCTCAAAAAGGTTCGCCATTACTGGTCTAGGATGACCGGGGGGGGGGTGATAGATGATGGCAATTCTTAAAGGAGTGGGCTTAAAAAGGCGGACAGTGTGAACTTAGTAAAGGAACTGGCAGGGGCAGGGAGGTTAGGTTGAAAGGTACATTAAGGGAAGAGAAGGATGCCTACACTGCATCCTTTACAGTCGAGTCTGGGAGTGGGGGAGAATTGCAGTCCACTGAAACATAAAGAAGTGAGAGTAGCGGTGTCAGAGGGGGACAGCCAGGTCTCAGTGAGTGCGAATAGCGTGAGTTAGAGATGACAAGGTCGTGTCATTGTGTATTAAGCTACAATACCTGGCATGTGTAGTCAGTACATATTGCCTGATATTTATTTTTTCCTTTCTTTTTTTTTATTACATTCTGCTCTCCACTGACACACTCGTTTACGTTTTGTTTTACCTATACAATGCAGAGTATTTCTGACATTTCAACTCCTGCCTAACGTCCAATCTTTCAAACATGTTACAATTTAAATGCTTGTATGTTACACTATGTGCAACAAAAATAAAGATTGTAAAAAAATGGACACTTATGGGGTATCAGGGGTAATTAGGTCAAGTAAAAAGTACCTGAGCATTTTACACCACAGATGGCAAATTTTCTATCTGACCTAGTTGGTAAAGCTTTAATTTATTAGACAGCGGTTATAGAAATACATTTGCAAACAATAGGGATTGCACAGGTTATGGTTGCTACTGGACCCCCTTAACCTAGTGACCTCTGGTTGGTAGCAAAAGAGACTTCCATATGTCTATGCGTGTATGATATTAAGCTTCTCAATATGCGAGCATTGTTGTACATTTTCATATATGAATATACCAATGTATCCCAGTCTTAGTTATCACACATTTTTTGTCATTGGGAAAAGATGGAACATGGTTATTATTTTTTGTAAATGCAGGAAGCAAAGTTGCAGACTCTATGATAACTGTAGGCAACAAACATCAAAATATCACTACCAAGAATTTCCAATAAGGCATTTGCTCTGGCTACCCCGACTATAAGGATTTTAATCAGTTTATGATCAGTTTGACTTCTTACCTGTGGAGACACTGTGTGCTGCTCACTTTGCTCCTACTTAAAGGACCACTATAACAAATTCGTTTTCCTGGCACTACAGTGCCCTGAGGGTGCCCCCACCCTCAGGGTTCCACTCCCGCCGGGCTGAAAGGGGAGGAACGGGATTAAACACTCACCTTTCTCCAGCGCCGGGCTCCCTCGGCGCTGGGGACTCTCCCCCTCCTTCGGTCGTCATCGGCTAAATGAGCATGCGCGGCAAGAGCCACGCGCACATTCAGCCAGTCCATAGGAAAGCATTCTCAATGCTTTCCTATCCTATGGATGCTGGCGTCTTCTCACTGTGAGAAGCGCAGAAGCGCCTCTAGCGGCTGTCAATGAGACAGCCACTAGAGGCTGGATTAACCAACCGCAATTGTGGAACGACCTCCCGCACACATTAAAATCTTCCCCAAGCCTAGAGTCCTTTAAGAGATCCCTCTCTACATAACTCAAAACAGAATGCACGTGTCATGGGTGATTATATATTTCCTACCTGTTCTATGGTAAATTGTGTATATATTGTGTATTAATATTGTTTTTGTATTTGTATTGTATTTGTATTTTATTGTACCCTAATGTAACAATGCAATGTTTTGTGGACCCAGGACATACTTGAAAACGAGAGAAATCTCAATGTATCTTTCCTGGTAAAATATTGTATAAATAAATAACCCATATGTAAACATAGCAGTTTCTCTGAAACTGCTATGTTTACAGGAGGCAGGGTTAATCCTAGATGGACCTGGCACACAAACCACTTCATTGAGCTGAAGTGGTCTGGGTGCCTATAGTGGTCCTTTAAGCTTTAGTGCACTCCACTGCTCTTTCTACCTGCATTATTTTCAATAATAATAAGAACAAAGTATTTAATCAGGAAAGGTACCAAATGTTCTCTGATTCCATGTACGTCCTGGGGATGTTACCATTACCCAATTTAATGGTACTCATTTTATCTACCTCAGGAGGATGAAGGTCTGAGTTAACCCTGCTGGGGAATTGAACCTGCTACCCCGCATTAGCCCAATGAGCTGGTTTAGTGCCAAAGGTAACACTGTGAAGCTATGAAGCTTGTATAATGTTCATTAATTTACTAAGGCAAATGAAAGAAAAATTCATTTATTCAATTTTTGTCTAGCACCTTGTACTGAAATGCACAACTCTCTGTCCCTTTTTGGGATGCATATTAAAAGGAAATTAAGGGTTTGGAAATCCTGTGCCCCCAAACCTTCCCTGTTTTAAAAGGGGCAAATCGACAATATTTTCATTGCAGGGTTTAGATGTCTCCAGTGTCTGTCACTCAGCCAGCCACTAGTGGCACGTTTGTGTTGCTTTAATAATAGCAGGATTTTAGGGGACTTTTCACACCCTTCCAGGTAATGAATTTGCTAAGTGTCTTACGTTTACATTAAGGGTTGATAAGTATTTTTTTGGAAGAATTGAGACCGCTTAAACTGTGTAACATGAGTTATAGGGCTCTTTTTTTTTACTGGTCTGATTATGGAAAAGGCATTGTTGAATAGTATCAAAGTTTTAGAATGGTTGAATTTTGATCAATTTGACACTGTTAAAAGCTAACGGATCACTGATAGCAGAGTAAAACTCTTCTATTTCTATCAGACCGTATGATTGGTGCATCACAGCATTTTGATGATATAAGTCGTAAAAAAACTAGTGAGCTTGTTGCTTTAATAGTAGGATACCAGAGCACAGGACATAGATGCATGCATAATACCTTATCAATGTTCAAAACAACAGGGATCATAATCTAAGAACTTAACATAGGAAAATGAAGCCAACTCATCAACAGATACATAACATGCCATGCCATATTTTGTCTTAACTGTATAAAATACATAAAGTCAATAAATACACATTCCCAATTTTCATGTGCATGCAGTAAGTTGTATAAAACATCATATTCAATGGCGCTCTTATAGAGAGTTAATATGTGTATGTTGTTCAGTAGAACCGTGGAAATCGAACGCCCCCTTACCTGAACAATTCGGTAGTCAAACATAAAATTTGAGAAAAAATGTCTCGGTAATGGAACAAAACCTCACTACCCAAAGAAATCACACGGCATTAACCTTGTTGGTACCTCACTGGTTGATATTATGCATCGCCGCTAGCGCTACACAAAGCAAGCAGAGCTCCATTCTGTCAGCAAACAGCTCCATTCTATCAGCAAACAGCTCCATTCTATCAGTAAACAGAGCTGACAGGTAAAGTGAAGTTACATTTTTATTTCATTTACATTATATAATTTTTAAGTATGATTTTATGCATGTAAGTTAATATTAACCAGTAAAATTTGAGCTAAAATGCTCTAATTTGGATATTCTGAAACAGATTATTCTAATTTACATTAAATCTTATGGGAAATTTTGATTCGGTTTTCGAACAAATCAAATCTCAAACAGCCTTCACGAATAGATTAAGTTCAAATTCCGAGGTTCCACTCTATAATATTTCCTATTGATGTTTGAACGACTGATGTAGCATATCCATGTGACTCAGGTGTAGCTTATATCCCAGTGTACACATGTAACTGAAAGAAAGTCCCTAGAAAATTGGAAGATTGCATCTGAATTATTTTAATATATTTCAGAACTTAGAAACTCCTTTAAGAAAAAGGACAGCAAGATCCACTTTTTAGAACCCCACTCAATTCTGCATCAAAGGACAACCCCCTAAAAATGCCCCTGGCCCCCCAAGGAAGTAAAATACTTATTCTAGAAAGATATGTTGAAACATACTGGTTTTCCCTGAAAATAAGACCAGGTCTTGTATTAATTTTTAAACCCCCAAAAATGCACTAGTGCTTATTTTCGTGTAGCAAGCATGTGCAAGAAATTCCCCCGAACATAGACCAGTTCACTAGGGCATGAAATCCCGTGAATCTATGTTCGGGGAAAGTTGCTGAAACATTAAACTTTGTAACATGTGTTATTTTTTTACTGATCTGATTATGGAAAAAGGCATTTTTGAATAGTATCAATATTTTAGAATTTTTGAATTGTGAGCCATGCTAATGGCTCATCGACAGGAATTTACATTTAAGTAAATGTTAAACAAGAGAGAGTGCTGAGAAAAAGATCTGAAAACTTCAAGTCAAGAACACTATACTACATCGTCTATGATTTTGATTTCTTTTTTTTTTTGTTTGCTAAAAAAACATTGCAGGTTCATTGCTGGTTCCACCAATGTGGTTTAGAATATTAAAATAGATCAGCCTTGAAAAATGCTATGTAGCTACAATGATCTCATACACAAGCCCTGCCAAAACACCTCTCAGTATTTTAGAGAGGATGAAAGCTGTTAGACTGTGAAACATTACAGGAGATTTTGCCCTGATAGGTCTATAATACATGAATAATTGAATAAACCCTAACCTTTCATGGTTACTAACAGTATATGATAGTCTGACTACAAATGCTGATCTCTGCAAAAGCTTTTTGTTTTGACATCCACTCCTTTTTATATTGTTATACTGAAAAAGTGTAAGATATTTGTTTGCTGAAATGCTTTGGGTTTGTATATTTGACCTGTTTTAATCGTTAAAAAAATACAGTCTAAAGTATGCACTTTTAGTATGAAGGAGCCCATAAGTTGCCCTATTAAAGGGATATACTAAGTATCCTGTATATCCCCTGTATATCCTGGCTCCCCAAAATGGGTTAGATGGTGAGTGCATGTTCATATGGTGTGACTACGGCTCCACAATGAACTGTGGACCTGCTAGTAGGTGTAATGTCCCAGAATATGCTTGGGGTATGTGTCTATGTTAGGCAGTGAACCAGCTGTTTGCATGTAGCCTGTGTAGTAGCGGATGCTGCTTCTCTAGTGTCTAGCGTACATGGTATAAGATAAGCAGGGACACAGCATGACGACAGGAAAGAACAAAAACAAATTAAATTAAGATAGCATGGTGTTCACTGTAAGTATAAACCTATGTGGGATGGAAAGTTCAACTTAACCGATGCCCCGGCTTGGTGGCTGGCCAAAGGGGGTGGGCAGTGTCATCAGGCAGAGTCCGTGCAAGTCCTCCCCACAGCCCCAGGCCGTCATGAAGGCCTGCATCCTAGTACCACGAACTTGGTTGCTCATAGAGGAGGCCTAATTCTGCCCTTGTAGGGGATGGCGGTGGATCTTGCTGGGCTGTCTCCACCATCGGCGCAGGATCCCCTGCGTCTGTGGCTAATGCACCAGGAGTATATCCCTGTTGGTCTTCAACCCGGGCGGAACAGGAGTGTGAGTCTGCAACGCTGTAATGGAAGGAGCGCCCAGGGGGGGTCCACTCTTCTCCCGATCCTCCGTGCTCCACCCCTTAATTGGAGCCTTTGGCTGATGGCTTGGCCCAGAATTTGTTGAAAGTCCCAGCCAGGTGTTGCAGTGTTAGCTCACGGGCGCTCAGTGCATGCATGGCAGGTCTCTGTGCACGTGGCAGCCACTTGTTTGCCATCTTGAGGTGTTCATCCAGAATCTGCATAAAGGGGGGTGCTGGAAAGCGATGGCAGGTAGCGATGTTTACCAGTGGGGACCGGGATAACCCCTTCTAGTCCGGGGGGAGGGCGGAGACAGCAAAGCGGTGGTCGGAGAACTGGGAGAGCGGCCGTCTCACCCCAGCTCAAGCTTAGGTAGGCCTCAAGCCTCGGGGGGCCGCTAATTTCAATGCTGCACAGGGTCAAAGAAGGTATCCCCATGTGCACAGTCGTCAGCTTAACAGAGTGGGTACCAGTCTGGGTCGGTTTAGGCGTGTGGCCCGCAGCTAAACCCAGTTTTCTGGAACGGTTGCAGGAGCTCAGACTAAACACGTCTGATCCGATCGGCAGGCAAGCTCCGCCTCCCCCCCCCCCGAATTTAATTTTAATCATACACAGGAGGTTGTTAGGGCAAGTACTAGAGATGGAGGTAAGAACTTATAAATGACCAGATTTTACTAATTACATGACGTAAAGTCATGATTTTATTGAGGACACAGAGGCGAGTATTAACATTCTAGCAAAATCAACCAATGGGATCACTCCTTTTTCCATGTACTCTCATGCGACCTAAGCCACTCCCTCTTTCTTGATGATGCCGAAGCCGGAAAAAAAATCAACAATAGACGACTAACATGAACAACTGCTTCGACACAACCAAGATTCCAACTTCCGAAAGATGCGAAAACGTGATCTGCTGATATAGGGTACTAGGGAGCATTCTCCATTGTAACCAAGAGAAGAAAAATTAGATCCCGATTGACCATTGCAAGGTTTAGGCTGTAGGAGACAGAGAAACATGTGGTAAAATATGTTCAAATACTGCTGTCACACATTTGTAACTGTGACAATTTGAAATTTTATCAAGTTGAACATGTCACCTTGAGTTCAGCAAAGAAATAACTCATTCTAAATATTCAGCAACCCACATTAAAGTCCAGACAAATCATACATGTCATCGAAAATGGGTGGGAAGACAAGGTGTACGACTTACCTGTCTTTGGGTGGGCTAATACTCGCCTCTGTGTCCTTAATAAAATCATGACTTTACGTCATGTAATTAGTAAAATCTGGTAATTTTATTAAAGGACACGGAAGCTCATATTAGGCTAGTTTAAAGCTGTGAGATAACCATAGAAGAAATGTGTTCTGCTGGACGAAAGTAGTACTCTTTGAATGTTGATTCTCTGTAGACTGATGAGCTCCGTAGACTGTGTCGGTGTTAGCAGCTAACATCCATTTCACCCAGCGTGATATTAAACAAAACACCCTTTGGAGTAAATGAACGTGCGTCGATATCCAGAGCTCGGACGTCCGACACCCTTTTATAGGAAATTAAACACAGGAGCATAGCCAATTTTGCAGACACTTGTTTGAGCGTAAGGTCTAAGTTCACAGGCCAATCTTCCAATAGACAAAGTACCAGATTGATGTCCCATAAAGCCGTGTATCGGGGGTGCGGTGGACGTGCGAATCTAATGCCTCATAGAAGACGACAAACCAGCAAGTGTTTCCCAGCCGGGAAGCCATCCAATCCGCTGTGACCAGCTGAGGTCGCTGATCTATACACGTTTATCGTGCGGTAGGCCAAGCCTTGGTCATACAGGGCGGTAAGGAAACTCCAGATGTGGTTTATAGAAGCACGTATGGGATCCACGTGTTTTTCCAGGCACCAACCACTCCATGTGTTCCAGAAATGGGTGTAGGATCTTCGTGTTCCTGGAGCCCAAGCACCTGCCAATAAGTCAAGAGTTGCTTATGAAACGCCCGGCATGACCCCAGAGAGGAGAAACCCATTAGTCTGGAGTGTCCCTGAACCAGAATGGGGTGAGAGTTCCCATCGGGATCTGATAGTAGGTCCATGGATCCTGGAATTAGGCTGGGGAGGTCGATAGATATTTCCATGAGCGAAAGGAACCAAGGCTGTGCCGTCCAGAATGGTGTTATCAAAACCAGTGACGTTCGGGAACGTTGTAGATGTAGGAGTGTCTGAGCTATTAGAGAGAAGGGAGAAAAAGCATATATCTGTCCGGCCAGGGTTGCAGGAAGGCGTCCACCGCTATGGCTTCTGGGTCCAGTCTCCAGCTGAAGAATGAGGGAAGTTGAGAATTCAATCTGGAGGCGAAGAGGTCCATGTGTATTGGGCCCCAGAGTTGTTGGAGCCGCAAGAATATTGTGCAGTTCAGTCGCCAGGCACTGTTGTCCTTTAGATGCCTGGAATTCCAATCCGCTACGATGTTGGATAATCCCCGAAGGTAGTCCTATTGTACTGATATGTTGTGATTCAGGGAGAAGTACCAAAACTCTTTTGCCAGGTTCATGAGTATCGTGGTTGATGTATCAGATGGCCGAGATATTGTCCATGCGTAGTAGGATGGAGCAATTGGTTGTGTCTCCGAGGAGGCTCTGCAGGGCGAACGACCCCGCTAGGAGTTCCAGGCCATTGATGTGAAGCTCCTTTTCCTGTGAGGACCATTTTCCACCTGTAGAGGTGGGACCATAACAAGCACCCCAGCTGAGTCTGCTTGCGTCGGATTCTATGATGAGATCCGGGGTGGTTCCGAAGATTGCTCTGCTGTTCCATGTTTCCATGTGTTGAAGCCCCCAGGCCAGTTCCTCTTTTGCTGAGCAATCTAGTGGAACAGAGTCTGAATAAGACTGACCCAAGTGTAAGTGTGTGGCTTTGAGTTGTTGCAGGGATCTGTAGTGGAGGGGTCCTGGAAAAATCACCTGTATCGAGGCTGAGAGAAGGGTGAGAAGTTGTCGCAGGGTCAAGACCGGTCGTGCAAGCGTCCGCTGGATTTCCTTCTTGATGAGTTTTACTTTTGTGGTAGGTAAACTGAGCATTCTGTGAATTGCATCTATATTGAATCCCAAAAACTCTATGGTGTGGGAAGGATGCAGGATTGATTTCTCCCAGTTGATTAGGAAACCTAGGTTTTGAAGGAGGGACAGCGTCCAGGAGAGATGTTGACTCAGTAACTGAGTGTCGTGGGCCATGATTAGCATGTCATCGAGGTATATGATCATACGGACACCCCTGCTGCATAGGAGGGCGACCACCGGCTTCAGCAACTTGGTGAAACACCACGGGGCTGAAGACCGGCCGAACGGGAGACATCAAAAACGCCACATAGTCTTTTCCCATTGGAATTGAAGGAGGTGTTGACACTCTTTGGTGATCGGAATCGTGAGGTACACATCCTGGAGATCAAGTTTGACCATCCAATCTCCCAGCCTTAGGAGGTCCCGAAGGCAGTGTATCCCTTCCATCTTGAAATGATTGTATGTGACAAAGGCATTGAGGGGTCGAAGATTGATTACCGGTCTCATAGCCCCACCTCTCTTGGGTACCAGGAATATGTTGCTTAGGAAACCGGGAGCAGTAGACGGAACTTGGTAGATCGCACCTTTCTCTTTTAATATGCAAATCTCTTCTGATACTAGGCCTTTGTCTCGTAGGGAAAAAAACATTCCGTTGTGGTAGTGAGAATTGGATTGGACGTTGTACAAATTCTATGTGATAACCTAATATGGTCTCTAGGACCCAAACATCTGATGTTTGTGCCATGCCTCAAGAAAATGGGATAATCTGCCCCTCACATATGATAGAGAAAGGGTGTGTGATGGAAAGTAACTCACCATAAGGCCGTCGGCCATAGCAGGATCCCCTGGTTCCACAGGGTTGCCACGACCTGCCCCTGGTCGGGAAGAATGGTGAAGGTACTCTGGATTCTGGTGGTTGTTGAACCTTGTTGGGATGGAGCCTCGGTAGCCTCGTGGCCTTATCTATGGGATTCCTAACCCTAGTTGCAATGTATTTGGCCAGTGGGGTACCAGTCAGCCGAGCGAGGGTTATGCAGGGCATCAGGGTCCTTGAGGGTCCAAGACGGCGGCTTTGTCCGCCTCCTGCCCAGCCTCGATAGCCGGCATCGCAGTCACACTGCGTTCGGGGGAAGCGTCCTCTGAGTAAACTGGGTCGAAGGCATCCGACCCGTCTGAAACCTCCTCCGAGTCCGAATAAGAGTCGGACGAATCAGGCAGGGCTTTTTCCCTCTTCCAAATCCGCACTGTTTTTGCCCGGTGGGTGGCTCTTTTACGTGGGAGCACCATGTCCTCAGTATCAACAGGGCCCAACCTGTCCGTCAAATCGTTTTTTTTGGAGGCAATATGTGTCACATGGTGAGATTTGCTCGAAGCCTTGTGGCCGCTAGGAACCATCGGCTTATTATCAGCGGCTGTAGGCCCGGCCTGATGCCATGATAGCGGAGGAGATGGCCCATGGCAGTGTAAATGGCCTGGGTAATGTATTTGCTCATGGTAGCATCCAGGAGCGAGTGGAACTCTTCTGAGTTCATGTGTTCCTGGGACGCTTCATTTACCCCACCAGGGATGGTAGGACCTGCGGACACAGCGGCTATGCAGTGTCTGCTGGGTTTAGCAGAGGCATTAGGAGCACTAGCCTGCATTTCAGAAGGGGCTTGCATAGTGGTTATGGTACTAGGAAGAGTCACCACAGAGGGCAGTCAGGGGTTAATCCTGACAGTATAGTGTAGCTAGGGTTGGGTTAGGGAGGAAAATCTAGAGCCAGCTGATGAAGGGCAGCTTGCAAACAGGGGGCAGCACCAGATTAACTGAAAACCCAGAACTAAAATGATCAGGTAATATAAATGGGCAACACAAATTAATATGTTAGCTTACCGAGTGTTCCCTCAGGAATGGCCCCTGGGGAACACCGGTATGCTGCCTGACAACCCAGCCAATCAGCTTGCGCCCCTCCCTGAATGAGCGGCGCGAGCATCGGAAAAAGCACAGCACATTTGCCAATCACAAGATGGCTGCCACGATGACCGGGAGTGAACCGCGTATGCGCAGGCGGCACTGATAGCAGTTTTTACCGCGATCCGGAGGGTGGCCGGGGGGTTCGTTATGTAGGGAGAGGAGGGGGGAGTATCTTGGAGCTTATAAACAACCTGAATAGCAGTGGAAAGGGTTTGCCCCAAGGGAGGGGCAAGGAACCCTGTAATGGAAAATCTAAGTAACAGCATACAAAATCATACAAATATAGACCAATACAGTAAAATAATGTACAAATAACCTAGTAAAATTTGCAAATTACAACACAAATCTGCAGAGTAAAAAATTATGAGGGACGTAGCTGAGGCAGCAGCAAAGAAAGAGGGAATGGCTTAGGTCACATGAGAGTACATGGAACAAGGACTGATCCCATTGATTGAATATATTAGAATGTTAAATGGTTGTAAGGGGTATTTGTTTTGTTTTTTATATCAATACATTAATATCATTTCTTTCCTGCTGAGGAATAAAGATAGAGATAATCCTAATATGAGCCTCCGTGTCCTTTAATAAAATTAAACACACTGTACAATACGGGAAGTCTAAAAATATAACCTGTAATTCAGGGGGTGTATAGGGATGCTGTGTGATTCCTAGCCAGGTTAAGTGAGGCTATGGGTGCATTAACAATTTTATTGAATTCCTAAATTGCAGAGAATTTAGAAGTGAGACTTCAGGGGCATAATCTATACAACAAAACCATTTAATGACGCTAAACTTGTTTTTGAGCTTAAAGTGTCCTTTTAACTGAATAATGCATGCTGGAGTTGACATTCATTTTCATGTGTAGGTAAAGCATTAACCTGCTTTCATTTTGGATTTGACCCAAAAAGTCACAATATCCTTAACCTTGTGGAAGTGGGAGCTATTTATAGCCCCTTTACATTAATAGCTTAGTTATACAATACAAACGGATCAAGTTATGTATTGTATAACTTATGTGAGTAAATAAAAAACTAGCAAACAAACTATACATGAAATAGTTTTATTCTATATTTGTAACAGCAATGCATAGTTTGTAACCACACTATTTTCTAATCAACCTATGGCAGCATCATTAAAGGGGTACTATAGGCACGAAGACCACTTCGTCTCATTGATGTGGTCTTATTGCAGTTTCCCTGTTCTCCTTAGTCCTGCAATTTAAAACAATGCAATTATTGACAAACTCTGTTAGACAGCCTCTAGAGATGCTACCAGGAGTTTACCAGACTCTGGGTCTCCTAAATCAGTGTTTCCCAACCCAGTCCTCAAGGCACACCTACCAGTCCAGGATTTAGGGATTACCCAGTTGTGTCTAAGGTGTTTTTTTTCTTCTTTGTAAAAACACCTTAGACACAACTGGGTAATCCCTAAATCCTGGACTGGTAGGTGTGCCTTGAGGACTGGGTTGGGAAACACTGCCCTAAATGATGCTTGAGATGCTCACACTCTCCATGAGGACATTCAGCGTCAGTAAAATCCCAATAAAAAACATTGAGACAATGCTTTCTTATTGGGAGGGCCTAATGCGCTTACCGCACAGGCGCATAAGATCTCCTTGTTGGAAGAGGTGAAGCACATACCTAGTGCCGAGGGACATTGGCGCTGGAATCTAGTGAGTAAATAGAGGGGATTTTATCCCTACATGTATCGGGGAGGGGAATAGTTGTATTCTTAACACTATAAAATGTGTTCCTCTGCGGAAAAAACTTTCCAATCCTTTTGCTGTGAGAGGAAAAAAACTCCTGTTTGGGAGTGGACAGTACTATTCATACCGACTTCAGTTCTCTTTAGTTAATGGTGCCATATTTTTAATCAGGAAAAGAAAATGATCATAAGTACTGAAAATGAAAAAATAAATTCATTAGAAGAGGCAGTATATGAAATCCCATTATTTTCTGTGGAAGGGCTGAGCATATTCACTACCCCATAATACCCACAAAAGATGTCAGCAATTTTATTCATGAACAAATATAAATGAAATTGCTGCTCAAGACAAAAAGTGAGTGGCACAATTCTATTAACTTAGCAATTGTCTTATTTATTTTTCCTGAATGACTTGAGCAAAAAGGTATTTTTATATCCCACAAAGCTATGTATGATCTTGTCAGAGATGTTGGGTACTTGAATGGCATTTATTCAGCATACAAGAACTTGTATGGGTAATGCTAAGCATAGTAATCACCTCTGGCATATTTGAGTGAGGATGCTCTTAAATTTGCAGAAATGTTTGTAAACCAATCCAGTTATTAGTATCCAGGAGAATAAAACCAGTAACAGGAGAGTTTCTTGTGTCATAATATTTACAAGCTGAAAATGTTGTTATGGATGTTGGAGTGTATAATATTTATATAATTCTAACTCTAATCACATACTATTTTTGTGACAAAAAGTTTAAAAGGGCATGTCAGGCACAATGTTTTGAGTATGCAAAATTAAGTCACTATGAGTAGGTGTAGCGGATGGCACTGGGCTGCCAGGCTGCTGTGCTGGAGTTTGGCGCTGCAGCCTTTTGACTTTAACATCCAGTACCGCCCGGGCAAACAGAATGGGAACGCTGACGGGTTGTCAAGACAAACCGACCTAGAGAAATGATCTGTGAGCCTACCCGGACATCCCCAAGCCGATCCGTGTTGGATCAGACTGTGTATGCCGGTTTGTGGGCAAGGGGGAGCAGTGTAGCGGATGGCACTGGGCTGTCCTGAGAATTACATGTGTTTGAATGCATTCGTGTAAAACAGCAAAGTTATATGTGTTAACTGTATTGTATTCATCTGAATGTTAGGTAGTTTCATTCCCTTAGTTTGTTCGAATGAAACTACCGAACAGTCAGACCTCCCCTGTGTGGAGTGTGCTTTCAATTACCCGTTGCAACATTGTTGCGAACGGGTAATTGACAAGCTGAGTAGCCGTCCTTTGTTCTCGGGGTGGCCGCCATTCGGGAAACGAACACGTGGCGGCGGCCATTTTAAAACTCCCGAACAGCGGTGTTTTGCTGTCGAGTATCTGGAACTCAAATCGGGCACTCAACTAGGCGAACACCGCTGAGACCTCCACAAACCCGGTCCGTTCGGTTCCAAACTACCGAATGGCCCCTCGTTCGGTAGATAGAAACAACAGAACGAGGGGATTCAGGCGAACCCTACCTAGTCTCTGTAACTAGAGTCTTTCGTAAGTTTATTCCCTTACTCCAGGACCGACCGCAGGGCCCCATCGCATGGAACCCCATTCGGCTGTTCACTCCAGTGCGGTCGGTCATTTTATTCCCTCTATAAATTTCCCGAACCCCTGGTCTGATCTGGGTGATTTTTGGATATGTTGTTCACCCAGATCAGGGCTACCAGGGGATGTATAATTTAAAGTGGTACCCCTAAGTTTAGGGGTACATCCAGAAATGGGGGGAATTGGTGTGCTGGATAAGGGGATTATGATGCAGGCTGAGGGGAGGAGATTTGTGGGAGGTTACCAGAGCAGGATTGGCTACTGTACAAATTAATGGAAATCTCTCCCTTGCATGGGAGCAGGCTTTATAAGGCCACTGTGTGAATAAATCTTTAGTTCTTCTCCTGATACTGTGTGTCGTCCAGTTATTGGGATTGCTGTTGGGATACTGCTGTGTTATTTTGCCTGCTGGATACTTTACCCTATGGATTTATATTGCTTGTTCCTGCACCTCCCTGGGATCTAAAGTGGAGATAGGCTGTGTAATACCAGCTCTCCGCTACAGTAGGTTTTTCTGTTTTTTTTGGCAATAAATAAGTAAATGAAGGTCAAGAAAAATATTTTTTTCCTAATGTTACCCCACTAAATATGGTCTCCTCCCTTATATGTAGAAGTGAACAGTGTATTCACAGTGTCATTATATTCCCCTGTTAATCGAAATGAGAAGAAAAGGGATGAGAAAACTAAATTAGTTTTAAATTAAGATGGATACATCTGTACCTCCTATTTACAGTTATATTAATAAACTATTATGTTTCTTGTTCTGTTTATTTTATACATTAAAAAAAAGATGTCTTTCTCACTTGCGGAACACTTTTAGCCAAGAGGTTACTAAAGAATACTTCTGTGCTGGTAGACCAAACCTGTTAAGGGAGCAGAGGTCCCAGCATTCACAAAATCACCAGACTCAGACAAAATAAAGACAAAGGTGTTATCACAGTTGATTTATTAAAAAATTCCAAGCTAATTATTAACTAAATGTGAGTTTCCACAGTTTTGTGCCAATAACCAAAAGTAGATCTACTCTCATGTGAATAAAAAATGATGGTGTGATACAGCAGTAATGTATATACATGCAGCCTTTGAATGATTTCTAAACTTGTCCATTCAGTATCAAATGATTTGCGATTGGGGATGAATGAAATCCCCAAACTCTGAAACCATATTGACGAATCACAAAACAAACAATGTACAAAATCATTTGGTTTGATTCGTGATTTACAGTTTGGTTTGTGGCACCAAAAAAAAAAAAAAAAGTTTGATGGAAAAAAAAAGATGATTGATGGTTAGGGAGTAGCCGATAAATATTGATTTTATTCACGGATCAAGTGAAAAATGAGCAACATAGGGGAAAAAAGGAGGAGCTTTGAAAAAAATTAAAATGTATAATTAAAAGTTTACTCCAACCAAAAAACAGTGTTTTAATAAAACAGTACTCTTGGTTAGAGTAAGCCTTGCTGTGCTGATCAGCCATCTATCCCCTTCACCATTAAAAAAATTAATAAATAAAGTTAACTCTTGATCTGGGCTGGCTAATGACACCCTATGATGCATCCGGAGGACAAGTTACACCTCCAGCACCAGAGAGGTTTTGCTCTCTATGTACAGTGTTTCATAGTGAAATACTGCACATACAGACTCTAGGCACTATGAGCACTTCAAATCACCCTTTTATAAATATGTCACCTTTTAATAAATTTATAATATAAACTTGTTTTTACTGCTTTTCCTCTTTTTCACTCTATTGGTAACTTTTTCTCACTTTATCTGTGAACCACAAAATGATGTGCAAATGTGTATATCAATGTCCTGGAAAATCTATATATAATATTTAGATTTTCTGCTACACGGGCCCATTTTCCTGTACATAGATGAAATTCAGCCAAACTGAAACACCACATGGATGAATCCCTTCCACTAATATCAAAAAAATAATTCAGACAAATTGATTCAACCAAACTACATTTTATTCCACAATCTAGTGATTTCACTGTTATCAGCTACTGTTAAGGAATGTGTCTGTACTTCAGACACCACTCAGTCAAATTGCCTATCACTTAAATATAGGAGTGCAGGCAATATTTGACTGAAGTCATCAATGGAATGTCTGATAACTGGACCATGCATAATCAGGATAAGAAGGAAGTGCTTATCTGAGGAAGAACAAGTAGTTTGACACTTCGTGTTGACATAGTGGCTGGAGACCTATAGATTAATAGGATTATGTCTAGGCTTGTAGATAAAGCTTGAAGTGCTTGAAGCTGAGGGATCATCTTTGATCAAACTGATTAACATTGACATTCACCTTTCCCGAATTCTTCAGTAATTGCAGCCTCTTTGAGAGCGCACATCTAAAACTGTAAATTTTGCAAACTCAGTGGTTAATCAGTAGTGGACTTAATTCTTCTGTCCATCAAAAGAAAATATAAAATTATTAACGTAATTCTTAGAGTAATTTATAGTAACAAAAAGTGTTAGGATAATTATGTAAGAAAATGGTGAGGGCTAAACATTCCAAATTATGTATTAAGACTATATCTCCAATAATTTAAATACACTGTAAAACAATATTGTAAATATGTTTGATTTCATATCACACATAGAACTGTAAAATAAGCCATGTGATTCACAAATGTGAAAAAAATTATATTTTGCATAGCGTGTTTTTGGAACCTGTGACCTGCTTGATTATCATTATAATTATTACTATTAAAGGATCACTATAGGATCAGGAACACAAACATGTATTCCTGACCCTATAGTGTTAAAACCACCATCTAGCCCCACTGGGCCCCTCTTGCCTCCATAAATATAGCAAAATCTTACTGTTTTCAAGCCTGAACCTGTAGATCTGCAAGCTGTTTGCCTTAGAAAAACAAGCTGTCTGCTGACATCATCAGACGTGGTGGCCTGATCCAATCACAATGCTTCCCTATAGGATTGGCTGAGACTGACAAAGAGGCAGATCAGGGGCAAAGCCAGCATGATTCAAACAGAGCCCTGGCCAATCAGCATCTCCTCATAGAGATTATTTGAATCAATAAATCTCTATGAGTAAAGTTCAGTGTCTGGATGCAGAAGGAGGAGATACTGAATGTTTGGATGCATTTTAGGCAGCCATGACCCAGGAAGGATCTCTAACAGCTATCTGAGGAGTGGCCAGTGAAGTTATCACTAGGCTGTAATGTAAACACTGCATTTTCTCTGAAAAGACAGTGTTTACAGCAAAAAGCCTGAAGGGAGCTGTTCTACTCACCAGGACAAATTCAATAAGCTGTAGTTGTTCTGGTGACTATAGTGTCCCTTTAATAATCTCTTCACAACCAAATTATTTAAAAAAATTCTTATGCATAGATAACACTTTGGTTAAATACAATTATGTTGACTCATATTTAATATGTAGTGAAAAAATGCAAATGATTTAGAGAATGACATTAAAAAGAAGAATATAATATTAATTAATTGTATTTGCAAGTTATTAAAACAGTGAGGAATGTGTATACCAGGAAATATTGTATTTATGTATACCTCTGCCATGTGTTTATATGGTATTAGGAGTGAAAGTTAGATCAAATTAATCACAACAAAAATATGTACTACTTCGACACACATTTAGTAACATTTGAGTAATCATTGATATTATATAATCATTCTTGTCTGGTGCATAAAAGAGGGCTGTTGGAAACAATAGCATCTGTTACAAGATGCTAATAATGCCAGCCATCACACAAGATTGGCTATTGTATTTTGTTTGGTATTCTCATACAGTGATATGACGGTGATGGTAACTCGCAGAAGGTGTATGAAGTTGTCAGGTTTTCCATTGCCTTCTTCAAAGCAACCATCAAGCTATGTAAATTGATTTCTCAATTTACAATAATGTTGTAATATGAGCAGTGTCTACCTAAAAGACAACTATAACCTCAAAACAGTTTTAATATAATAATCTTTTCATCAAATTGTGTTTTTTTGTTTTGTTAAATAAGGTATATGTAAAAAAAATGAGAAAAAGTAATCTATACCTTTAGTATATGGCAGGCTCCTTCAGCCATATACATATACCTTGTTGCAAAACTTTATTTGAAAACTGACTGTCAGTCACTGCGGTCTTCCCAGCGTCACTCCCTGCATAATGTAATGGCATATAACTTGTCCCTGCAAGCAGAAGTCAAGCCCACCCGCAGCAATACCGGCATGGCGTGGGAAAAAAGGTGAGTAAAAACACTTTTCCCATGGGATTGAAAGAGGACCGGTAACCTAAACCTGCACACTCACTGACAGACAAAAACTCACACACACGCTCACTGATTTGAAACATACTCACAGACACACAAATTCACTGATGAATACACACTGCCTGCCTGCACATTCTCCGAGCCAACTGTCTGACCTCCCTGAGCCCGCTGCCTGCATTCTCCATCTGCTGCCCGCCTTAGAGTGAACGGGCTCACAAATCCCAGGCGGCAGGACAGAATTCCTAGTTGCCATGGTGACCTCTCAAGCCCCTATTTATTGTATTATTATTATAATTAATATTGCTCCATGTCCTGCATGTAGATATACCGCAGCAAATAACTGACAGACAGAATAATTTGATAGACATAGGAGGTAAAGAGGGTTCTACTCAAACCAGCTTACAATCTATGAGGAAGTAGGGTAGAGGACGAACAACATGTTGTCAGAGAGTAGCATTTGATAGATATGATGATTGTCAATAGTTAATAGAACAATCTTACCACCAAAACTACTGCATCTTAATGTGGATAGATGCTATGTGATTCTCATATAATGTAAAACATATGCCATTTCTGAAAACATTTCTGTTTACATTTGTAAAAAGAAATGCATCCAGAGTCTGCTAGACATACAGCCGCTAACGGCACTTCATCCTTAAGTTCTTTACGTCTGGTATAATCTTGCACAGCATGAGTACTCAAAATGCGGCTAATGCTTCCCAGAGAGTGGCAGACTGTGACAATAATTTATTCAATTTGAATCAATTCCGCAGGTGTTGTACGTCCTCAGTGCTTGAGAGGAGACGGTGTCAGCCCTGATTTACGTAAGCTTTATGTTTTTTTGTTTTTTTTTTTACTTTTTTTTTTCTCTTTTGTGGGTGGCAGCAATTTATACTAAGAAAGGAGCATTCTAAAATCAAATTAAATATATGTATTATATAAAAATTAATAGAATTCTGGAAATAGAAAATGAAAATAATTGTCAGGTTCCTGACCTGAAAATACACTTGTAAAAGGGAGAAACTCTTTCCTTCATGAAGTATAGCATTTGTAGAACTGTACAATCAATATCACTAGACTTTGTGTCTCTGCATATCATCTGAAATCTTCCTAATAATATATATTTGCTAATGTGCTCTCCCTGTATTGATATGGCTTAGTCTAACCTATCTGGCAGGGCCTCTTGTTTTAATATTTCTTTACTGTTACATTGTGGTTATCTGAATATCTCCTTTCTTTTAGACTTGTTCTCACAATGTAATATTTAATAAACATCCTTCTATGTCTAAAGTCTATCTCATTGATTTCATGTGTTTCCAGCTATATCTAGGCTTGGCTGCAATAAAAATGAACAGAATTCTGGAAACTGACATGGAAAGAATGATTCACTTTTGGTTCCAAAATAACCAAAATATTTCCCAGAAATTCTGCTCACACTATTATGTAACATGCATGCCTTAACCATAAAAGAGCTTTAATGGAATTATAGAGTTTAAATTGCAATGTAATTTAATGCACACACTTTCTTTTCCTCACAGGGTTAAGTCATAGGAACATGCAATCTGTACATAATATGCAAACATATAATTGTCAGATACAGTGGAACCGGAACGCACAGACTGAATCACTCAAAGGTAATCCATATACCGGTCCTTAGAATGGCCGGGTTAACGAACAAACAGAGTCAGTATAACAAGCCAAGGTCAAAGGAGTACAAAAGTCAGGATAAACATATAGACAAGAGCCAGAAAATATCACCAAACAATATAACTAGAGGAACGCTCTATTTGGCTACCAAGAACCACAACAGGGCAACAAGGAATGACTGAGGTAAGTTTATATAAGCATCACTTAATTCCGCATAGAATTGACCACTATTCATGGAGGGTACTTGACCTTCCTAATCTGACCTCTGACATTTATATGAACCGACTTCCTCGTTCAGTTCGACTAACACCAAATTTGGTAGTTCATTTAGTCGCATATATATATATATATATATATATACACGCTGCATGCAAGCGTGCAGCGTCACATGGAATGTCAGAGGGGACTTCGGAACCCGCAGCCAACCTGACCGGTAGGCAGGCTGTTAGCCTGAGAATAATCTGCTCGTTAAGTACACCCATTTCAAAATAAATGATTTCCCTTTCTTTCTCATAGACACTGTTGGACCTTAAATTACTATAGTGTGGGTATTAATAAATATTATCATTGTATTTTTTTAAATGACTAATTTATCGAAACAATATTTGTCACATTCAAAATAGGGCATTTGTTATACTTTTACTTTGTTGGAACTGATGTTTAATGAAAGAAACAGGGTTGCTGGGCACAAATTTATTTCGAAAAGTCCAATTTTTGCTACCCTTTTCTGATGTCTTGCTTTATCTCACCTAATTATGGAAGGTATTCAATGTGTAACTGGTTACAATCAGGTTTATTTACAAAAGGGATAGTAAGGCCTAGAGCACTTGTTATGTAAATTATGCCATGGTACAATTTAATTGGGCCCACTATTGCATCCATTCATTGATACAAATCATGATGCATGACCTTATAAACAATACAAACAAACAAACAAACAAAAAAATGTCAGTAAGCGACTGAAAAAGTGCATTAATATATAACCATGGTCACCATGGGAGAGCAGTACTTTAATTACCTTATTATTATTATTATTATTATTATTATTTATAAAGCCCCAACAAGTTCTATTGCATCTCAGGCACTTTTTTTGTCTTCATTTGCCCTTTTGTGGGGCTGTTTTTGAAGACTAGCCTGTCTAATTAGCAGCACTTTCAATAGATATACTGTTATATACTAAAGCCAGTGGATCAATATGTTGATCAGCATGATTGTAACACCACAATGGTGACTGACAATTTTGCCTTGCAATTCCGATGAAGACATTTTTAAAGGGACACTATAGTCACCAGAACAACTACAGCTTATTGGATTTGTTCTGGTGAGTAGAATAGATCCCTTCAGGCTTTTTGCTGTAAACACTGTCTTTTCAGAGAAAATGCAGTGTTTACATTACAGCCTAGTGATAACTTCACTGGCCACTCCCCAGGTAGCTGTAAGATATCCTTCCTGGGTCATTGCTGCCTAAAATGCATCCAGAACATTCAGTGTCTCCTCCCTCTGCATGCAGACACTGAACTTTCTTTATAGAGATTCATTGATTCAATTCATCTCTATGAGGAGATGCTGATTGGCCAGGGCTGTGTTTGGATTGTGCTGGCTCTGCCCCTGATCTGCCTCTCTGTCAGTCTCAGCCAATCCTATCGAGAAGCACTGTGATTGGATCAGGCTACCACTTCTGATGATGTCAGCAGACTGCTTGCTGGTCTGAGGCATACAGGGCAGAGCCAGCAGCTTCAGGCTTGAATACAAGTAAGATTTTGTAAAACGGTGGTTTTAACACTATAGGGTCAGGAATACTTGTTTGTGTTCCTGACCCTATAGTGTTCCTTTAAAATGACTCTTTAAAGAGTATCTTGCAGTACGTAACTGAATAGGTTAATGTTGTAGCAGGTAGCTAGATCACAGCCAATTGTAAGAATGGATGAAAATAACATAGTGTCTGTGTGCTGGCACTGTGCACAACCATGACTCAAAAAGAATGTCTGGAATGTGCCCATGCTGTAATTTCCAAATAAAGGTACACATAAAAAAAAAATAACTCAGGACCTTAGCTGTAAATTAAGCTATAAGAGTTTGAGTGGATTGAGAAGTACAAAAATATCTAGAATCTGATCATAGATTAGTCTCTTGTTTATGGAGTCCTTTTACTTACACAGAACAATTTGAAATGGTATTTATGCTTCAGTGAGCAAAACTAATTCCATATTTGGAAAGACTCAAATCTCTGTGTACAAAGAAGTCATCCTCCCTTTCCCGACATGTATGTAGGTGGGAGAGTGGGTGCTTTGGAATGTGGACTTCATCCAGCATTGATCAGTGAGGCAGCAAACCTTGATTGTTCTTTGGATACCAAACATAACTTTGCTCGAGTAGGGATAAGCACAATCACTCTGTATATAATACAGCTTTTGTGTTTATCAGACCGTGTAACTAGGAATATGACATTTTCATGGAACCAAACATAAATTTTGTAGTGTGTGAAGTTGTCTTTGTAGTTATATGCATATAAGTAAAGCCCGGAACATGAATCTAGGATTCAAGGCATGACATCAACTGGTTTGTAATGAAACTGAGCATTGAGAAATGACCTCATATAATCCGGGCCTGGAATTACACTCTGCCACCTCAAGGCCAGTATCCTCAATACATCTCTTGATATCTCTCTCTCTCTCTCTCTCTCTCTCTCTATATATATATATATATCATATAAGATCCAGTACATACCTGTGACATGTATGTATGTGTATATATACATTTGTGGTCAGAAACATAGTAGTAATATACGTAATTTGGTTTAATGCAAAGTTGGTTGGGGTGTGCCGTAACCAACGTATGGGTAGGCCTGTAATAAAAGAGGGCCTACCAAGAGTAAAGGTATTAATAAAGGTATTAATAAATAAAGTATAAGGGGTGAGGTGAGTGGGATGACCTGAAGGAGAACGGCCCAGGTAAGAGGGTAATTGGGGTTTTTATAGCACAAGATAGATTCAGACTCCTCCCAAAAAAATACAGGCCTATTAAAACTTGTGGTCGGAAACAATAGTAATACACATAATTCGGGTTAATGCAAAGTTGGCTGGGGTGTGCTGTATCCAACATACGGGCAGTCGACTGAAGCTGCCCCTATTTTAAAAGAATGACCTGAAAAAGATACCGGGTTGAAACCCAATCTTAGGAGTAGTGTTGTAATGTAGAATATTAATTTAGCAGTAGTCAGAGGGATTCCTTGCAGTGAGAGTAGTGGTGAATTGTGTGTGGGTAAGTAGGAGTCAAGTATTTTAACCAGGCACCACGTGCTCTTGGTGGAACAAAGTGGTTGTCAGGGTGCTCACCGTGACATCCAGATGGCCAGACATGATCGCCCCAGATATTTATTTTTAAGCTATTCCAGTCCTGTTCATCCTGGCGTGTCTGCGGCACTAGGGGCTGGACCTTCACAATTGCTGTGCTTCACCTTACCCTGATCAAACATCAGCAGGGTATATAAACACAGCCTCGCCCTGTGAACTTTATCAAGTCTTTGATCCTGTTGTGTGTGTTCCGTACCAGTGTTCCTGTCTATTGTTATACTACTTCATATTGACCCCGGCGTCTGACATTGTTTACTCTGACTTCTGGCATCCCTTGACTTTGGCTACTCTTCATTGATCCTGACCTCTGGCATCCTTTGACTTCAGCTATCCCTTGACTATCCTGCTGTTTGTGTCCTTGCCTGTACTGCGACTTGGAACTTTATCCTGCACAGCTCCCTGATGCGTAACAGGCCAGGTGAATTCTTACCTGACAAAAGACTTGATCATATGGAGTCCGCAGAAATGTGCAGGCAGCTTATCCAGCAAAAGTCCAGCCTGGTCCAGACTGTTTCAGAGTTGCAGCAAAAAGTCGTGGTTCTTAAAAGTGCAGTACACCCAGCCCCGGAATCTGCTTATCCTGAGCCGTTCGTCATCATGCCCGAGAGATTTGATGGTAGCCGCACGTCCTTTCAGTCCTTCAAAGTGGATTGCAAGGTGTTGTTTTGTTTAAAGCCTCAGACGTGCCACAGATTTCATCAAGGTCCGAGCGGCTATCAACTTGTTGTCTGGACGCATCAAAAAATGGGCCCTGGAGTTGGAGAACCCAGGTCGAGACCAGTTGGACCTGGGTGCCTCCAGTGGGCAGTTGTTCCGGAGGTGTCCTAGTTGCTTGCAGCGGAAGCAGTGGGGCTCGTTGCTAGCTGGGTGTCGTTGGATGGGACCGGAGGGTCTGCTGGGGGGTTGATACATTGGTGGCTGCGGGTGGTGGTGCTTCTGTCTGAAAGGGTTGGCTCCGAGATGCCACACGGGTTGCCTGGCAGTTGTCTGTGAACTCGTCTGCGAGTTTGGCGGCCTCGGTTAGGGAGAGGGGTCTGCGGTCCCTTACCCAAACTTTGACATCCGCCTGGATGTGGTCGTAGAATTGTTCTAATAGCATGAGCTGCAGGATGTCATCAACAGTAGTTGCCTGGCAGCTGGTGATCCAGTTTGATGCAGATAGCTGTAGGTGACAGGCCAGCTCCGCATACGAGTCCTTGTCTGTTTTGCGGGAATCCCTGAATTTCTTGCGGTATGCTTCTGGGGTTATCGCATACGGGCTAGTAGTGCCTCCTTGACCCGGGCATAAGTGTGAATCTCCTGCTCCGGTGCAGCCCTGAAGGCATCCGCTGCCTTGCCTGACAGTTTTCCAGATAATACAGAGACCCACTCCTCTGTAGGTACACTGGCGTTCAAAGTCTGCCAGATAGCTGTCAATCTCACAGTCATTCTCATTGAAGCTTTTAAACGCACTAAAGGGAATCTTTTGTGAGTCCTCAGTGGTGATCCCTCCAATTGGTGGACTTGCCGTCGTTCGCTGGGTTTCAGCCAGCTTTAGCTTTAGTGCCTGCTCTGTTACGGTGTTAATCACCTGCATAATAATTTTGGCAGATGGGTTCGGTCCAAACCATGCCAGCCGCTCTCTGATCTCCCTGTTGGTTTCGGATTCATGAAGGTCAGTACTGCTGCTGCCAAGCTCTCCCGGTATAGCTCCATGACTTCAGCAATTATGACCCACTTGGCCTTGTTGCTGGCAATACCTCCACGCACCTCCAACAGTTCCTTCAGTGTGCTGCGTTTAAGCTGTGTGTACCAGCCCTCCATGCACTGTACACTAGTGCTTTCCTTAAATCCTTTGTGGAGGGAAAAAAAGGAGAATTCCGCCGCTGCCAACCAGTTGTGACGGTACAATCCTTTACTCCGTCAAACATTCCCTTCTTCCCATAAAATAAAATTGCCAAGTAATCCACAGAGTAATAAATCACTGGTATCACCGAATAATCCACACATGAGCCAAGGCTTAATGCTGGAACAAGTCTGATTTACTGAGAAACAGGGCACACAATTTATACAGTACATAACTCCTCCTCTCGGTCAGGCTAAATAATTGGGTTTGAGCACTTATCAAACTCAATTATCTAGTGGCCAGAAAAGTAAAAATTTTTCACAATTATTGGAAACATACTTTATACATAACATATCAATATACCAATATCCCTGTGTAGCTTAGGGTGATGTGAGCAACATATCCAAATTTCGTGAGAATCCGTTCTGTAGTTTTGTAGTTATACCGTGTGGAAGTTTGACCGGCTCGCCACGAGGTTGTAGCCGACTCAGAGTTCCATGAACTCAGTGGTGCTAGCCGGTCTCCATTCGGATGAAAATTGCACGAAAACCCCCATAGATATAATGTAGCTGGTTACATGAAAGGGCTCCCCTCGTTCGGTAGATTGAAACTCCCAGGCGCCATTCGTGTATAATTCGTGAAAATGGATCAGACGGGACTTCCATGGGGGAACGGGGATTGCTGGAGAGCCATGCCGAAATTAGTTCCAGGTGCTCGATGACTAAGTCCCGCTGGCTGGCTGTTCGGGAGTTTAAGCTGGCCGCCATCCATTGTTCTCGCCATGTGTTCGTGTCCCGAAATGGCGGCCACCCAGGAACACTCAATTAGCTTGTGGTTTTGTGCAATAACACAGGATTCTAAGTTCTAATTGCTACCCAGAGTGGTCTTCGTTTGGTAAAATAGCTATTTTACCGAACAAGGGATTTTGACGAATAGAAAGTAAAAAATGAACTAGTAATAAAGGTAATAAATCCAAAGAATACAGTAGCAGGGAGGGAGAGAACCGAATGAGTGGAGGGTGATTCTTCACAACCACCTTGCCTGTGTGTATTTGCAAGGGTGAGCAACATATCTGCGGTACAGACTCCCAACTGCGCTACAGACTCCCAACTCAGACTCCCAACTCAGTGGTATAGCAGATGAATGAGTAGTTTAGTTGGTTTTAGAGATCTGTAGAGAAAATATATAGTGATTGTGATGTTTAGTGATATCTGATATTTTTAAGCTGGAGATGATGTCTGTCTAGCTACTGTAAACTCTCGGGGTCTCAAAAAACCATAGAATGCTATATAAATAGCGGTTCTAATTACTTGATCCTGGGAATG
Organism: Pelobates cultripes; assembly: GCA_933207985.1. Taxonomy (NCBI): domain Eukaryota; kingdom Metazoa; phylum Chordata; class Amphibia; order Anura; family Pelobatidae; genus Pelobates; species Pelobates cultripes. The sequence goes on along the minus strand of OW240916.1, from coordinate 152,005,452 downwards.
TTGAATGGTCGTGTGTCCAGTAAATCAGAGAGGGCTTGGAATATCGGACCATCGATCGGTAACCTAGATGAAGTAGTAGTCTATCTGTTTTTTTAATATTCCGTAATATACTTTTAGTGGGATAGGATGTGAGGAAAGGTGTGTAATTAGGATAAGTGGTGAGTACGTGATGTTGAATCCCAGTGAGATAAAGTTTGATCATGCTGATGTGTGCTAATTTAAGGTGAAGGTGGCAAAAAGAAGAAAAGGCTACCATGGATTCTATGGAGAAATGCCATGGCAAACCTTTGATAAACTTTAAGCCTATTATAAGCTGTCTTTGTGTTATCAGAGAGTGCAGAACATGATAGTGACCGGGCGGGCGACAGAAGACTGGCTAGTCCATAACAAGCTCTTGGAATTGCAGAGTTCTGGATGGGAGCCTGTCTGCTGTGGGATGAAGCTGAAAGAACACCTGAAACTGAGAGTGTGAAAGTGCGTCAGCCAATTTATTATCTATACCTGAAATATGCTGATAGAACAAATGAAATTGGCACGAGGGGGCCAGCCAAGTCAATCTTCAGACCAAACTCATAACGGTCAAGGGCGATGAGAGTCCATTGTTGATGAACAGGGCAGAGATCTCCCTGAAGGCAGTTAAGGAGAGGGTCTTAGCAGGCCAAGAGTCTCTGAACCAAAGATTTCCAAAAATAACAGTCATGATAAGGGGTGATGAGTGAGAAAGAGGTGGAATAAACAAATGAGAACATTTTGCCACGTTCGAGGGTTGAGGAGAACGGTTGCATCATCAGACAAGCCGGGTAGGAGACAAAGAAGCCTGGAAATTAACGCCCTTCCCTGCAGGATGATTTGCATTGCAAAATTAAGTGACACCAATAAAGACTGAAGTTGCCTATGAGTACACGAACCAGCCTGCAGGAAATGGGCCATCTCCGTGATGCGTAACAGCTTCTCACCCGGGAGGCTTATCTGAAAGCAACTGTGTCCAAGGTGATGTCAAAGAACACCAATCTGGTGGAGGGGCCAAGAGTATTATCAGGTGAAATAGGGATACCTAATGTGGTGAAAAAAGCAGTGGTGCTAAAAATAATTTGAGGTGTCTGTGAGCCAGTTTCTACCAGTAGAAAGTCGCTGAGGTAGTGGGACATCGAACGATATTAAGGAACAGCCAACAGAGCATTTCTGCAAAGATATCAAACAGTTTCTGCTCCTGGAAACCAAAAGTAAGTCTAGTGTAAAAGTAGCAATTGTCCCTCCACTTAACACTGAATGTGCAATAGGGATGGGTGGGTTGGTAGCAGCTTGAAAGCATTGAGATGTCAGTTTTGCTAAGCCAAGCGTGCCTACCTGAATGTAAATTATGGCGTTATCGACAGTGGCATAATGGAGGAAGAATTCTTCCGCGGGGATGAGAGAATTTATGCTTGGTGCATGGTGAAGAATGAGGAGCTGAAAGATCAATAATAAGCCTTTTTTATTTAAAGATTTGTGAGACACAACACCTGGTGTTTGTGCGCCATGACTGAAAAGGTGGGTGAGAGAATGGGCCTACTACAAACCTAGGTGGACTTCTTTGTCCAGTAGAGTATCTACTGTTGAGGGATTGGAATTGGCTGATGACAAATTGGGGCATTCCAGTGTGCCTGAGGGGAGTGCCATGAGACCTGTGTGAAAACCTTTGGAAAAACCAGACACCAAAAATTCCACCAAGTGGGGTGAGGGGTGGGAATGCAAGTGATATCTGAGATTGTCCAGAATAATCTCCGTAGGTCATTTCTTAGGAAGGCACATAGATATTGAGCAAATCTGCAACAAATGAAAGGCACTGTAATTGCAGGTACCAGCATTAAAATTGTTGCACATCTGTGCATTTCGCAAGAAAATGTTGGGTCTGCCCAACTTATCCTTCTGACCCTGATCTTGACCAATGGAGGAACAAAATGTGGTACCTGCAGAGGTTGTGGATGTGGATGGGTCAGCTTCACAGGGGCAGTGGGAGGAGGATGAACAAACTGCACAAGCAGGGGGCTTCAAGTCGGTGATATGCCTGCAGAACAGCTCTGTGTCCACGTGACTCCAGTCAGTTTGAATATTAAACCGGGCCAGAGCTGCCACGGCTTTGGCAGACACCGACTTGTGATAGTCATAAAAAGAAAACCCCCCCCATACTTGTGCCCTAAATCCACCAACTTGTGTAGGTAGAAATGGAGTTCTTCCCGCCTCTAGGGTACACGGAACATATGAAGTCCTTGTAGAGCAGCCCAAAGGTGAGAATGAACTCAGGGATTGAAAGTTTTTTATTTAGTCTTGGGTCCCTAGCCTTAAGGACCACTGACAAATCCCCATAGTTATAAGTCCTGTTCTCTACAATGTCCTGCGAAGCAATTTGCAGTAAGACTAAGTTAACATCCTTCCCTCAAGAATGTCTTTCCTGATGGAGGTGGGGATCTAATGTGCAGGTGTGACAATGTGAGGGGAGAGGGGAGAGGAGAAACTGTGCTCGAGCTACTCTGTGTGACTGCTACTGCGGGGGCAGTAACCACTGCTGGACCGATTGCGGAGCGCCTGGGGAATAGGGTGAGCACTGTCAAATGATCGCTTGAATAGAGGAAATCAATAAAGACATCCTGCCCTGCACTTCCCACATGCCGTCAATGCTTCCGTCCTGGCTGGGAGACATGGGGACACTGGGAGATATGGAGACACTGTGCCTAGTGTCTCCGTGTCCCAATGTGTCTCCCTATGTCTCACAGCGTCCCTATGTGTCTCAGCGTCTCCATGTCTCACTGTGTCCCCATGTTTCCCAGTGTCCCCATGTCTCCCTGCTGCCTTTCCCTCCATCCTTCACTTACCTGAGCTGTAGTTTGTCTCTGCAGGCTGGGAGCTGCTGTCTGGACTCTCTGTGCTGTGTAGCTACTCCCCCGCGGATCAGTAAATAGAGAGAGGCAGGGAGATGCTGTAACATCCTATCCCTGCCTCTCTCAATACACAGTGACCCCTACTGGCCGGTGCTGGTATTGCAGAGTAATCTCAGTTTATACTGAGAAAAATATTTGCATTTGTATTGCCGGTATTACTGCAATACCGTCACAGCCAGGCAGCTGTGCTTTAAAATACCAGTCAGGTGGCAAACTTAAGAGTAGTGTGTAAAAAAAAAAATATATATATATATACACATTTTTTAATGTGCCTATTCCATGGGCCTGGAGCTGCAGCTCCATCAGCCCCTATGTTAATCTGGCCCTGATGGTGAGGGGATAGTGACAGATGCCATTGTGGGAAGGATAGTAGTGGGGTGGATAGTAGTTAAAGTTGGTTGACGGGCTGTCGTGAAAGTATAGGGGCTTTAGTGGAGGAAAAGGGGCTATAGTGGGAGGATAGTAACTATTGTGTTGTGAACAGTGTGTATAGTGGGATGATGGGCTGTGGTGGGATGATACTGGGTGACAGGAATTGTCAATTATTTCTGTCCTGTTATGTCGAACCACATTTTCCAGAAGCACGATCGGGTTCCTCCGATCGGGACTCTGCTCATACGTATGACGTCATGTGTATCTTCCGCCTATAAGAAGGGAGCCGCAGTAGATTTTAATTGCTCAATTAATATGTACCCTAGCATTCAAAGCTGCTGTATGAGCTCTGTCTGAGCTCCTTCTTGTATGAACACTTGTGTACCGAACCTCCTGCTTTGAAATTCGACCTTGCTTTCTCTTTACCTCTGAACCTGTATTGCTACATGTCCATTCTTTGCTGCCTCCAGGATAAAAGCTATTGTTGCTGCCTCCAGGATAAAAGCTATTGTTGCTGCTTACAGGAAACTCTGTTGTTCCTGCCTTCTAAATAAAAGGTACTGCAGCTGCTTACAGGAAAAGTCCTTATTGCTGCCTTCAGGAAAGAAGTTACCTCTTAATGTCTCTTGAAGTAACATTCACATAATTTTGTTTCTGCAATTGAGTTTCACCATTTTGAAGCTATTCCATGGCTAATTATTTTCCCTGATGGGTTTCAATATAAAACTATAATGGCTGTAAAAACCCTTCCGACTAAGCCAAAGACTTTCAAAGTATTTGCCAAGAAGTCCCAGCTGACAGTTCCAAGGTTAATAGATTATCTCACAGTGCAGACAAACATAAATTCCACAAAGCTTACCGTATGCAACATGTGATGTAATTTTTATATAGTGTACCGAGGTTTTTGCAATACAACACGCAGCTCACAAGTGAGATAGTCAAATTCGCAGTACCTGTTACTCAAACAATGCATACTAACCACTCATCGAGTACTAGCAACACTTTACATCAGCTTGCATGTCCATATATCCTTTCTGCCATTCTGAGATGTTCACTGATCAGTCAAACCAAGTTAGCCATAAAAAAAGGGAACGTTCGGTCAATGTTACCGTTAACCTTTTGGTCTGTTTGTAGAATTATATTCATGTGTGCCTGATTCCAGAAGAGGCATTCATTTTTGTCAGCGCACACACACCAGTGGACAACCATAAATAATAAATCCAAATCGGCTCAGACAATTATGAGGGATGGAAGTACTTTATGTGAGTTATTTACTAAAAGAGAATTGTGAAAAGCATTACAATTTTAAGACCAAAACTGCAGAACTCTGAAATCCTTTACAATTCATTTCCTTTGTTCACTTTGGCTAGTTTGGCTCACAATTTGCAATTCCTTTTTCATTTCTTCACAATTCTTATTTATTGAACAACTCTGAGTGTATAATTCAAGTGGAAAAATAAACTGTGCTTTTACGCCACATTAATTTCAGTAGTGACATTTGTTTGGGGTTTGCAAAGGGTGGAGGATGCCCCCTCTCTTTCATGTTAATTGCCTGTTAGCCTATCTTCTGGATTTGGCCCCTCTCCCTCACCAGCTGACCCAGTTATATTAGATGTTGCTAGAAAGAAAAAAAACAACACATTCTGTCTACAATAAATATTAATTCAGTAAAACAAAATAAAATAGTTTTAACAGAGTAGTATATAAATAAATATTTTAGTTTGACAGTTTAGGAGGATCCCTGTTTAGGATAAAATATTAGGAAACATTGCAATAGTAGATACTGCCAAAGAATTAGCTTCCTGAACCTCATCTTGATATTTATATTCGCTGTCCCAAGGTACAAAAAAAAAGCAAAAAATAGATGCTGCTAGTCTCAGTGCATACAAAGCTCTGAGATCAGCTGCATCTCCTGGATATATGTATAGCTGTGTAGTTATTGATGTATACTGTCTTAAAAAATGTATAATCTTATATTATTGAGACCAAAACATAATAAATTAACCAAAGTATATACAAGTGATACATATGCTAATATGCAAGCCCGAAATAGACACCAGGTAGGGATACAATCCAAATCCGTATAAGGGTATGGTCCCCAATCCTGAATTCCAGCTTTTTTGAAAAGTATATAGGCTAAATAGGAAGGGATCAATCCCAAGTCAATTCCTTAACACTGGGCCCATGCAGGCTCAAGCAGTTCACTATACTGTCCAGAACAGGTGAGCGTGCATAGTGTCTTTGGTGGTGACTGGGATAACCCCTCAGCCCATGGGGGAGGGAGTGGAGTGGATTACAGGGCCCTGGGTAGGCGAAAGAGAGGCCCCGCCAGACTAAGCATGGGAGATTGTCCATTTCTCCTGCTAAAGCCTCACAACACAATACTCATCTGCCCACCAGAAGCTGGCACTCATGCAGTTCCCCTTGTAGGCTGGATTCAACTTGTGTTTAGACAGGTAGTAAAAGGGGTTATATGTGGAATGTAGAGATGTTGAAGTACTCCACATCCATCCAGCTTGACAGTTAGGCCCCCCTATCCCCAACCCCAAATTACATTTCTGCTTATTTCTGGGCAGAGCTGGAAAGCTGAGTGGCAACAACTTAACTGTCTCAGAGAGAAGATTGGAGGAAGGTTTTTTTTGAGGGGGTGAGCAAATCTCCTTCGGGCATAGCCTTACTTGTTAATCCTGATTCTACTCACATATGCCCACCTAGACTGAAGGCTAACAGGAGCACAGACGGAGGGCCATCTGTCGCTGGTCGCTCAAGACTATCAGAAAAAAAAAAAGAAGGCTGCACCACAAATATACACTATAAATGATTTTTAAAAAAATACTGCAAACAGCTGTAGAAAATGTGTTATTGAAATTATTAGTTTGTAGTTTACTAAATAAAGGATTTTTGGTCACTCTACTTGTGTACTCTACTTCTTATTAATTTTAAAAAGGTAAATAATTTTTAATCATTGTGTACGCTTTAACAGTTTTTGTTTTGGGTTCTCTACTATTTTTTAAGTGTAAGGTAACATTGCACTTGAAGTTGTTTTAGGCTGCACTGGATTATTATTAAACGAGCGCCACATATCCCTTTTAGAGTTTTGTTTTACTCTACTTGTGTACTGTGCCAATTAACATTGTTTCTTATTTTATTTGTTACTTACCTCCTGGCAATCCTGCTTCCCATCAACTCCAAAGAATCCTAGGTGGCGATCATAACCTCCGGTGCCTAATCCATAAAGCGGTTAGTCTGCTCTATTTTAGTGAGTATCTACAACTATTATTATTTTAAATAATTTTATCCTGCAGAGAGCACTATGGTTTTGACTTTTATCTTTCTTCTGGGTTCCACGGTACCTTTCTAAAACATATCCTGCAAGTGGGGATTATACCACAGTATGCTACAAATACATAGCTCCAATCAATGTAAGTAAGCCATCGTTATTATAGCTTGCCCAAGTTGACATGTTGCACTATAGGATTTTTCTGTTCTCTTGGTTTTATATCCACGCATGATTGTATTCTAATTGTATGATTGCAGTACTACTAATTGACAGTCACATGTCCATCTTGTTTTACCTCTACCACTACCTCTTCTGAGCACTCCTAGTGTACAGAGCCATAATCTTACTATATTGCACAAAGTCCTTAATGTTGTCTCTACCCTATAATGCTTACTAATTCAGCTAGAAGAAACAGTCGTGACTCTCATGACTCGAAACCAACCAGGAAAACAATCAGCACACTGGATCCCAATAATGAAGACCATACTGCCTGTATAAACTTCATCTTTGAAGGGACACTGACACTTCTGAGGAAGCCCTTTTAGGTGAAACAGGTAAAGTGTGTATTGGAGTCATTTATCTTGTTAATATTTGTTTTAATATTGTTAATTTTTATATATATATATATACTTACCATGAATAATTCTTAATATATTGAATAAAGGCAAATATTTTATTGTTTTTGTTGCTGATCTACATTCCTAGTTTCTGCAAATCCCAGGTGGGGATTGTACCACCAAAACTATATACACTAGAGCAAGTTACGGCTCTTATAATTTTAAGTAGGATACCTTTTTATTTGATGCCATATTTATATGTACTTACTACACCATTAAAGTCTTCCTGATTTTTTTATCCTGTGTTTCAGTATTACTGAATACACATCTGAGTGGATCTTCACATATCCTATCCAGGCACTATACAGCAGAGCTCTTAGTAGCTCAGTAAAGTGTGAGTTGAACACCTTTACATCTTAAAAATATTCCACTATAGATTTGGCATATTGCACTATTATTTGTATATATGGTGGTTTATTTTAAAAACTGGAACTGCTACTCTTTGATTTCCAATAAGTGTACGTATATATACATATACACAATGTGTGTTAAATCTGTTTTATTGAGGTCGTCACAACAAACAGTTTTCCCACGCAGGGGATGAAGCGTAAACTGTGCATACAGTATGGAAAAACAGATATTTAAATTATTATTTTTTTTGGCAGTTATAACTTTAGAATAATCGTATCGGGGGGGCGTGTCCAACTTCCGGCAAGATCGGTCGCATGGAGTAGGAGCTCCGCACCACCCGGACCAGATTAACTATTACAGCCACGAAAATCACACCAGACTTACCCTAATCCAACGGGGGGTAAGGCTAAACAGACCCTAATGTCTCCCTCGAAGCAGACAAAACTAACTGACGCGGTCCGTCACCACAAAAGGGTAAGGCTGAAACAGGCCCAAGATGGCGCCGGCAGCAGGGCTCAGTCTCCGGATCCTGATCCCTGCATCGAGACACCCTCACAACTGCTAACAGATGACTCCCAATTCTCAAAAGAATACCTAAGACAAATGCTCATGGACCTCAGGTCCACCATTAAGGAAGACTTCACCACCGCCCTGGCGGGCATACATCAAGAACTGGAGGAGCTGGGTGACCGGACTGATCAGGTCGAACGTAAAGCAGACGACCTTTCCTCAGCTCACAATCTGCTGGCGGACAGGCTGCAGAAATTGGAGGAAGATAATACCAACTTATGGCACAAGATGGCGGACATGGAGGACCGCTCCCGCCGGAACAACGTGAGGTTCCGGGGGGTAGCGGAATCCATTGCGGCAGACCAGATCCCAGCCTATATAACCACTTTAAGTGCCACTCTGGTCCCTGACCTCTCCGGTATTTCATGGGAATTGGACAGAGCTCACCGAGTCCCGAAACCGTCTAGGTTCGGGGCGGAAGTTCCGCACGATATCATAGTGCGCTTTCATTATTTTAAAGCTAAGGAGGCACTTCTTAAGGCAGCTAGAGCCCTATCTCCGCTGCCCGACCCCTACAGTGCCGTCTCTGTTTTTGCAGACCTCTCGTCCCTCACTATGGCGAGACGTAAAGAATTCTCCTCCATCACTAAAACTTTACGCAATCATGCCCAGGCTTACCGATGGGGGTTCCCCACGAAACTACTGATATGGAGGAATAACAAGCTCCACATTATAGATGACCCACTAAAAGGCCTTACCACGCTGAAACACTGGGGCCTATGGGGCTCACAAGAAGCCTCCCACTCACAAGCGGATACTACAATCACCCCGAAGAGGACCCGACCTGAATGGCAGATGGTTGGCGCACGGCACTAAGGATCACCTCGTCTAGGACAGCATCTCCCTGGTTCTACTTCCCAGCAAAGCCCACGAAGACGCACGAAGACATCCTAAATGACTGTTACTTCACTCAATATGGACATTAACCACCCATCCTTGGTCTGACTCCAGCTGGCTTGTGCCGCATGCCAAGCCCTCACGATATTGCATTGCTGGTGGTCGCTGATTTCAGACGTCGCGAGTGGTATTGTATAATAATCCTAGATGGTATACTGTTATAGTGAGGGAGGGTGGTGAGGGGGCAGGTAAAATAATAAAAAATAAAAATAAAAAAATAAAAATAAATTAGTATCTATATATATCCGGAGGGGTACTGTAGATCCCAATGTCTAATATTGAAAACAGCTAGTAAGGTGGGAAACCTTCCCTGCACTTAACTGATCTGCTGCATAATTTGCTTTTTCCTTTTGAGGCCCACAGGCACCCCCGAGAACCATACCACCTCACTTATACTCCACTGCATCCCACCGGTAAGGCCCCCACATGCTCCCCTCCCCATAGGGCGATACGCCATTACACGCCTGATGGGTCGCTTTATAAGGGCTGCAGCTGAAGTCCGGAGAATTGATAGCGCTCAACGTTCAGTTTGAAAGAGAAAAAAGAAAAAAAAAAAAAAATTTTTTATTACCTGATCATACCAATCCCGGTTGCGACATAGCAAATCTGATGCCCCTGTCCTCTTACACCGCCTTACCGGCCTATATAAGGCGCAGGTGAGAGAGCTGTCCAGACATACGCTCCCCCTTGCTTTTTACCCCTCCAGTCCTGCTTACTTTGAGAATCTGGTCCGGGTGCGGTCCTGCTCCGCACAACCCCCCCAAAGGGCATTCGAGGTTCTTGGAGCTCCAAGGCTCCCTTCTGGATCCCATGTTCTTCTCTCCTCTCAGAGAGTTACTGTATATACTTCATTTTGTTGTTTTCAGTTCCCATGTTAATTCCCTTCCCATCCGCCGGCAGCTGCAATAATCTATATCTATGTAGGACATATCCAGACATCTGAGCTTACCCAATCCCACACGGATCCTCAGCTTACCATAGGACTCATACCCGTCGCTGACAGGCGATATGCATTAGCTAAGAGGCTCCACTTTATGTCCCCTTAAAATGATGTACCAATTTAAATGCATATCTATGAACGTTAATGGCTTAAATAGCCCATTTAAAAGGAGCTCAGTGATTAAAACCATTCACAAATCCCAGGCTGCTATTGTTTGCCTCCAGGAAACACACATGTGTAAACCCCCCCCCAAGTTAAATTCATCCAGATACCAACAGGGATTCCATGCCCTTGCTCCAAACAAAACAAAAGGGGTAGCAATATTGTTCCACGTTGATTGGGTTTTCCATCTCGATAACACATATGTAGACGAGTTGGGCAGGCTTCTCATAGTAGTAGGTTCACTGAACGGAATGCAACTCACGATCGCATCCATATACGCACCTAACAACTCCCAAACTTCCTTCATTAAAAGAGCGCTAAATAAAATATCTAGCATCCGTATGGGACACACCATTATCTGTGGCGATCTAAACTGCACGTTAGACCCCGAATTAGATATTAAACGCATCGCAGGCAAACAACCTCTCCAACACGCTAACATAATGAGTGCTACCCTCAGCACGCTGCTCCACACGCATGATCTTTATGACTCGTGGCGCACTCTCTACCCGACAGAAAAAAACTATACCTATTTCTCGCGGGTACACCACACATACTCTTGTATAGATATGTGCTGGGTAGACAAAACCACGGTACCCAATATAATAGAGGTGCAAATAGGTGACCGGACCTGGTCCGATCACGCGCCGTAACCACTACATTTAGGGCATTGTTCCCTTCGCGGGGGCGCAGTGCTTGGCGCCTAAACGAATCCCTCATAAATAACGAGAACACCGCCAAAAAAATTCAGGCTAGCATAATATCATTTTTCGAAACCCACCAATCTGACCACACCCGCATTGACACTAAATGGTTGGCCCTCAAAGCCGTATTAAGAGGCTTATTAATGCAGGCGGGCGCAATAAACAAAAGAAAAACCTACACTGAGTCAGAAAGTCTGCTCTCTCAACTTAAAACACTAGACCAAAATAACAAACTCAACCCAACTAAAAATCTATCCCAAAAAATTGAAAAGCTAAGGGAAAGATTACTCGAACTGTCCCTGATAGGTATGGAACGGCAGCTCCGTAAATTGAAGCTCACCTACTATATGCAAGGGAACAAGGCAGGCAAACTGCTCGCAAAACGGCTAAAATCCTGTTACATACAATCCAAACTTCCATATATGACTTCAGCCACTGGATCAAAACTTTTCAACCCACAAGACATAGTGGACGAGTTGGCAAATTTTTATAAGGGACTATATAACCTTTCACAGGACAAGACCTTACACCAGCCAATAGAGTCAGAAATAGTCACGTTTTTAACAGAAGCAACACTACCGCGTCTCACTGCGCAACAACGCGCAATCCTGTCAGCTAAATTCACGGAAGAGGAAATACGAAACGCAATACACAAATTGCCCAAACATAAAGCCCCAGGCCCGGACGGGATCTCTAATCACTTTTACTCCACATTCGAGACCCAGCTCACGCCACACCTTACAGACCTCTTTAATTTCTTTAAGGACTCAGGGACTATGCCGGAGGAGATGTTGCTTGCCCATATCGTTACACTCCCTAAACCTGGTAAACTTCCCACTGAATGCGCCAACCTGAGGCCCATCTCTCTGCTGAACGCAGACACAAAACTCTTTGCCAAATTGCTAGCCAACCGCCTCCAACCCTTCCTACAACATCTGGTTTCTCCAGAGCAGGCAGGTTTTGTCCCGAATAGACAACCGGTGGACAATACACGGCACTTTCTGAACTTAATCTCATGGGCCCACAAAACTAACCAAAGTGGCATATTGTTAGCTCTAGATGCGGAAAAAGCATTCGATCGCCTAAATTGGACCTATATGAGGGCTGTTCTAACTTCAGTAGGCATCCCGCCAGACTTCTTGAAAGGTATCATGGCCCTATACTCCAATCCAGCAGCCAGAATATTTAACTCCGGGTTTCTATCTCAACCCTTTCAAATAAAAAATGGCTCCAGACAAGGCTGCCCCCTCTCCCCGTTAATTTTTATAATTTGCATGGAACCATTGGTTAGGCACATAAAAAATGACAAAACAATTGAAGGCCTAATTACCCCCATAGGGACTCAAAAAATAGTCCTTTTCGCAGATGATGTCCTTCTATATTTAACACGCCCGGAACAATCTTTACCGAATTTGCTAACCCTTCTGGAGAACTACGGAAAGTTTTCGTTCTATAAAAACAATGCCAAAAAAACGCAAGCGATGGCGATAGGGCTGCCACATTCCTCCCTAACACTCCTAAAAACACTACACCCATTCGAGTGGCGGAACTCCTCCATCTCCTATTTGGGTATAAAATTACCAACGAGACACTCGGCAATAGTGCAAGAAAATCATCTCCCACTCCTCCACAGACTAGAGCAACTCCTCAAGACCTGAGAGGAGAAAGAGATCTCCTGGCTGGGTCGTATCCACACTGTAAAAATGATGATCCTACCTCATATCCTATACCTATTCCGCACCCTACCCATTACAATCCCAAACCCAATCTTAAAGAAGTTTCAGGCCATGATAAATGCTCATATCTGGAAACGGAAACCCCCCAGGATAGCGCAAAAATCACTCTGGCGCCCGTTCACAAAAGGGGGGCTAGGTGTTCCCAATATATCCCTCTACTACAAGGCGTCACTGTTGGCCCAGGGCCTCACGATCCTTGAACGTCCCTCTCCCCCATATGGTTGGCATTGGAGAACGCTTGCACACCCAACGGCTCTATTCCTCTGTCCCTATGGGCGGGATCAAACTTCCCCAAAGCTACCCACCACAGTCTCGCTCCTCCTTGCTACCCACCACAGTCTCGCTCCTCCATAACTGGAAGCAAACTACACCGCTATTCCTACAAAACAACGACCTGCTCCTTGCAGCCCCACTCCAAGCCCTGACTGCCCAAACGTCAGACATTCAATTAGACAATTGGCTTAAACAGGGGATCACCCAAGTCCGCTCCTTACTGTCCTCAGACGGCATCAAGCCCTTCCCAGACTTAATCAGGGAATTCCATATCCCTTCACGAGAACTATTCTCTTAACTCAGACTAAAAAACATAATCCTGGAAAGCGAGATTAGCCTGGGAGAACCTGATCACTTACCGCCATTTATCCATAAATGCATGGGCAAACTTCCAAAAACTAAAGCACTATCCTTATGTTACAACACATTACTGCTCCACAATAAGATAACTAAACCATCGTATATGTCTAAATGGGAATCAGATCTAGGAATACATTTCTCAACAGAAATGTGGCATCGCGCCCAAAGATTAACTAAACAGGCTTCCTATAGCCTTAACCAATGGGAAACATACTGCAAATTAACGATGTGCTGGTATCTGGTCCCTACTAAATTGGCTCATATCTATCCGGGATCTGACGACCAATGTTGGAGATGTCACAACGGCGAAGGGTCCCTCTTACATATATTTTGGACTTGCACACACATCAAAACACTGTGGTGGGATATACATGCACTTCTTCATAAAATTCTGGGTGTACGTATACCCCAGACACCAGAGTGCTTCCTATTACATATCTTCCCAGATACCCTCCCTGTAGAACCGATCTTCTTCGCGATTCACTGTCTAATGGCTACCAAAACAGCCATTGCGCACAGATGGAAGTCCCCTCTATCACCAACGTTGCCAGAAATCCTAGGCAGGCTAGACTCAACTCACGCATACGAGTGCATGGCTAGCCGGCTGACCAATAGCCAAAGTAGGTACAAATCACGATGGCAGAGTTGGGTGAATTATAGGAAGGGAGAGCCTCCCTAAGGGCTATAGATCGGTCACTAGTTCCCACGGGGTTTTCCCTCCCCTACTCTATGGGTCCAGTCTTCCAGCACACCATATTTGACACCAGGTTGGTTCCATGCTTATCCATCACCGCTAGGCAACATGTTGTACAAACTGTCAAATGTCTTACCGACACTGATTTAACACCACGGATTGTTCTGCTATATTGTATTGTATTGTATTATATTGTACGGTATTGTACTGTATTGCATGATATGATGTGACCTATGCAAGCTGCCTTCTCCTCCCCTTTCCCTTTTGCCTTCTGTATCCCTTGTTTTACTTCGTATTCTGTTTCTACACGAATTATGAAAAATTTGCTTAAATAAAACACATTGAAAAAAAAAGAATAATCGTATCGTTAGGGAGTCATTATTCCTCTGGGCCGGTTGGTCCTGGGCGGCAGGTTCGCTGCTGCTGTGGAGCTCCGTGGCTGGTGCCTCGGCTTTGCAGTGATTGTGGGTTGTTAGCTATGTGGATGAATTGGCTTGCCAGCCAGTCTGGCACTTGTGTGTGCGGGAGCCCGAGGGCTTGTTGGAAGCCTGAGATGTCAGCGTGTGTCTTTATTGTATGGGACTTCTGTGCCGCAGTGGGCCGATAGGGAGAAGGGGTATCCCCAGCGGTACGGTATTCCAGCTGCTTGAAGGGCGGTCGTCACCGGGCGTAGGACTCTTCTTGTTTGTAGCGGGAGAGGTCCTGGTATACAGCGATTGCTTGGCCGTCTAGGAGGATTGTGCCCATGCGTCGGGCTGTGCGGAGAATATACTCTTTTTTTTTTAAAATTCTTTATTTTTGGTCTAACGAAGAGGTCGACGTAGAGATATGCAGGCATATGTATGCAAGTGACAGCGCAGTGTCATACAGTTTTTTACAGAATGAAAGTTGCAGTGGTTAGGTTAAACACGTTACAGGCATTGTACTCCCTGTGGGTGTCTTCGTCCGATATTTTCTGTTGTGTTGGCAAGCACAGGTAACTATATACAATGGTAGTAGTGTTGAGGAGTAGGCTTAGGGAGTAGAGTCGCAGGCCCAAACCCCTTGGGGCATATGACTGTTCCCCCGTCTTCCCCGTTGTCTGCGGATAGTAGGCGTATTTTAGCCTGACTCCCCTTTCGCCAGCTTGTGAGTCTAGAGTGCTTGCATTCAATAGATAGGTAGAAGAGAAAGATAGGAAAGTAGAGACAAGTAGATGCATATAGGTGTCGTCTTGAGATGGTTTCCCGAGGGACCAGTGACAGAGGTCATCAGGTTCCCCGGGTAGCGCTTCGTGTGTTAGGTTTGACCGTGCCCCTGTCCTGTAGTGGCGCCGCTACCACTAGTCCAGGTGCTGGTGTGATATTTAGCGTTGGGTGTATCCCAATTATTGCCACTTTTACAGAAAGCGTGGATGCCGCCCCACACCCCGAGTCATGATTCTAAGTGTCGTATTTCTCCCACAGATCCCAGACCCTCTGGAACTTAGTCATAGTGTTTCGCACCTGTGCGGTTAATTTATCCATTATGTAGTTGTCTCACATTTTTGTCTTGACCAGGGCTATCTGTGGGAGGTCTGGCCACGACCACTGTTGTGCTAGGGCCCTTCGGGCCGCTAGATAGAGCATGTTGAGAAGCCTTTGTTCGTGTCTGGGGAGGCCCTCTGTGGGTCTTGATAGTAGGCACGCCCATGGGTCTAGCGTCAGTCGTTTTTGTATGATTTGTGAGCTGAGCTCTACTATGTTGCGCCAGTATGCCGTGACCCCTGGGCACTCCCACCACATGTGGATATATGTGCCCCGTCCCCCACACCCATGCCAACAGTCGTCTGTGGGGCTCAGTCCCATGTGTTTCTGTTTTACTGGGGTCATATACCATCGGAATAGCGTTTTATAGGATTGTTCTTGGAGTGTTACACACATTGTGGTTTTGGTGCATGCCTCCCAAATGTCTTGCCACTCCGTTCCCTCAAGTACCTCCCCCAGGTCGGCTTCCCATTGGTCAGTGTAGCGTAGTGTGCCCTCCCCACCCGGAGCCCCATTAAGGTGGTTGTATATTAGTGTGATAAGTTTAGTTTGTGTAGTTTCATTGTAACAAAGTTTTTCGAAAAAGGTTAGTGGCGTCAGGGCCGCCTTCTGCACTTCGGGCTTTTGCACGAAGTCTCGAATTTGTAAGTACCTGAAATAGTCTCTTGTTTGTAAGGTGGCTTTGGTGCATAGGTGTTCGTACGTGACTACGTTTTGGTTCACAAATAGATGGACATATCGTTGGAGCCCTGTGGCCTCTATTCCCTTGTAGTCTCGCGCCCTCATTCCCGGGGGAAAAGCTCTGTTTCTGAGGACCGGCGCCATGGGGGACAAGTAGGGGCTGAGGGCGTATTTTGTTTTGGTTTGGTCCCATATCTGTATGGAATTGAGTATGGCCGGGTTTGTGGTTCGTAGTATGGCTCTTTGAGTTCTAGGTGCCCATATGAAAAACTGTGGAAGGTCCTGCCCTGTCATCAGCGACTCCAGATCAACCCATCGTCTCCTGTCTGGGGGTGCATGCCATTGTATGACCTGAGTCAGCTGCGCTGCTAAGTAGTAAGCGTATATATTAGGCAGTCCCAGTTCCCTTAGTGTTAGCAGGATATCGTCGGCGTACGCCGAGACCGTAAATGGTGTGCCCCCAATTTCAATGCCTTTAATCTGTGGGTGTTGCCGAATAGCTTGTAGCAGTGGCTCTAAAGTTAGGGCGAATAGTAAGGGGGACAGGGGACAGCCCTGTCTGGTGCCGTTTCTCAGGGTAAAGGGTGTTTTGTGTGCCCCCGTGATGAGTATTTGTGCCCTCAGGTCAGTGTATAATGCTTGTATTGCTGCTTCAAAAGTCGTTGGGAACCCCTGGAGACGGAGTAGTTCGAACAGGTAAGGCCACAGCACCCTGTCAAATGCCTTCTCCGTGTCCAGTGAGAGCGCCAGAGAGGACGCCCTGGATTCCCCCATGTGCCATATTGTGCTAACCCTTCGTCGCGTGTTTTCATATAGTTGGCGTCCGGGCAGAAAGCCCACCTGGTCCGGGTGGATCAGGTGCGGGAGAAGGGGGTTGAGTCTGGATGCTAATATTAGCAAATATCTTGAGGTCGGTGTTGATGAGTGATATTGGCCTGTAACTGGGGGCTAATGTGTCATCTTTCCCGGGTTTCGGCAATAGTACTACATTTGCCGTTGCCATATCTCTGTCGGGCTTCCCGCCCTGCATAAAGTGGTTACTGAGAACTGTGAGTGGGGGGGCTAACACTTCTTTAAATTGTTTATAATAACTGACGTCATATCCGTCAGGTCCTGGTGCCTTATTGCATTTCAGGGATGCTATGGCTGCCTCCACCTCAAGTTGTGTGATCAGGTCTCGTAGTGCGTCAGCCTCTGCGCTGCTCACTTTTTGGATGGTAAGTTCGGTGAGAAATTGGTGAATGCTCGTCATGTAGGTCGTGTTAGTGGCCTGGAGGTGGGGGGAGTGATTGTAGAGGTCTGAGAAATATGATGTAAACACTTCATTAATAGTGTCGGGCGTCCTTGCTAGTGTGTTTGCTGTTGTACGTATTTTCGTTATGGTTTTGCCTTGCGGCCTCGGGCATAGTACCCTAGCCAAGAGTGTATCTGTCTTATTCGCCTTTTCATAGAATAGGCGTCTCGACCACAGTATGGAACGCGATACCGCCTCCAGCGTGATATCCCTGATAGAGCGTCTGAGTGCGTTTAGTTCCCTAAGGTTCGAGTCAGTCGGATTGGTTTTGTGTTGTTGCTCCTTTTTACGTAGGGTTGACTGTAGGTCGAGCAGCTGTTTCGTTTTAGCTCGCTTTTTCTGGGTGGCTAGTTTTATAAAGTGGCCACGTAGGACTGCTTTGTGTGCTGCCCAGACCGCGGTGGGGCTAGCTTCGGGAGTAGCGTTGATCTCAAAATATTCTGTGATAGCCTGTTGGGTCGTTGCTTGTGTTTTATTGTCCCTCAAGAGGCTAGTGTTGAGCCTCCACGACCAGTTGGATTTATAGCATAAGTTGCCTAGCGTAAGTGTTATGTCCGTATGATCTGACCACGTGATGCTGTTAATGTCCGAGTGGAGGACTTTGGCCATCCCTGCCCCATTAAGAAACATGTTATCTATTCTGGAGTAGGTATTGTGTGGCGCGGAGTAAAATGTGTAGTCAGATGTGGTCGGGTGCTGCAGCCGCCAAGCATCCAGTAGGCCTGTGTGTGTCAAGAACGTGTGCAATAGCTTGTCTTGGCTCCCTCTGCTCTGTGATCTCACGGTACCCGGTTTTGAGCTTCTATCCGCTGCCGGGCTTGGCACAGCATTGAAGTCGCCTTCAACGAGGAGGACCCCCTCCCCCCATCCCCCGCCAGCCCCCGCCACCAACATCTCCAGGTTTGTCCAGAACAGTTGGTCTGGTTCGTTGGGTGCATATACATTAATGATATGTACTTTTGTGGTGTAGAGGGTGCCTCCTATGTACAGGAATCTCCCCTCTGGGTCGGCTTGAATGGTGGTGATGTGTAGTGGGCAGTTTTTATGCAGGAGGATCGCCACTCCTGCTCACTTACGTTGTGAGCGTGCTTCGTGTACTATTGTGTAGGTTCTGTCAGTTAGTCTGGTGGGCGCCGACCTGGGGAGGTGCGTCTCCTGTATCAGTGCAATGTCTATTTTTTTGGTCTTTAGGTCCCTTACCAGTAATCTGCGCTTGTTGGGGGAGTTGAGACCCTTGACATTAAAGGATAGTACCTTAAGTGCCATGGGGAGGCGCGAGCAGTGCCTTTGATGTTGCGGGATCCCCGGTCCTCTTGGAACCGCGGAGCGCAGTGTGCATGTGGTCAATCGTGAGAACCCCCCTCGGTGGCGCGGGTGGCATCCTGGCAGATAGATTGGGTTGTAGATCAATACTTGTCTTAAGAGATAGTGTAAGAAGAAGAGAGAGAAGTTGAGTGTCAAGGAACATTTTCAACATACATGCATATGAACAAATAAAATAAACACATGAGAACAATCTGGTCTTAACCTGTGCTAGATTAAGGTGGGGGTGTTCACCCCTTCCGAGTGGCGTGCAGAAAGTCACCTCTCGGAGTTGGTGATCCCCCCGCGCCTGTCCACTATGGTGTGGTGGGCAACCAGCGTTGTGTTACGGCCAGCAGTCTAGGGTATTACAGTGGAGGATAAGCAACTTTATTTGCCCCTCCGTGCCCCGGTTTTGCGCCCTTGCCGCTGTACCGCGGCGTCCGCCCCAGGTTCCTGTTATCCTGTGGGTCACTGGGGTTTTACGCTGGGATGAACCCCTGTCTTATTTGGGTTGAGGATGCCTCAGGAGGGTTTTTTTCTTTTTTGGGGGGGGGAGTTATGGGTGGTCCCTACTTTGTTGTCAGCTGGTACGTTGGGCCCCGGCTAATGCCCCTCGTCTATGGTGCATAGATACCTTCGTTGCTTTTATGGCACTGCCAGGGGCTTCCTGTCTTGCAGGTAGTAGGGGTTGGGAGGATATACTCTTTTAAGGTATAATTTTCAAGACAGCTAATTATGTCTCTGGGTGGCTCGCCTGCTCTTGGTGGTGGGCGTAGAGCTCGATGTGCTTTGACCAGGCCCAGTCTGGGTAGTTGTTGCCCTCCCAGCACGTGGCTGAAAATCCTGCGGAGGAGTTCCGGTATGTTTTCTGCCGGGCCCCCCTCTCTTGCCCCGCAGACCCTGAGGTTAAGTCTGCGGCCTCAGTTGTCCAGATTATCCACCTAGGTTGTGAGGTGAGCCAGGTTGGTCTCGCAGCTGGTTGCTGTAGCTGTGGTACCATCTAATTCTGTTAACATTTCTTGGGTGTCCGTCTCCACAAAGGACATTCTGGCATCTAAGCCAGCCACATCTGCATGTAGCTGGGCCACCTCCTCCTCATCCTGGACCACGCAGCTAAGGCAGTCCGAAAGTGCCTCAGAGTCAGCCTTTGTGAGGAGGCATTGCGTGCAGATCCCCATCCAGCGTCATAGGGGTTTCCAAAGAATTGGAGGAGGCCGGTGAAAACCGTGTGGGAGGTGAGCCTGGTGCCTAGCTGAGGGGCTCCAGTTCCGGCTGGAACGCGAGGTCTCAAGGCGTTGTGAGGTAGGAGTATATGGTTCCGCTCCAGACCCCGATGATTTAGGGGTGCCGGGGGGTTCAGACAGGCTTTTATTGCGCCCCATTGTCAGTTCTTTGTTGTTCGCGGTAGAGATGGTGAATTATTGTCATGTTTTATTTGTGGACCACGAGGAGCTGAGGTACTATGCGGCCATCTTCTCCGGTAGCCTGCCCCCCCCCATTAAAACAATTTGCACTATAAGGTCACTTATGCACTGGTTCTACCCGTGTGGTTTTCCTGTCATGGTAAATAACTTCTGTTTATTCTACACTATATATACCATGCAAGGGCTGGGAATCCTTGTGGATTTACTGCAGCTTATACAATATATTATAGTGAAAAAATGCTAAGCATATTAAGAAAAGGTACCTCTCTTTAACAAACTCACTAGATGTGTGTGAAATTACAATTAGACAGGTGCAAAACAAACAAAAAACGAATACTTGCTATTTTAATTCAGTAGAATATAAGTCGTAATAAAATGCACAGAAAATCAGATTCCCTGATATAAATTCTTATAAAGCCAGATGATGGCCACACGCTACAGCCCCCCAAAATACCTTCTACCCATCTTTTACTTTAACTAGAACCAGGGGATGTTCTGTCCTTTAAATAGCAACATCCATACCCAATGCCAATTCCTGCCCCCCAACACCCATGTCCTAAAATGTGAGATCTTACCTAACTCTCCATCCACTATATCACAGAGTAGCTTCTTGTAACAATGTTGCTCATATCCAATGCAGTGCCTCATGCACCAGCATCTTAGTGGGATCTTACAGTTGGATACACTAGGTGCAGGATTTATTTAAAAAAATTGTACATGAACAATTACTTTGTTATTTATTATGTTACTCATTTCGGGGTCCGCTTTATATGTATCAGCCCCCTAGAATTAGCAATATGCAGTACTTTGTTTTTTTATCACGGATAGAATGTTCCATCTACTAGTAGATGTTCCATGTACTATGCTAACCATCTCAATGCCAGTAACATCCAATGGACAGTTTTTAGGAGTGACAACCCACACAGATTTGTACGCACGTTTGGGAGTCTGTGGTGAGTATATGTGATATAAATATATGTCTACTTCTAATAATGAAAGATTTTATGTAAGTCTGATACCTTGATCTAATATAAAAGTTAAGTTTTAGATAACTTTTTTTATTTAAAAAAAAATTCTTAGAGTGTATATAATCTTTTTGCTAAATCAAGCACGAGGTATACATAGATGTTTTAAGGCCTTGGCTTGCATTTGTGTGAGGAGTTTGACCCTATTTAAACCTTCTCACCTGGGCTGTCCCATCCCTATCTCACCAACCTCTCCCACTTATTTTATTTATTTATTCAATTTTACCTTGGTGGGCCCTCTTTTATTTAGAGGCCAAACATTACGTCAGTTTTGGCACACCACAAACAACTTGCACCACCATTTATTATTAGACCTTGTTTTTTATTTATTTTTTTATTGCTTTTATAGCCTCTTGGATTGATGGAACGTATATTGGAATATATAAATGAATCAATTGTTCTTTCCTTTTTTCTCATTTTTATGTTCACATAATGGAATGTAGATATCACTGTAAATGTTTGTTGCTATGCTTAAGTATTTTTATAATATGGTATTTGCCTTTTTTTATAAATGGAGATAAACTTTTCTGCCCCTTAAAGGACCACTATATTGCCAGGAAAACAAACTTGTTTTCCTGGCACTATAGGGTCTTTAGGTCCCCTCCTCCCACCAGGCTGAAGGGCACTTACCTTTCTCCAGCACCAGGCTCCCTCGGCGCTGGGAAACTCTCCTCCCTCTTCCGACGTCAGCGCCGAATGCCATGCACGCATTCAATCAGTCCATAGGAAAGCATTACTCACTGCTTTCCTATGGATGTCAGCATCTTCTCACTGTGATTTTCACAGTGAGAAGCACAGAAGCGCCTCTAGCGGCTGTCAATGAGACAGCCACTAGAGGCTGGATAAACCCTAGTGTAAACATAGCAGTTTACAGCTACAGGGTTAACCCTAGATGGATCTGGCACTCATACCACTTCATTGAGCTGAAGTGGTCTGGGTGCCTATAGTGGTCCTTTAAGTAGGGAATAAGAGACAACTGTGTAATAAATTGACTGGTTGCTATATAAATCTGAAATACGCGGGAGGACTCACCACGCTTGAGAAAGCCCCAGGAGGTGGGGCAAAACATGCCGCAAGCCGAACACTAGGAAGTGCTTGCTTGAGCAGAGACTAAGTGAAACACCAAAACTAAGAAAAGAAAGGAACCAGTTAAAAACTGGGACTATGAAGTGAAGTGATGTCTTGCACTCAAAAGCTTGTCTTCGCTGATTATATGTTTTTCAAATCCCTGGGCATTATAGTTTGGAGTGGTACTCTAACCACTCTGCACTTGTGAGTTTATTTGGATTTTAATTTATATTTGCTTTATTTTACAATGTTGCACTAGGATGGTTTTTATGTATTTTATCCTTAGATACTTTTGATTCTCCATAAGGATATTGTGCAAGTATATATAATCTGTTTGTGCTTTTATGAAAATCACTTTTAGTATATATTGATTTTCTTAGCTAATTAATCAATAAATGTTACCTAGTTCATATTGAGAATATTGCTGTTTCTTGTGCACTTTGGCATATTGATTTGCATGGAATATCACAGTTTTTACTGTATAATTTTTTTGTGCACCCATTTACCTATATTTTGTTGTTTGAACCATTTATTATACATAGGTATCATATATAAAAATATATACACACACACACACACACACACACACACAAACTTTGCTGTATACACAACAATTATCACCAATACATTTGGCACTCACCTTTGGTATCCCAGGAGTGTCAAGCCATATTTGGTAGATGGATTCAACAGAAAGATCCTGTCTGCATTAATAAAAGACATTACTTGTATCATATAGCCAGAACATAGCATTCCTGTTTAATGATTTATCTTACATAGTTACATTGAAATATAAGCTAAAAAAACCCCCAAAGAACATCAAGTTCAGCTTTTCACACGTTACTGTCTTTGATCCAATAGAAGGAAAATAAGTTAATTTGAGGCCATTTCCAATTTTGCTACAAAATGGGGAAAACAATCCTTCATGATAAAATGGCAGCCAACAAGTTGTTACCGCACGCAATAACTATTATGTCTTGGGATAGAAGTAGTTTACATCCTCCATAACTGTTCTTGCAGCCCATAGGCAGTTTGCTGGACTACTGATGACAATGGTCAAGGCTCTTGGTACTTCTCTCTCCCATCTGCCAACTTCAGTGCCAAAAAGGCACATTGTATGTACTGAAAACAGGCATACCTTAGGGAACAGATGACTATATGCAGGTGCCTCCTTTGTCTGATGGGACATCCTGCCCTATAAGTCACCATTTTATTTTTTAAATACTTTTGCATGTCATTTAATCAGAGCCAGTAAGCCCAAATTAATGGTGATTATGGAATGTTATGGAAATTGGTAGTCCTATATCAACATTATGCCTTGGCTTGAAATCCTTTGTAAAACAAAATAAAGAATTGCCTGCAACTGGTGAGCATTTTTTTATTTTTATTTGGCTTAAACGATGATCAGCCCCAACATTAAAACCACCTGCGTAATACTGTGTAGATCGCCCTCATGCTGCCAAAACAGCTCTGATGCATCAATGCATGGACTCCAAAAGACCTCTGAATGTGTCCCATGGTATCTGGCACCAAGACATTAGCAGCAGATCCCTTTAGTTCTGCAAGTTGCGAGGTGGGGCCTCCAAGGATTAAATTTGTTGTTCCAGCACATCTCACAGATGCTCAATCAGATTGAGATGTGAGGAATTTAAAGGCTAAGGTGACACCTTGAACTCTGTCATGTTAAGTGCCACTGGGGACCGACTGGGAACCGCGAAGTCTTCATGCCAAAAATAGTTCCATAGAATTGCCGCTAAGTACTGCTGGGGACTGACCGGGAGCCGCAAAGTCTTCATGCCGGAAATAGTTCCAGGGCGTACGCGGCTAAGTCTCCCTGAAGTTGATTCGCGTTTGGTTCTATGTGCACGAATGGAAAGTGCCAAACCAGGGAAACCAAGGGGAATAAAATATGGGTCTATACAGTCGCTGACCAGGCCCATAGTCGGTGGGAAGGAGGCCGGCTTATACACTCCTCCAGAAGTCCTTGGCAAACGTCTATGGAAAGTGGCATTTGTCACACTGTCCTCTCTTGGTTTTCCTCCTATCTCTCCCAATGCTCATTCAGCGTCTCCTTTTCTAATGATATCTCCTCCCTTCGTCCTGTCTCTGTTGGAGTCCACCCAAGCTCTGTACTCTGTCTCCTTCAGTTTTCTCTTTATACTGCCTCTCTTGGCAATCCTATTACCTCATTTGCATTTCAATACCACCTGTACGCTGATGACACTCAGATGTGCCTCTCCTCCCTGGACCTCTCCCCTGCCGTCCTGCAACGTGTCACTGCTTGTCTTTCTTCCATATCTGATTGGATGTCCTCCCGCTTTTTGAAACCCAATCTCTCTAAAAATAAACTCCTTGTCTTTCCTCCTCCTAATACTGATCCCCCTCTTTTGTTCTCCCTTTAAGTGAGTGGTACCCACATCAGTCCATCCTTGCAAGCGCGTTGTCTTGGCATTATACTTGATTCTCTCACATTTGAGCCTCACATCCTGTCTGTTACCAAATCCTGTAGATTCCACCTTACAAATATAGCCCGCATCCACCCCTTTCTTACACAGGTTGCTACTAAGGAGCTTCTCCATGCTCTAGTAATCCATCGCATATATTATTGTAACTCTCTCCTAATAGGTCTTCCCACAATTCATATTGCCCCGCTATAGTCTGCAATGAATGCTGCCTCTCCTGTTGCTCCTCTCACACCTCTCCCCTCTGTCAGTCCTTACATTGGCTTACTGTATCCTACAGGAGTCAATTCAAGGTACTAATCCACACCTATAAAGCACTGACGAATTCTAGCCCCTTCTATATTTCTTCACTGATCCGCAGGTATGCACCTTCTCGGTCTCTCTGCTCTGCCCATGACCTTCTCCCGTCTGCTGTTCGCACCTGTACAGCCAACTCACGCTTGCAGGATTCTAGCGGGTGGCTCCTTTACTTTGGAAAAGCCTGCTGTTACAAACTGCCATTTGTAACTTATTTTATTTGACAAATTGCCCTGCTTCCCTGTGTTATGGAGAAGCCTAATTGCCAGCCTCCTGCCATGTGACTATGGCCCCTGTGATGTATTGCCCTTTGAAGACATGATTTGGGCATAATGGATTTGTGTTGTGCTGCTGCTAGCCCTTTTAAGAACTATCTGGGGACATACTGTGGAGTTACTGGGTGGCCACCATTTCCTGTATCAGAAGCACATGGTGAGAATAATGGATGGCGGCCATTTTAACTCACAGACACTGTGTGGACTTTTCAACATGGTGCCATCTCGCCAGTATTTGTTGCACAGAGACATCGTGCGGTGGTTTTGGACTATACAGCAGGGGACACATTATACAGTGATTGTTTTTTATTTAGCCTGTATATGTTCTGCAGAATCTGCATTAAACTGTATTTTCCAAAGTACTGAACGGATCTGGGTGAATTTTGGATATGTGGTTCACCCAGATCCCCCAGTTCCAAGGATATACTTTTTATGGGGTTATTGCATGTTTTGGGGTCCCTGTGATGTGTTTTATGAAACTGTATTTCTCTGGCTGTGATAATTAGATTACCCATTGTGTTCAGTAAACATATCACAGCCAGAGGGGAGGATTTTGTGTGTGAGTGTCTGGATGTATTGTATGGATTGATTGGCTGTTTTGTAACGCCCTGTGGGCTGTGGGCTGTACTATGTTTGTGGATTTGGAATAAAAGAGACTGTATGTGACAGTACAGAGAGTTCCTGCTTAACCCTCAAAGTAAAGTGTCGTCTCATTATTGGGGGAAGGATTTATTGTATGCTGTTCCAGTTTGACTGCTAGGAGAGTAAACCTATTCGTATGGTTCCTATTCAACTGTCTACAGCATTCATATGCTTGGGAGAATGTAATTGTTTCTCTGGTTCGGTGATTGTGGTGTCTGCTTGGAGTCCTCAGGAAGTGCTAGGAGCATCCTTCAACGGAGGTACCCAGTCGGGGTGCTAGGCGATCCGTTACACCTGCCTACGACCATCAAGCTCTCCCCTATTCTTCAATCATTTTAAATAGACTGTAAGCTTGTTTGAGCAGGGCCCCCTTCAATCTTTTGTTCACGTACGTTTTTGTAATTGTCTCATTTATTGTTAAATCTCAACCTTTGATAATATTGTAAAGCGCTACGGAATATGCTGGCGCTATATAAATACCAGTAATAATAATAATAATGTTCACATTAGAGGTGCTTTTGGCAATAGACAAAGGATGCACTGTGTGTTCTGAGACCTGTCATTCATGGCCAGCAATACGTTTTTCAGGATTTGAGCTACAGTAGCTCTTTGGTGTGATCGGACTAGACAGGCTTGCCTTCACCCCCCATGTGCATTAATTAGGGGGGAGCACCCCACAAGGCTTGCCATTTTAGAGATGCTCTGACCCAGTCATCTAGCCATCATTATTTTGCCATTGTCAAAGCCACTCTCCTGTTTCGCTCGCCCGTTTTTCCTTCTTCCAGCACATGACATTCACTTGCTTCCACCATATACCCAAACCCTTGAAAGGTGGCATTGTAACAATGTAATCAATACTATTCAATTCACCTATCAGTGATTTTAATGTTGTGGCTGATCATGTTCCAGGAGTTGGTACATGGAACTAAAAGGCAACAATGTGTGCAGTAATGAGCTGTTTACCATGAACATCATACAGAACATAAATTGTTTATACCATGCCAAGGCCATGCAGTTGAATGTAATTAAAGAAATACACAAAGTGCCAAAACAGCTTCAACTTAATGGAGTGGTTTTGGTGTATATCATGGTTATTAATTCTCCATAATGTACAGTACCATAAGTAATACAAAAGAAGTTTGAAGAACAAATAAAATCACATAAAATAACCAGTAGAGCATGTACATTACATAGAGTAAATAACAATGTTAACAGCAATATGCAGAATAATCTGAATGTACCTTTCCCGGTTAAATACTTTGTTATTATTATTAGTAAATCACCAGAACTTTCTCAGAACAGTTCTGGGCACACCCCTAAATTAAATGTGCCCCTGTTTCAAGATTTTAAATTTTGGAAGGTATATATTTGTGTTGGTAGGATTTAAAAAACATTGAGCAATAATGTTCATTTTTAGAATGTGCCCGAGTCATGTAATGTTAAGCTGGGAAGAGTTCCTAAATCTTTCAGTATTGTTTCCATGAAGGGTACAAGGGAGGGACTTAAACAGATCCTTTATGTCAGGTTAGTCACGTGGTTTGCTAAAGATTCACTTGGATGAGTAAGGAAGAACAACATAACAAAAAAAGGAATTTGATTATATTTATCTTCAACCACCTGGAGAATTATCTATCAAGGCGTATTTTAGCTTTTGTTTGGGATTCTGAATAATAAAACAAGCTGTAAAATGTGCCTCAAAGATCAAAGCTATATGGCTATTATATCCAAAGAACTGCAACCCTAATAAGCCCTTTGTACTATGATGATATAGAATGGGTAAGAGAGATAAGCCATGCCAACATTACTGTACTTTGCCCCAAACACTTTCCTGGTAACTATATGTTTGGGAAC
Organism: Pelobates cultripes; assembly: GCA_933207985.1. NCBI lineage: Eukaryota > Metazoa > Chordata > Amphibia > Anura > Pelobatidae > Pelobates > Pelobates cultripes. The sequence goes on along the minus strand of OW240916.1, from coordinate 151,977,752 downwards.
ATTCAGTAACACTAGATAATGTTAAGCAACATTATCTGCCATCACTGTTACTTTCCCCATTATGTATTCAACTTATGATTTCTAGACTGTTAACAATCTACTGCTTTATTTAAAGGAACACTTCAAGCACCATAACCACTACAGCTCATTTGAGTGGTTACGGTACCAGGAATGCCCTGGCACCCCCAGAATTGTATGTTTTCCAATCATTGTTAAATGGTCTGACTATTTACATGGGGTCTGAAAAACACCACTCTGGAAGTTCTGGAGAGGAGAGGCGAAGAAAGATAAATGTGGGAAGGGAGGATCTTTTATTTGGTACAATCAGTCTACACCGTCAGAAGTATAAGAAAGCATGATCTATTAAAGGTAGGTGTTGTGATGTGAATCATAGAAGATAACTTGTATAAAGGTTTAAAATGCTTAGCTTTGACTTTATAACATAATGTGAAAAAACAGTGTTCTTTATAACCAGTTAGCTGAAAAAGATTTCCATTTTATCAGAGTGATTTTTGATAGACGTTTGTTTTATTGTTTCTTAAGAGTGTCCAAAGGGGTAGCAAAAATAAGCAAGAATCCATGGGTAAAAGCTCATGCAATACTCAAAACATTAAAAGAGAAATTTGGGTTGACAAACAGAAAATCTTAGTTGGTGCAGTTTTAATATCTCTAAGTTTTAAGTCTTTGCTATATTGAATGCTTAATATTTTCATTATATTTCTATTTCTATCTGCTGTAAATGGTTACTGCATTGGCGATTCACTTTTTAACATTGTACAATATGATTGCTGGATATAATGAATTTTGTGTGATTTATTAAAACATAACTTTGTGTTTGTATTACATTTCTATTCATATAAAACGTTGTTTTTCCTTAATATTCCTTATAATAAATCATTTTTTCCCTACAATATACATGTGTATGTATTTATTAGAAAAAACACACATACATTAAAAAATACACCCATTTGTCTTATAGGATTTAAAATGTCATTGCTCAAAATGTTTTCCCTGAATCAGGAGCTTGATACTCCAGGAAATGATCATTCATTCAATGTCTGAACACTATGGAAATAGAGTTTCCACAAAGACCTTGCACAGTAACATGTAAACCACAAATTCCTAAAGCTGGCAACAGAATACACAAAACCTGGCAATGATATGTTGAAAAGGGTCTTTGCCAAAATGTATGATCATGGGTCATGGTAAAGTGGGTAGCGTGTATTGTCCCAAGTATAAATATATGTGTTTGAACTTAGAGGGGATCTTTACACACACACAAAAAAGCGATGTTTAGAACATAGCATTTAACCTCTTATGGTAATATTGAATTTATACAACACATAAGTTTACTTTATCTGAAGAGGTTTAAGTCACTAAAAGCATTATGAAGTTCTGAAGATTTGGTGATCTAAGTCAGGGGTTCCCAACCGTCTTACGCGTACTCCCAGGGATACAATCCAGTGTCCCCGGGGGTACACGGAGAAACAAAATTGGTAATGGCAGTGGTGCAGCTGCACTGCATGAGTTGGGAAGTGCAGGCTGATGGTCCATCGCTAGCCCATGCACTTAGAGCCACCCGATGAACATGTGACCAGTCGTGCACTGCGATGCACAAGCTGGCCCCTTCTAATGTGCTGATAGGAAGTGAGAGGGAGCTCACACAGATAAGGGGCGCGGGTGGAGCGGACCGGGAGAGAGAGAAGCAAGCCCACAACTCCCAACAGCCAGAGCAAACAGAAGCCACCCTACAAAAAAGTAGTGTTTTGGGTGTCTGTGTGTTTGTATCAGTGTGAGTATCTGTATGTGTGAAATTGTTTGTATCAGTGTGTGTCATTGTTTGTATCTGTATGTGTGTCAGTGTGTGTATTTGTATGTGTGTATTTGCACCAGCACTTGTGTCAGTGTTTGTATCTGTGTATCTGCAAATGTGTCTATCTTCACTGTGAGACGCTGGGGAGGGCCAGGAGAAGCAAAGGAAGCCTGGGGCAGAGGAGAAGCAGGAGGCAGAGGAGAAGTAGGGGGCAGAGGAGAAAAAGAAAATCAGGGGAGCCTGGAGCGGATAAAAAGGTATAAAGTTAATATAAATATATTATATAATATAAAGAAAAATAAGGATACCCTGAATGACTTAATTGGGAAAAGAGATCCGGGTGTATAATCACACGGATACCATATCTCAAACAGACATTCAGGGTGTTACCCACATATTGAGTAAAAACTCAATTGAAAAGGTTTAAAATAATAACTTTGTTGCATATGTTAGACTAAACATAAAAATCCCTGAAAAAAGTGTAAACAAACTGTGCTGGTGATTTAAAAAGAAAGGGAAAAATATACACAATCTATGATAGCCTCAAGTGTATATCTATTGATAGAAAGTAGCTTATATAAACTGACAAACTGTATGAGGTGTCTATTAAAAAGATAGCTACTTATGTAAATATGTTGCAAAAGAGTTTATCAGCCAGGTTTACAGATTGGAGTAGATATTTGTATAGTGTTTGGAACAGCAAAAGGTGACTCCTTATCTTATTTGAAGTATAAGGTGAAATCTACAGGAGTGAGGAATTGAGAGGGTTAACTATTTTGTAAGGGAGAAAAAACTACCTTTTAAGTTAGCCTTCAATAGAATTATAATATGAGTATATAATTTAATATAGAGAAAGGGGACAAAAAGTCCCTTGCTGTGAATTTAAACTAGAGGTATGGATGGTAAAAATCCTTTGAAGTTATCCTCTAGTAAAGAAAACCTCATATGAACATAGTATCTAGGGTGTTGGCAGCATATTACCTAGATGGATACTTCCCATCAAGATCAGGGCATGCTAAATCCCAGTTTAGATACTTAGTAAGGTTATATCTAGATAGTACACTCCAGTTTGAATACTTAGTAAAGTTATGTCTAGATGGTACACTCCATATAGAAAGGTAAATTTAAGTTTTCCCCAATTTCCAGATCCCTCTGAGTATCTAGTATCTAAACTCCCTATAATTCAGATTACTAGCTGCTAAGAGTCTGCAGTCAAATATGGTGAAATATGGCTATCATAGTTGCCCTTTCAAAAGTTTAAAAAGAAAAGTCAAATGACAGCGTCTGCTCGACTCGCGTTTCGGCACTAAGATGCACTAACATTTCTCAAGGGCGTTGTCATACCTGGTGTCCCACGCCGTCCCGGTCCCGACGTCCGTCCTCTCATCTCGGGCGGTGTGGATTGCTGATGGGCGTCGCACGTGTGTGCCTCCGGGGGCGCGCGCGCATCTGGGAGAGCGCCCGGGGACGTGCGCGCGCGCACAAGGTAACCGGCAGGGATGACGTGGACTCCAAATTTAAAGAAATAGTGGCCTATTGCCACTATCTATTTATACCTCCTTCAATTCTGTACCTGCCTATCCGTATTCACCTTGCCCTATATTAACCTCCTTCTAACATCAATTCCTTGCCCTGTCGTGGTTTATTATAGCCCGAGAGTGCGTTCTGAGTAGTTGTCTTTTCTCTGGTTCCTGACTTCGGCTTGTTTATTGGTTATTCTTATTTCTGGCTCCCTGACCTTGGCTCTGTCTATTTCGTTTTCCCGTATCTTTGTATTCCTGACATTGGCGTGTTTGACTATTCTTATCTCTCATTCCTACGTTAAGTCCGGCCACTTTAAGGTCCGGTAATACGTCTATCTGTGTTCGCCTTTATTGTCCTCTGGTTTGCGTGTTGGGGAGTATTAACCTTGACATTACGACAGGGCCATGGACCCTGAAAACCTGGGACAACAAATGGCTGCATATGAAAATAGAATAGAGGGGTTAGATCATAGAATGGATCAGTTTGCCCAAGCCTTGCAAACAATCCTCAGCAGGACTGCGTGTCTTCAACCAGAGGTAGAGGACAGTAGTTCTCAAGGTGCTGTTGCTCTACCATCTGCAACTCATCCCACTCTATCTATTCGTCTAACTCCCCCTCCTCGTTATTTAGGGGATCCATCATTATGCAGGGGATTTTTGAACCAGGTGGGCGTACATTTTGAAGTAGCCCGTGATTCATTCCCTACTGATAGGTCAAAGATTGCATTCATTATGAACCTATTAGAAGGTAGAGCCCTGGCTTGGATAAATCCCTTGTGGGAAAATAATGACGTGATTGTCTTTAATTTTGAATTGTTCCTCAGGATTTTCCGTAATGTGTTCAATCCCCAAGGCAGAAAGAGACTAGCAGCCAGAGCGTTGTTAAAAATCAAACAAGGATCTACAACAGTGGCCGATTATGCTATCGAATTTCGCACCTTGGCCTCTGAATTGACTTGGAATAACAGTGCTCTAACAGCTGTGTTTTTTGAGGGCCTTAATGAGTCCTTACAGGAAGAAGTGGCAGCCAGGGATTTACCAGAACTCCTAGAAGACCTTATACAGTATATGTCAGATATTGATATCAGGGTTAGACAGAAGCATCTTCATTTAGATAGACAAAGGAGGGCTTTAGGAAGAATCACTCCTCATCCAATGATAACCGGATTACCCACTTTGCCAGCCCTAAATCTGATTCTGAACCCATGCAACTAGGTAACACAAGACTCTCTGAGTGTAGCGTTACTCACCTTCTCCAGGGGCTGGCCGCGGTCCTCTCTTCAAGCTGCGCGCGGTCATGCTGCTGCACGAGCCGCGCGCGGCTCATCCGACGGCTCCACTAGCAAGGCGGGCAGTGACCGCGAGAAGCGGTCACGTGTCCCGCCTGAATCTAAGAGCGCGCCGCGAGTCTCGGGCGCGCTCTTAAAGAGACAGTGGGAGCCTAAATTGTCAAAAGGCTCCCATTGGCCCCTGTCATACCACACTCCCCATACACTTACCTTTTGGGGGTGTGGATATGACAGGAGCCAATCACATTAGTTTTGAAGCTATTTAAATTTACCTCTCCCTCTACTCCCTGCCCTATCGTGGTTTCTGTATCAGTTCCCTTTAGCGCTTGTTGTGTTCAGTTGTGTTTCTCCGTATTGACCTTGGCTTTGTTTCTGACTACGTTTTCTCTTTATCCTTCTGTTCTGGTTGTCGGCTTGTTGTTTACTGTGTACCAGACCCCGGCTTGTCCTAGTTTACGCTGTCTCTCTGTGCCCTTGATTTCGGATCGTTCCTGACTCTGTCTCCTCTCATATACGTCGAGTCTGGCCATTCTAAGGTCTGGTAGACGTATCTCTCCTCTGTGTTGTCTTCTGTTTAGCTGAATCTTGCGTGTTGGGGTATATTCTCGTTACATTACGATAGGGCCATGGACCCCGCAGATTTGGCTCAGCAAATGGCTTCTCACGAGGCAAGGTTTGTAGAGCAGGATCACCGTATGGATCATATAGCACAGGCTCTCCAGACGCTCTTATCTAGAACCATTCCTGCAACCGCACCTAACCCTCCTACACCTCATCCTCCCGAAGTATCCAATTCAACCAATGCTTCGCCCCATTTAACACCTCCTCCTAGGTATGGAGGGGAAGCCAAGACATGCAGAGGTTTTATTAATCAAATAGAATTCCACCTTGAGATGTATCCTCATTCCTTTCCCACTGATAGGTCTAAAGTGGGGTTTTTGATGCATCAACTTACTGACAAAGCACTAGAGTGGGCAAATCCTATTTGGGAGGCCAATGGCGCAATGCCGCAAGAGCATTAATGAGGATTAAACAGGGGTCTAGGTCTGTGGCGGATTATGCTATTCAGTTTCGTACCCTTGCTTCACAGGTAGATTGGACCAATAATGGGTTAACTACTGCGTTCATGGAAGGTTTATCTGACACTATATTAGATGAGGTAGCGGCAAGGGAGCTTCCTATTCCATTAGAGGATCTTATTGACTACCTCATTGATATAGATAATAGAATTCGCGACAGGCTCTATACCAAAAACAAGAATAGACGTCTGGTCACATCTATTAACCCCAGAGTTGATAAACCTGAGAGTGTTAAAGTACCCGAGGAGGAACCCATGCAATTAGGGGTTGCCAAACTCTCGGATACTGAAAAACTACTTAGAAGAAGGAATGGACTCTGCCTATACTGTGGTAGGCGAGACCATATGGTAAGGGAATGTCCTTTGCGTCCGGAAAACTCTCGCACCTAAGACCTTATAGGGGACTGGCCTTGGGTGTGATCTCTAAGTCTCCTAAATTGCCTCCTAATCGTTTGCTTCTCCCTGTTTCCCTTCATACGGGGGTGAGTTGTATAGCAGAATGTATACTAGCCTTGGTTGATTCTGGGGCTGCTGAGAACTTCATTGACTGAGTTTGTTACGAAAAATAACATTCCCGTCAGAGAAAGGGAGATACCCTTGGCCATTGAGGCCATAGATGGTAGACCTTTAAAAACTCCAGTCGTTACCCATGAAACTGTACCATTATTCATGTACACAGGGGTTTTACACTTTGAGACCATTCGGTTTCAGGTTATCACCTCTCCCTCTTCTCATATCGTGTTAGGGTACCCATGGTTGTGTTCTCACAATCCCATTTTTGAATGGGAATTGGGACAATTAAAATCATGGGGTAAAACCTGCCATGACTCTTGTATGATTAAAGTCACCCCTTTAAATACCATTAATGTTCCTACCACTCCTCCTTTGTCTACTGTTATACCTCCTCAGTACTTGTTTCTCAAAACTGTATTCGATAAAAGGGAAGCTGATAAATTACCGCCTCACAGATCCTATGATTGTGCTATCGATTTATTGCCGGGCACTATACCTCCTAAGGGCAGGGTATACCCCTTATCTATTCAAGAGAACCGTATCATGGAGGAGTATGTTAAAGAATCACTAGAAAAGGGGTTCATTAGGAGATCCTCTTCTCCGGCTGGAGCAGGGTTTTTCTTTGTATCTAAGAAAGAGGGTGATTTAAGACCGTGCATCGATTATAGAGGTCTAAACAAAATCACTATCAAAAATGCATACCCTATACCTTTAATTACAGAGTTATTTGACAGGCTGAAACATGCTACTGTGTTCACCAAATTGGACCTTAGAGGTGCATACAATTTAATACGCATAAAGGAAGGTCACGAATGGAAGACTGCATTCAACACTAGATCCGGTCATTACGAATATACTGTTATGCCATTTGGTCTTTGCAATGCCCCAGCAGTATTTCAGGAATTTATTAATGATGTCCTAAGAGACTTTATTCACACATTTGTAATTGTATATTTGGACGACATATTGATATATTCTACAGATTTACACACTCATCACAGGCATGTCACAACGGTATTGAAGACCCTTCTTAATAATGGTCTTTACTGTAAACTAGAAAAATGTTTATTTGACCAATCCGAAGTCCAGTTCTTGGGGTATTTGATTTCTGCCAAAGGGTTTCGTATGGATCCCCAGAAGCTTTCTGCGGTTATAGAGTGGCCTCTACCACAGGGTTTGAAAGCAATTCAACGTTTTCTTGGTTTCTCTAACTATTATAGACGCTTTATTAAGGGTTTTTCTTCTATTGTAGCACCTATTACCCGTATGACAAAAAAGGGTGGTAATACTCGTGTCTGGTCTCCCGAGGCACTTCAGGCTTTCGACTTTCTTAAAACTACATTCGCCTCGGCACCTATTTTACAGCACCCTATCCCCTCACTGCCTTATATTCTTGAAGTTGATGCTTCTGAAATCGGGGTAGGTGCTGTTTTGTCCCAAAGAGAATCGCCTGAAAAGCCATTGCATCCTTGTGGCTTCTTTTCTAGACAAATGTCCAAAGCTGAAAGGAATTATGATGTGGGTAATCGTGAACTCCTTGCTATTATCTTAGCCCTTAAAGAATGGAGACATCTGTTAGAAGGAACTAAGGATCCTATTCTAATTTTTACTGATCACAAGAATCTATCCTACCTTGGTGAAGCTAAAAGATTATCTTCTAGACAGGCCAGATGGTCACTATTTTTGTCCCGTTTCAATTATATTATCACCTATAGGCCAGGTGATCGCAACATTAAAGCAGATGCTCTGTCCAGACAGTTCGAAACTACTGACAAACAAGAGGTTGACGTTACTCCTGTCATTCCCCCAGACAGGATAATAGCCACTACTATGTTGTCTATTTCTTCATCCCTCTTGCAGACCATACAGGCAAAACAAAGTATGGCACCTAGCGAGAGGCCTATTGATAAATTGTTTGTTGATGTTCCCGAGAGACGGGAGATTCTGTCATTATATCATGATACTAAGACTGCTGGACATCCTGGTATTACCAAAACGATGTCAGCCGTTTCTCGATATTTTTGGTGGGGTTCCTTACGTAAGGATGTCACTGACTATATAAGTGCTTGTACTACTTATGCATGTATGAAAACGTCGCGTAGAGTTCCTTGTGGGCTTCTGCATCCCTTACCAGTTCCCGAGAGACCTTGGTCTAACCTATCCATGGATTTTATTGTTGAATTACCCCCTTCGAATGGTAACACAGTCATCCTGATGATAGTAGATCGGTTTTCCAAGATGGCTCACTTTGTGTCTCTTAGCAAGTTGCCCACATCCAAGGAACTGGCTCTTATCTTCGCTAGAGAAGTATTTCGGTTACATGGTATTCCTGTATCTATTGTGTCCGATAGGGGTAGCCAATTTATTTCCAGGTTCTGGAAAGCCTTTTGCTCAGAAATGGGTATTTCTCTCTCATTTTCTTCCGCTTACCATCCCCAGTCTACTGGAGCTGCTGAACGTGCCAACCAGTCTCTGGAGCAGTACCTTCGTTGTTTTGTGTCTCACCATCAGGACAATTGGTCTGACCTACTTCCTTGGGCTGAGTTTGCTCGAAATAATGCCACTCATGATTCTTCCGGCAAAAGCCCTTTTTACGTTGTCTATGGCCAGCATCCCGTTGTTCTTCCGGCTGCATTCTCCTCACAGGGCATGCCAGTTCTGGATGAGCATTTGGCTGGTTTGCGTAATACTTGGGAGCAGGTTCAGCGTTCTTTGGTGGATTCCGCTGCTCGCCAGAAGGCTCAGGCTGACAAGCATTGCAGGGCGGCTCCTACTTATGTTGTGGGGGACAGGGTTTTGCTTTCCACGCGGAATATTCGCCTGCGGGTGCCTTCTATGAACTTGGCTCCCCGCTTCATAGGTCCTTATCGTATACTGCATAAGGTTAATCCTGTTTCATACGCCTTGGGTCTTCCTAGGAATCTGCGTATTCCTAATGTGTTTCACACTTCATTGTTAAAACCTTACATACGCAACCGCTATACCCGGCATTCTCCGCCTCCCCCTCTTGTCTCCGTGGAGGGCCATGAGGAATTCGAAGTCTCTGCTGTTCTTGACTCTCGTTACCTTAGGGGTCGACTTCAGTACTTGGTGCATTGGAAGGGTTATGGGCCTGAGGAGCGCAGTTGGATTTCAGCTGATGCTGTTCACGCTCCCCGCCTTGTGCGTTCTTACCATTCTCGTTTTCCGGCCAGGCCTGGCCCTACCCGCCCGGAGGGCGTGTCCTCGGGGAGGGGTACTGTAGCGTTACTCACCTTCTCCAGGGGCCGGCCGCGGTCCTCTCTTCAAGCCGCGCGCGGTCATGCTGCTGCACGAGCCGCGCGCGGCTCATCCGACGGCTCCACTAGCAAGGCGGGCAGTGACCGCGAGAAGCGGTCACGTGTCCCGCCTGAATCTAAGAGCGCGCCGCGAGTCTCGGGCGCGCTCTTAAAGAGACAGTGGGAGCCTAAATTGTCAAAAGGCTCCCATTGGCCCCTGTCATACCACACTCCCCATACACTTACCTTATGGGGGTGTGGATATGACAGGAGCCAATCACATTAGTTTTGAAGCTATTTAAACTTACCTCTCCCTCTACTCCCTGCCCTATCGTGGTTTCTGTATCAGTTCCCTTTAGCGCTTGTTGTGTTCAGTTGTGTTTCTCCGTATTGACCTTGGCTTTGTTTCTGACTACGTTTTCTCTTTATCCTTCTGTTCTGGTTGTCGGCTTGTTGTTTACTGTGTACCAGACCCCGGCTTGTCCTAGTTTACGCTGTCTCTCTGTGCCCTTGATTTCGGATCGTTCCTGACTCTGTCTCCTCTCATATACGTCGAGTCCGGCCATTCTAAGGTCCGGTAGATGTATCTCTCCTCTGTGTTGTCTTCTGTTTAGCTGAATCCTGCGTGTTGGGGTATATTCTCGTTACACTGAGGCTGAGAAGTCTTACAGAAGAAGAGAAGGGTTGTGCCTATACTGCGGTCGTAAGGGGCATTTGTGTAACAATTGCCCATCACGTCCTGAAAACTCTACCACCTAAGCTCATTCAGGGGACCGGCCTTGGGTGTGATCTCTCTGCCCCCTAAAACAAATTCATACAGATGTGTTATGCCTGTAACCCTATGCTGGGAAAGTGTTAGTCATTTCACTATGGCCCTCATTGACTCTGGATCTGCAGACAACTTTATTGACCAGACCTTTGCTACAGCTCTTTCTCTTCCTTTGGAGGAGAAAGAAACACCCTTGGCCTTTTGAGGCCATAGATGGTAGACCGTTGAAGCTTGGTTGCTTCACCTAAGTGTTGCTTCTAAGTGTGTAGTTGGAGATATTCTGGAGAGTTTTAGAGAAGCTTCAACTGTCTAAGAGTTGTGCTAAAAGCTTTCTTTTCTACTGTTACAGGTAAGATTCATCTGTAGGAAAAGGTTACTGATTGCACAAGGTTTGAATTCCTGTTGGTAATTATAAGGCATTTGATTTGATTAAGCTAGTTACTTGCTATTGATTGCTGGTTAATTAGCTATTGTTTGCAAATAAGCAGAGGCCTATCCAGGTGTTAAACATTCCTAGTGGGTGGTGATTTTAGGAGTTATATAAGGCTTGTTGTCATTAGCTTGGCTAATATAGCTTGGTTGCTTCACCTAAGTGTTGCTTCTAAGTGTGTAGTTGGAGATATTCTGGAGAGTTTTACAGAAGCTTCAACTGTCTAAGCGTTGTGCTAAGAGCTTTCTTTTCTACTGTTACAGGTAAGATTCATCTGTAGGAAAAGGTTACTGATTGCACAAGGTTTGAATTCCTGTTGGTAATTATAAGGCCTTTGATTTGTTACATGAGGACCAGGTTGCTGCTGAACAAATGTGGTCAGCAGAAACATTGGCTGCAGTTCCACATGAAAAAGCTAGTGATTTGATGGAATAAGCCCAAAGTCCCGGTGGAACTAGAACACCAGAAGCTTCGTAAGCCTGAGAAATGGCTGAGATTATCCATCAGCCAATAAAAGAAAGCAGAAGCAGCTTGACCCATCTTGAATCCTGAAGGAATGATGAAAAGGCTATATGTTTTTTTTCTGATGCCAGAAGAACGGTTCAGGTAAACAGGCAGACAACGAACCAGGCCTAGATAATGCCATTTTCTCTTCTTCCTCATATTAAGGATGTAGGAAGAAAGCAGGCAAGATAATGTCTTGGTTAATATGAAAAGAGGATACTGCTTTAGGGTGAAAGGCTGGAATTGTACGTAGTATGACCCGATCTTCTTGCAGGATCAGAAAGGGGGACTCGAAACCCTTCTACCTGAAGTTAGTGGTGGCATAACAGATTCAGAGGGCGGTCCTGAGATAATTTTGCAGTGGAGGAAACCACGTGCATCTGGGCCAATGTGAAATTACTGCCAGGATGGTAACTTGCACCTTTTGGATTTTCATCAGCGAAGGGAATATCAGACGAATTGGGGGAAAAACATATCCCAGATGGAAATACCGTTCGCAAGATAGTGCATCCCTGTCTTTCGCCAAAAGGTCAAAGTAATGCAAGAAGAATCTTTCTACTTGGCTGTTCCGGGCTGTTGCCATCAGGTCTACTTGTAGAAGGCACCATTTCCAGAATATGGACTGGAATGCTTGAGAGGAGAGTGTCAACTCTGTTGAGTCCAATGTTACGCTACTTAGGATGTCTGTTAACTGATTATCCTTGCCGGGAGATACACTGCCTTGAGGCTCATCAAAATCAAATTATTTTCTGATGAAGTCATTAGAGGTGACATAATCTTCATTAAATGATTGCTCTTTGTCCCTCCCTGATGGTTGATGTAAGCTACAGGTGACATAATGTCTATCCTCACCTTTACCCAATGCTGTTTTAGAGAGAGGAACTGGAGCAGAGTTGGAATGCTGATTGCAATTCTAGGACATTTGAGGATTGATGAAACAATGTGTTTCCATGGACCTTGTATATGTTGAAAACCCAAATGTGCTCCCCGATCAGAGTGACAGGCATCTGCTGTCAAAGTGATCCAATGGATGTGGGGCCTGGGCTTCATGGCACCTAAACGCATCTTGAGAGTGCTCCTTAGCTATAGATTAAATCCTGTGTGTTTATTGATTCGTAGCACTTACCTGTCTTTTGGAACAAGTAAGATGCCTTTGCTATCCATTAAGAGCTGACTATGAAGCATGTGCTTTTACCAAAACACTGGGCGAGGACTAGTGAAGACATCGAGCAGGAGAGGAGGCCGCTCTCCTGATCCATGCTACACAGCCCCGGCACAGAGGCTTGCTGTCCTGTTACGCCTGGGCTGGTGGGGGTTATCCTGGTCCCCACTGAGCCTTTATATATACCTCTAGTGTGATTCATAGAACGCTATCGCTTGCCTTCTCCACGAAGCAGTTCTAGCCAAGGTGGCGGACTCAAAACTTACTTACAGGCAAAACTTGTCTCTATACCAGGATGGCGCTATTGAAAATTCCCTTCTGCAGCTGGAGAAATTTATCATTCATTTCTGGGAATCACTGTAAAAAATATTAACAGCATCACCTAATGCAGAAGGCAGAAGACCAAGAAGTGTGAGAGGCACCAAGGCTTCCTCTAGGTTCAGTGACTATTTAAGCACCTGCCAATTCCTGACCCCCCAGACTGAAGGCCACATGGGGTCAGCCCCCAAAGCATCAACCACACTGGCAAAGGGCACATACATCAACTGACCAAAGCAGCACTCCTTGCTGATAACTTTAGATCCCTCTGACTTTAGAAGATGACTTTAGAATTTGCAGGATAGTACTAAACAATTGTTGGGTTTTTAGTTTGACCGACAGAAGTTTGCTTGCGTTGTTGCCTTGCATATAGTATTTTTGCCTTAACTTTCTCAGAAGATGTTCTGTGTGAAGAATTTGCAAGAAGTTTCTGAAGTTGTGAGTGAGTTGATGCAGGTTCTTTGATCAGTTTGGTGCTAGGATGTGATTTGTTCTGTCACTCTAGAGATTGCAGCTGTTTTTCCAGAGTAAGTTGGTTGTGTTTCTGTTTGTGCAAAGAGCACTATTGTATGAAAAGTCTTGCAGTAATGCTTTGTGTGCTGTTCATAGTACTGTACCACTTAGTAGCTGCTGTAGGATAAGACCGGCTTAAAAAAAAAAATCTTAATACCAGCCACATCTCAATGGAGTGGTCTGAATGCCATGTCTCTGTAGTTTTAACCCTGCAATTTAAAACATATTCATTTACATTCCAGGGCCAACATGCCTCTACTGGTTGTCTCCCTGACAGCCACTAGAGGCGCTTCCACCCCCATAGCCAAGTTAAACTAAACTATTCAACCATATGGTCTCATAGAGACCATTTGATTTGCACAGTGCTGCGCTTGCTGGGAATGCGCAGGACCCTCCCAAAGATTCTTAAAGCTATAGTGTTCCTTTAAGGTAGGGCAAATAAATTTCAACAGCCAAATTTGCATCTAAAATGCTTAACGTAGAATATTTTACACAAATTGCACTTCAGCTGCAACTTGTAAGCTAAGCAAATTACTCTCCTCGTGTATCAATGAAATGGATTCATTTGGAAGAAATGAAAGATGATTAAAACCTTACTGTCATGGCTTCCCCATGTAGCTTGCAGAGAAATAGAGGGGGTTTTGTTCTATTTTTTAAAGGAAACAATAGCTTTTAATACTGCCTGTGCTTGCAACTATGTTTACTTTACACAGCTATTTGATCTTTTTTTTTTCTTTTTTTTTTATTATATACATTGGAAAAGGTTTACATTTCATTGTTGATGTAAAAAGTCAGCCATGGTCTCTGACATAAACATCTATGCCCTAGAGTATTTAGGCAACACATCTGTTTACTAAGTGGATGCACACATGTTTATGTGAAACAGTCTCTGTGCATAAATCCTCAGTGGTTATTGCATGTGATCTAGAAAGACTTACCATTATTTTAAGTTGCAGCTGGTGGGGCAAGGGCAGAGCTTCGGGTGATTAAACATTTTTGATATTTTGCATAACCCGCAGCATGTCTACTCACGTTTTCAAGCCTGTTCTCAATTCTTCAAATTGAATATTTATATGATATATATATATAAAATATCCCACCTTAAAACTCTGGTTTATCTCTCTAATTTTCTGTGCTAAACGTTGTTTCCAGAATCCTGCATACCTCACCACACGCCACCTGCTCATCTGATCCTATAACTTTCTACCTTACCTCTGCAGAGCAGATTAATACAAATGATCTGATCAAAAAAAATTGAAGTTAAAATAGGACAATCATCACATAAACAAATGGGAAATTTTTTTACATTCCTTGGTGATTATCCCGTTTTTATAACTCTTCACTGCTATCATAAATATTTACATTTACCTTCTATAATTACCTCAATACTAACTGGTATACTTAAAGGGACATTCAAAGAGCCAAGACAATTTTTGCTTCATGTAGTTGTTTTGCAGTATAACCGCAATTCTCTGCCATTTAAGAGTTATATCACATTTTTTTGGAATTCTGGCCACACCTCCTCAAACTGTGACTTACAAACTTCCTGAAAAAGAAGTCTATATTTTTCAACTTTCCTTATTGTACATTGTGTTTAATTTAGACGTTCCTTCTGCCTTGGAACCAAGCTTCTCCAACATTTCATATACACAAGCCTGACTGGGTTTCTCAAACCTCATAATATTCTGGATCCACCACAATATGTCCTATTTTTTCCAATCTAGCTTTTGCATTAGTTTTTTCACTAAAGTGTATAGCAAGATCTGCTCCTTTAGGTATGTAAGAGTATGTGAGATCATAATATCTCTACATTTAAAATAGGGCCCTAGGTCCTTTCCATTGCCCCATTCCTATTATCATTTGACTATTACATTTCCTCAGTTCTTCTCCTGCATTGTCATACTTGCCCAATTCCCCACTGATTAAAATATTCCCTTCATTGTTATTATTCACTAAATATATTCCCAATATATCATATAATCCCTATTCACCCCATATTATCATTTATCCTGAGTTTATCGCACTATTTAGTGGCGTAACCAGAATAACAGTCGTCACACACACATACACACTGACAGACACTCACCGACTGACACAC
This sequence comes from Pelobates cultripes, assembly GCA_933207985.1. NCBI lineage: Eukaryota > Metazoa > Chordata > Amphibia > Anura > Pelobatidae > Pelobates > Pelobates cultripes. Next base: position 151,962,485 of record OW240916.1, on the reverse strand, counting down.
ACTCTCAATGACAGACAGACAATCTCACTGATTTGAAACACACTGACAGAAACTGACATACTCTCAATGACAGACACACACTTTCAATGTTTTCAAACGCGCACACATACAATAGCAGACACACACACTGACAGGCACACTCACACATTTACACACACACACACACACACAAATTTTATTTATTGTAGTTTTATTTTCTAGGCCCATCCAGACTCCCTACCTTTGGGAGAGCTGGTGTAGGTCCTCTCCCAGAGTCCAGTGACTCCTGTAATCTTCCAGTTCCTCACTGCTCACTTGTGCGCTATTTAGTGATGCTGGGGCTGGAGCGAAATTATATTCCAGCTCCCAGCAGGGTGTGAGGGAGCAGTGATGAAGTTGAAAAATATCAGCACTCACCCGCTGCTGCCGCCTGCCTCCTCTCTCCCTCTGGAATTTTTTGCTGGTAAGCAGGTGCCTACTCTGCCTTAGTGAATAAGCTAGTACTTCATGGGTGCTCAAAGGTGACAAGCCATTTTGGCAAGCCTGTGACAAGCCATTGGCCCCCTCATTATTGTGCCTGGGGCAGCTGCACCATCGCCTCCCCCCTCCCTGGTAGTTATGTTACTGCCCCCACTGTCAAATATTGCCAGTGTTTACACCTTGTTAAATTTCTCATAATTTATCCTATCCGCCATTATCACTAATGTATGCATTTGAGAACATTTTTGAGAAACACATGTATGTATATATATACACCCTCTCTCTTTCTTTCCTGTAAGATGAATGTACATTTTAAATTCACATGCAAGTACTTACTGATTTTGTTCTGGAACACATTCAAACATCATGCGGAAAAAATCCTGTAAAACATAAGCAGAACAATTCTCTAAAAGCGTGGTTCCAGGCTGAGTTTTTTTGGTGCTGTTAGCTATTGTATTTTCCCTTATATTTTTTTTATTCTTTTTTGCTTAAACCATAAAGTACTTTTATTACTATGGAGACATTGAAATAAATGACTACTTTTGTTTTAATACAACCTATTTATTAAATCTGCTCAACACCTGGCCTACAATACTGAAATTGATCATGTCATTGTAAAAAAAAAAATGCAGGTAACTGGTGCTGTTTAAACAATGAATGAATAATGATCCTGCACACCTTCTGAGTAGTCAGTAATCCTCTTTATTGGCTACTAGTGCACAGAAGACAACGTTTCGGCCAAACAAATATTTTTAAAATGCATTTTATACAGATATAGTATTGAAACCAACTACTTAAAGAGTAACCCACAACATAAATACATACTGTCTACGCCTTTAAACAGACTATTTACTTATTTATTTTTATATCAAGGTATAACATTGCAATTTATTCACCAAAAATCTAATTACAGTGAATTGAAAATGAAAGTGCAAAATGTAGGCTGAAATTGCCAACCGATGATTACAGTGGAGTTGAAATTGTTTTCCAAATAAAGTATTTTAATCTACAATTTGCAGTCCATTTGTCCGATCACTGCAATCTGTATTTTCCCAACATTTGATACTAGTAAGTGCAGTGTCTATATTGTTATGGAAATTAAAACATCTCCCAAAACATGCAGGCATTTAATTGTACACTAGTAAGGTTTGGGGATATCAATTGGGATATTCTCCGTTATGTGATTGCAACTTGTTTGAAAAAGTCAGGTTTATGATTAGATTTCTAGAGTTTACACTTGTAGCAGCATTTTACTTGCTGCTTTAATCTTATGGGTGGGGGTTCTTTTCAAATTATTTTTTATTGAAATATTTTGCACTCTTAAACATAAACATAACTCAATAAACATAAGGGAATAACAAAAAAAAAAAAAAAAAATTAAGGAACAAGGGGAATAATCATACATGACCCTGACCATTATTATGTTCGATAAAGCAAAAGAAAAATATTAAATTTTCAGTAACAATTTCCTGTACAGATGATGCACACAACTCAGTAATTTAGTTAATTTCAAGTGTTAGATGGCTGCCAGTGAGTGAATGAGACTAACACGAGAATTAGCAGAGAAGTAGTGTATAGAATGGAGATCGCATTAAATGGACATCAGATCTGGTAACATAGAAGGTTAGTTTATTAAGGAATTATGAGATCAGACAATTTAACTTCATTCAGATTCAGACTCCACCTCAGAAGAAAATGACTCAGTAGTTGCATTAGCCTGATTGCAGAGGACCTGCTTAATGAGCTAAAACTACTGATCTTTAAAAACACAAGTGTAGAGTCTGAGAACATTGGTTGAGCTAGGGGCTTTGAGCATTAACTTTGATCTGAATCCCCACTGGAACATTTTTCATGAAAGGCTCTTTGGGGTATATCCTCTAGAAAGGTGTTATCACGGACAATGGGTTCCAAAGCAGATGCATGTCACAAGCTTATAAATATGACTTTATTATTGAGGTAAGAGGAAGGTGGATGGAAATAAACCACAACATATCTTTGCATACCACCCCACTGTCCAGGGGCCAAGTTCAGGCTGCTGTCCCACCATCACTAGTTTGTTTTTGTTTCCAGTCAGGGTAACATGATAATAACAACAGGCCTAATTCCTCTGCTCTGAGCATGGGCAGCTCTGGCCAGACAGGCTGTTTGGGAGTGTGACTCCCAGAAATCTTTGGCAGCACTAGGACATATATGTTTTAGTTCTGCCAAAGACTAATGGAATCTGTTATTTATCTTAGAAATAATTGCACATGTGACATCACTGCAGTATGGGATCACAAACACACATATATACTCTTTTTAGTAGAAGTGGCAACAAAGGTTTAAACATTGCTTAGCTAACTTTGAGCCAAATGTCATGTCTAAGCATGTTTTTTTCTTTTCTTTTTATTACACAAAGTAGAAAATCCAGACACTGCTCAGATCCTTGAATTTTAATGACACAGTATTTAAGCCTTTGAGTGTTGGGTGTGTGCAATAGATTGGACATGTATGTGGCATTCAAGAGGCTTATTGTCAACTCACCCCTGGCCCCTCTAATTATTAAGCAACATCACAGCACAAAGTAAGTCACTAAACACACAATTCTTTAAAATGTTACAGGTATCAAACATCCTGAGGGTGTAACTGTACTAAAGAAAATGAATGCATAAAAGCACTCTTGTTGAGGGGTAGTCATTAGTGCCGGGTACCTCACTTCGACATTGTAATTGTTGGATGGATCTCTCATGCAACAAATAAAGCTGATGTGCATAATCAGACACGCAAGTGTGTTTGAGTGTATTGGCACACTTTAATAGTCTGTTTTCTTTTCTGTTTTGATCTTTGCCAACCCCTCGGTGTGTTTATGACCCGTGTCTTGACATGTATATTCAAAATATTGGTAGTGACCAGGAACCATTGCTTGCAAATGTGAATTTAATTCCTTCTAGTGACCTTGACTTTTGACTTTTGACCCTCAACTCTGGCTTTCTAGAACATTTATTGTAGCTAAAAATGTCATGGGTAATGTCAGCACTATAAATATCCACTTGAATGGTAGTAGACTTCCAGTCCCCAGGTCATAACCTGCCCAAGTTGATATTTACAGATTGTGGCACACTGGCCTCAGTACCGCTTATATTTGCACTACACGAGGTAACTGGCACTCTCTGGGGTGGAACAGGAGTAATGAGAGACACTCTTGTCTGGAAACAATACTACTTAGCTTATTATGTATCCCTTATTCCTGTGTTTTATCAATTCTATACGACAATTCCTGGTGACATAAAATATTAACTGCTAGGGTTCAATAGAACATGAAACTATTCTAAATGTTTACAAGCTCATTTTATGTTATATCAAACCTTCCACAAATTTCATATTTGTTTTTGAACGTAATAAGGCATTGTTACTTCAAGTAAAAAACACATTTTGTTCATTAATGGATATGAAGTTTACAAGTGTTTCAAATATAAAGAAGAGAGAGTTAGTGATCTCTCACAATTCCACTAAACTATTTTAACATAAAACAAAGTTTTTTCAATTTTGTTTTCTTCGGTACCAATGACATGAAAGCATAAAGGATACAATTTATGAATGCAACTATAAGATCCACATGGAAATTCAAAGCTAAATTAAATGTCTCCCTTGGGTACCATTATGACCCCCAAACTCCACAAAAACATAAACCGGGTTTACTATTGAAATAAACCACTGACACTTATTTGTATTTCACATGTAATCAGTTTAATTCTGCTTATTATAAAACTGAAAAAGAAGTAACAAAGAATCTATTGAAAAGGTGGAGAATGAAGCATGTGTATGTTTGTAGACTCCTGCCTGTGGCCCCGGCGTAGACTTTATACAAAGTGAGCGAGGGCTAAAATTAGAAACATGCCATACAATTTAAATGAAAAAAAAAAATATGCAACTGATTAATGTATTACATCTGAAGTCATTTCCCTTGCACCTGCAGTTCACATCTAGAGAAATACCAAGCCATCGTTGAAAACAAAAGGGTCATTCAGAAAGAATGAAAAAAAAAGTTGTTTTTTTTCTACAATAGGTGTTTAATTTTCATCCACCCCTAAAATTCTGTGTATTAATCAGGGCATTTTGAAGGTGTTGTTAGATAAGTGGAGAAAGATAAGCACCTCCTTATATTAAAGATATATTATGGACACAGTTACATTTGTCTAAACTTGACCATCTTCAAAATCTGTTGTCCCAAACAAATCCCAATGTAGAAAGATTGTGGAGCTCTTGGGGGTTTTGCCAAAACCAGGATTATGCAAAAGCTGTAAAAGTTTAGGTTTTTCTATGTACAAGAAAAAAAACAGAATACAGCTAACTGGATCCTTCTCACTTTCAATTCCTGTTGTTAACATTTGTATTCATATGTGTGTTTTTTTTTAAAATTCTTTATTTTTTTTGTGCACAGATATACAAGTGAACTTGCAGTGCCACAACAGCGGTAACAAAAGCATGGTGAATCAGTTATGTGGCGTTTACTGCAAAATGTTATAGTTTTATATAGGGAGGCATGTCCAAATTCAATAGCTCCAGAAGAAATAACAAGATGTAGGTGAAAATATTAAACAAATATGGTAGTAGACAAAATAATGCATGGTTAATCATAAAGCGGCATTGTCATGTCGAACTTACCTTTCTTTAATCGCTTCCTCTTCTCTCCCTCTGTCAGGATCTGTTTTTAATTTCTTCCTGTCTACTCTAGTTTTTTTTAAAACATAAGACAAAGTAGGGACTATTTGTCTTATGGAGGTTTCCTACGCCTGACCATCTCTGACCAGCAGAGGAAATGAGTTCATTTCCTGTGGTCAGAGAAATTTTCCCACAATTCTTACCTTTCCTCCATGATCTCGCGATGCTTCCTGTCAGTATTCCTGAACGTCCTGTCACTTAGACAGAAAGCCGGCGAAACAACCGAAATTTGTCCTGACAGAATGAGAACAGTTTCTCTATTCGTGTTAGGACGCAATTTGGAACTTTGTTCGGATCGGAATTTCATTCCAATCCAACCAACCAGATTGCTGTGAGTCATTTTACACAGCGTAGGAAAATACCAAAGAACTTTCCCACGCAGTGTAAAATGACTAGCACTCTGGTTGGATTCCAATCAGAGTGCTCTGAGTCAAATTGCAGGGCATGGGAAGGCTTTATAAGATTTCTATTCCCATGTCTGATATATATGGGTCAGTTGATCTGAAAATCATAGTAACATCTAATTTAGAATTAAGCCTTTCTCAGTCTGCGCCGTGCCCTCACCAGGTGAAGATGGATTAATTTTTAGCATCGTTTTTTTTGGCAGATTTTTTTTTTTGCACTCAGGTTTTTTTTTTATTTGATAAGTTCAATGGGTATTATGGTTTTTTTATTTGGACTTTTTTGGGGCTGAAGAAAGAAGGTTTTAGAAAAAAAGACTTCTAATGGTAAGTCTGATTTTTTTTCCCCCTCAGGTATTTCGTTTTATTGTCTCCCCCCTCATTATTTTTAGGGTGAAGGAGGTAGGTAGGGATTGATTTAATTTTATTTGGGTGTGGGGGGCGGGGGGAGAGGTGACTAGGGGCTTGGAGTACACTGGGGAGGGGGGTATATATATAATTGTATTGTAATGATGCTATTTAATTGATTATTAGGATTATATATGGGAGACATTACTTCATTGACATGACTTGGATCAGCTGCATTGGCTGCTGGGGAACTGCCTGTTTTGTTAGACAGGTCCCCGAATAGCAATCGAAGCTTAGGGATTGGAGGGAGGGCCAGATCATTACGGTGTGCTATGCCGCTCTAACAGCATTAAAACCCCCCTTTTGTAGGACAGTAACGTTATTATTACCTAACGTTAGGATGGAGATAAGAATCATAACTCACCTATATGACTTACCCATATGTGTAATCCAAATAATCCACCAGCAGAAGAAGTAAATAATCACCTTCCATATAATTTGAAACACAGAATACAACAGTCGTATTGCAGACATCAATAATATGTAATATGTCAGAATAACCAACAATGATTCTAGCTATTACTTCCTAGGACAGTGATGGCAAACCTATGGCACGCGTGCCACAGCTTGCATGCCGAGCCCTCTCTGTGGGCATGCAGCCATAGGTCTCTGGGGGGCACCAGGTTTGAGTGACCCGGTAAGAGAGAAGTGCACAGCGCTCCCTCCGGCCAGTTACTCTGAGCAGTTTGCTCGGGCGGTGCGGACCGCAGTACAGGAACTTCAGTTTACTGTACCCAGACGGACTGAAAGGAAGTGCTCCTACGATACACAGGGAGATAGGAAGCACAACAGGAAGGGTGGTTAGCACCAAGGGGAGGGGGGGGAGAGGAACACTAAAAGGAAGGGAGAGACCACTAAAGGGGGGAAGGGGAGAGGAGAGACCCACTAAGAGGGGGGGGAGAATAGTGACCACTAAAAGAGGAGGGGAGAGGAGAGACCACTAAGGGGTTGGGGGGAGTGACCACTAAAGGGGGGGAGAGGAGAGACCACTAAAAGGGGGAAGATAATATTTTATAGAATTGTACCTATATTACGCTCTGATTAGCATACATACTCAACAGAAGCATGCCAAGCTAAGTTTCTTAACAGATGTAAATTTAAAGTAAAAGTTACTTGAAGCTCACAGTAAGATGCCAGGGAATACCATCAATACATAGTTTAGTCTCAGCTCTGATACTGAAAAGAGAACCTTTTTAAACCTGTTTTTGTTTTGTAAGAGCTAAAGGAGCTCAAAGGGTACAAGACATCATCAGCAAGCCTTTCCTGACCACTGTTAGTAGTGGTTGGCGTAGCTCTGTGACCAAGCAAAGATGGTGCTCGCCCTTGTATCCACCAACCCATTTTAATATATACAAAAAACTCACTGAATGAGCTGTAGCATGCTGAAAAATCGATTCTATTTTAAATTATTAAATCTAGAAAACTAATTGTGGACAGGAATTTGTTTTCTTTACAAGGAAAAATAAATATAATATTGCAGTTAGAACGTACTTTGTCTTGCCACTCTTCTCTTATAGTCCTTTATGAGGTGATGAATGTTTGTGACAATTTATTCATTATGTGTCTCATAAAGAGTTTTCATTGAGAGAACTGAGGTGTATATAGCTTAGCCCTATCATGTTAGTGATACAAAGCTTTAAAGCTATAGATTTGATCATTAAAAAGGCTGTCTAATGATTTATATTCCCATGTCTGAGATATATGGGTCAGTTGATCTGAAAATCATAGTAACATCTAATTTAGAATTAAACTTTTCCCAGTTTTCATATTAAAATGTGAATCTGGAGAAAGGATAGAAGTGGTTTAATAGAATACAAGTGTTCCTCCTGAATTCATTTAGGGGAGATTTAATCCCTCCCCCCACCCACACTTTTTGTGACTATTTTAACTTCTGGAAAATCAACAGGGTTGCCAACAAGTCACGTGTAACAAACCTTTCTTACCAAGCCAAAGTAAAAACCAGGAAAGCTCTAGCTTTGCACGTCAAATCCTATAAACAGAAACCTCCAGACTTGGCATTATATTGAACCCTTTGGCAATATAACAAGAGTCTAACTCATGAACAAAAATAGAAACGTACTTATTCACTCACTGCATCACACCCAATGAACTGGAGCTAAACCATGCATTATACCAAAGAAGAGTGGAATTTTGTACAGTCTTCCTCCTGATATGTCTGCCCTTCACGACAGTTTTAAATAAACAAACCTCTGAGATTGGCAACAAGGTTATTTGGTTCAGTCTGTTCATTTGTGACCACTCAAAGCTAACTTTCTTGTAGTAATGCAACAATCAAGGCATCTGGTATATGAAACAAAAGTCTGCTTACGTCTGTAAGCTATGATGCACTGCTTTGTTCCTGTAAAGCAAGTTTTAACCATGTCTAGTGTGACTGTCCTAAGAGACTAGATGCAGCAGGCCCCACTTTATCTGTTGCATACTACTACTACTACTACTACTGCACAGAATTAGAACCAATTACTCTCTTATCAACATTTCAACAGCGTAATCTTTAATAAGACACATGTACCTAATTACACAGGCTCTTACTTAAAGAACTTAATTTAAACTTACATGACAAACATCACTGATCGACTTTCACAAGATGCCCATATTGGGGGTTATACTATTATCAAAAAGTTAAATAGTTAATGAATATTAGTTTCAGTTCATTAGCAATTCATATATTATTATGCAGTGATATATTAGGGTGTTCTAAGGACACCCATCAGCTACAGAACTACCACAGGTGTATCTGGTACTGCTGCACCAGAGCCCAACAAGTGAGACAGGTACTTAGGGCCACCCGATGGCAAAGTGTCTTCATGGGCCTGGTCATGCTCTGCGGCCCTTTAACGGCATGGCTGGACCCCTTTAATAATGGCAGTGCTGTGAGTAAGTGTGAGCTGATCAGTGCTATCCTGCTAACACTGACCCACACTGGAGGGCAGAAAGGAGAGGAGCGTGGACTGTGAGAGCCTCTGATTCCCAACACCCTTAGCATGCAGACTGAACCCAAGGGATGCCACCCTCCTGCACCTAGAAGGTAGGAAACAGGAGAGTGGCTAAAAATGTGTAAATTTAGCATCGGTGCCTGTGCATCTGTATGTGTGTCAGTGTGTGCCCATATGTATCTGATTGTGTCTGTGTATCTGTATGCTTGTCCGTGTTGATATGAATGTCTTTGTGTATATTTGTGTATCTATATGTGTGTTAGTGTGTGTATCTATGTATCTCCATATGTGTCAGTGTTTGTGTATCTGTATGTGTGTCAGTGTGTGTCTGTGTATGTGTGTGTTTATCTGTATAGTAACATCCCCAGAATGTACTTGGAAACCAGAATGATCTGAATGTACCTTTACTGATTAAATACCTTGTTATTATTGTTATACGTGTTATTGTTTGTATCTGTATGTATGTGACTGTGTGCCATGTATCTGCAAGTGTTTGTCAGCATGTGTGTATCTGCATGTGTGTCAGTGTGTGAATCTGTGCATCTGTATGTGTGTCAGTATATGTCTACATCTGCATATCTGTACATATGTATCTGTTTCTATATTTGTGTCATGTTGTGTGTCTGCAGTTGTGTCTGCGTGTGTATGTGAGTGTGTGTGTATCAGCATGTGTGTAAAAATTCCCAAAAAGTACAAGTGACTCATGATAATATTAAATGCATGCTTACTAATGCAAGGAGCCTAAATAACAAAATTGGGGAACTAGAGGCAATAGCATACACTAAACAATATGACATAATAGGCATAACTCAAACAAGGTGGGATGAGACACATGACTGGGTAGTTAACTTGTAATAAATTTGTAATAGTGTGTAATGGGATTTGAATGAATGAAACGCCAATCCTATTCATTGCCACGGCTGCATCTTGCAGCCGCTTAGTAGATAACTCCCTAATTCTCACGGTATTAGGGAGCTATCTACCAAAAGCCTGAAAGCCCCATTTACGAATACTAAGTAAAGATTAGTATCCAACATCACATGTTTCTCTACTTTACCAACAACACCAGTTTCCTTTCATCCTATCCAATCAGACTATACTTAAGGGTATCAAAAATATGTCTGATTTGCTAGGTTTAGTCTCTTTAATACCCCTCACTAAATCTGTCATTAAAACCACTTTTTACCTGGCCTTTTATAGCTTCCTGAGGCTAAGAGAATTCACCATCAGTGGCCAACACAACGCACAAGGTTGCTGTGACGAAGTGCCCTTCACCAATTCTACCTGGAGAGGACTAATGGCTAGCCTCTTGCCTCATGACTATGGCCCCTCTCATCAGCCCATGCTGTAACTTTAACCCCATGGCAATTTGACTGTGGTTGTGGGATCTGAATGCTGTTCGGATATATTGAGCGCTCAGATTCAAGCTATCTGGGGATAGGTTGAATGTGGGGGTTCTGTACAGTATGATAGGAGTTGTGTAATTTTTGCTGTTGTTGTGAATAGGGATATTTTCTGTACCTGGAGATAGTTGGCTTACCACACCCAGTTAAGCCACTTATCTCACACAGCCTAACTCTGTGGAACTGGTTTGGGCAGGAAAAGCCATGCTTGCAGCGATCTCAAAGGACTTCGACCTAACTTTTAAACCAATGGAAGGAATTGCCTGCTTTTTGAGTATGTTTGTATTTGGAGTATGCTGATTCTGAAAATGTAAGTTTATGTGAATGTGATGTATACTTTTAAAGTTATGAATATTGTGTAAATCTGTATATTTTCTGCCTGTGATAATGAAGTTAGTCTACTGTGTTGAGATAATTGTATCACAGGCAGAGGGGAGGATTTCTGCTGGTATGAATGGGAGTGTTTAGCTGTGTTGTAATGTATTGATTGGTTTGTTCTTCAAAACCCTGTGGGCAGTCCTGTATGTGTAAGACCTCCATAAAAGAAAGCCCTTTGGTGCCAATTAAACAAAACTGCTTGACCCTTTCTTGAGACCTTGGCTCATGCTTGGGGGATGGGTAACTACACTCTGGGGATTGCTATAATCACAAACTCCCCAGAGTCAGCTCTTGCAAGAGCTTGTTTTGTTCCTGGTTCCTGCTCTCTGGATTTAGGAGAGGTTTACCCACTGGAAGCTGGATCCTGGTCTTGGATCCAGGGTGGGTGAGAGACGGCGAGACCCCGGCGCAGCTGCATCGCTGGAAGTGGGGTCTGCAGTGCGGATGGTGTCGGTTGGAGTGCTTGGAGTTCTCGGCAAGCACTAGGAGCATCGACTCGGTCGGAGTGCCAGCGGTCCGTCACAGTTGCCTTCGAAGCTCCTACCTAATTAAACATCAAGTGAATTACATACTGACTCCACCCCTGACCAAAACAAGTCAACTGTGTCAACCCGTCCACATTCCATACTATCCCACGAATAATATATGGTGGCTGGTGAAGGTTTTCGCCGTATCGAATATCGCATCTCTTCCGCTACTGTCACTTCACGGGCTATCCTCACTACCTCTAAGTTCATGTTATACGTACGGTTATTGTTAACAAGGCTCGGTATGAACCCTAGCCTTTATTCAGGACACTCGTTTAGAATAGGGGCCGCATCTACGGCATCGAGCCAGGAAGTTCCAGTCCATGTCATTAAAACTCTAGGTCGCTGGAAGTCATCAGCATATACAATATACATTTTATTATTATTATTATGATATTTATAGAGCGCCGTCATTTTATTATTATTATTATGATATTTATAGAGCAGCGCTTTAAAATGGGTGGACGAACAGACATGTAGTTGTAACCAGACAAGTTGGACACACTGGAACAGAGGGGTTGAGGGCCCTGCTCAATGAGCTTACATGCTAGAGGGAGTGGGGTAAAATTACACAAAAAGGTAAGGATAGTATTAGACTAGTGACAGTTGCAGAAGAGGAATCAGTCAGGAGCTATTAACAGTTTAATTGATATGCTTTTATGAAGAAGTTGGTTTTTAACAATTTTTTTGAAGGAGTGGAGACTGGGTGAGCATCTAACGGAGGAGGGAAGCGAGTTCCACAGGAAAAGTCTTGAAGGCGAGCATCAGAGGTGGGAGTATGGACAGAAGATCGACGTAAGTCTTCAGCAGATCGTGACGGGACATACTTGTGTATAAGGGAGGATAGATAGGTGGGAGCAGCATTATGCAGAGATTTGAAAGCAAGAACCAGAATTTTAAATTGAGCTCTATATTTTATAGGAAGCCAATGTAGGGACTGACAGAAGGGTGAGGCATGAGAGGTGCGGGCGGACAGGAAGATGAGCCTCGCTGCCGCATTCATTATGGACTGTAACGGCGCAAGTTGGGAGCACGTAAGACCACTGAGAAGCGGATAACAGTAGTCAAGGCGAGAGAGGACAGTGGAATGGACCAACACCTTAGTCGCATCTGGCATTAAGTAGGGGCGGATGCACGCAATGTTTTTGAGATGGAAATGACAGGATTTGGCGATAGATTGAACATGAGGCTTGAAGGAGAGGTCGGAGTTAAAGAGAACACCTAGGCAGCGAGCCTGCGTGGTGGAGCTGATGGTAGCACCATTGACTTGGAGGGAGACAGATACAGGAGTAACAACACTTGAGGGAGGAAAGACCAGAATTTCAGTTTTGGTCAAGTTTAGATTAAGGAAGTGGGCAGCCATCCAGTTAGAAACAGCAGAGAGGCAGTCAGAGACACTAGTCAAGAGGGACGGGGAGAGATCAGGAGAGGACAGGTAGATTTGCGTGTCATCTGCATAGAAATGATATTGGAAGCCAAAGGAGCTAATGAGTTTACCAAGGGAGGCAGCATAGATGGAGAACAGTAGGGGACCAAGGACTGAACCTTGGGAGACACCAACAGAGAGGAGTTGGGGAGAAGAAGCAGCGCCAGAGAAAGAAACACTGAAAGAGCGCTGGGAGAGGTAGGAGGAGCACCAGGAGAGAGCAATATCTTGTATACCAATATTGCAGAGGATGAGAAGAAGCTGTTGATGATCAACAGTGTCAAAAGCCGCAGACAGGTCAAGGAGAATTAGGATAGGGTAGTGACCACGAGATTTTGCAGCGAGTAGATCATCAGTGCTTAGCGCGAAAACCAGACTGAAGCGGGTCTAGCAGAGAGTTGGACTCGAGGAAATCTGTCAATCTTGCATACACAATTTTTTCAAGAATCTTGGATGCAAAAGGCAGTAGCGAGATAGGACGATAGTTGGATGGGGAGTTAGGGTCAAGATTGGGCTTCTTTAGAATTGGGGTTACAGTTGCATGTTTGAAGGGCAATGGAAATATACCAGAGAGAGAGAGAGATTGAGAATTTTAGTGAGAGGTGGAGAAAGAGAAGAAGACAGAGTACGGATGAGATGCGAGGGAATTGGATCTAGGGAGCAGGTGGGGGGGGAGGACTGGAGCAGAGCAGAAACCTCTTCCAATGTAGCGGGTGCGAATGAACATAGAACAGCAGAGGGAGTGAAGTTAGGGGAAGTATTGTAAGGGGAAGAAGAAAGATGAGAGATCTCTTCCCTGATTGTAGAGATCTTGTCAGTGAAGTGAGTTGCAAAGTCTGAGGCGGTCAAGTTAGTAGGTGTAGGAGGAACAGCAAGGCGAAGAAGAGAGTTAAATGTGTGAAATAGTCGTTTGGGTTCGCGGGAGAGTGTGGTTATGAGGGTATTAAAGTAATTAACTTTTGCAGAGGAAAGAGCCAAGCTGTATGAGCTGAGCATAAATTTATGGTGGAGAAAGTCAGATGCACAGTGAGACTTTCTCCAACAGTGTTCAGCAGTTCTTGGTTGTTGTTGGGGGGCCCTGCGGCATTTAAATGTACAAGGTGCCATGATGTCTAGTTGAGAGGAGAGGGTGGAATTGTAGAAGGAGGTTGCAGAACTAGGACAGGTGAGGTTTGAGATAGGTAAAACGAGAGTGTGGAGAGAAATGCTCTAGGTCAAGACATTGGAGGTTTCTGTGAGAGTGATGTTCAGACGGTGGTGTCAATTGGGCCTTAGGTATGTCAATGTCAAAAGTCAGCAGATGGTGGTCAGATAGAGGAAAAGGAATATTGGAAAGATTAGAGGCAGTACAGAGGTTGGTGAAGGCAAGATCAAGAGTGTTTCCTGCTGTATGGGTTGCTAAATTGGACTATTGCATAAGGCCAAAGGAGGAGGTTACAGAGAGCAGACGAGAGGCACATACATACCCCAACTGATACAGGAAATATGAAGGGAATTAGTTAAAATGTCATCCTAATGTACTTACGTTGTATTATGTTCTTTACTCAATAAATGTATTTTGAGCATGATATGCATTCCTTTTTGCCCACTTTATTTACTGGCCTACAGCATCACAGGTTTGCTAACAACAATCTTACTTCATATCATAATCACTGTTGCCCCAAACACACCCCCCTTCCCTATCTGACCATGATTGGGCTGGCGAGCTGCTGCCCCACCCTCCCTTTATTCACCATACTCTTCTAATGTAGGCCCACTGGCCTACAGCATACGTTTGTTTCAGCACACCTCAACTGACATTTTCCATTCACAGGTTTGCTAACAACAATCTTACTTCATATCATAATTAATGTTGCCCCGAACACAAATATAAATATATATATATATATATAGATATATATAGATATATATATATATAATATAAATTAAAATAAAAATAAAAAATGATATATATATATATATATATATATATATACACACACACACACATTCTACATATATATTTAACTATTAACTACATAATTATTTGATTTTATTAATTATAATTTGAGGGACCTGCCTAACAACCCAGGTAGACAGTCCAGAGAATTTAATTAGCAAGCCCTATATTGACCCTGTAACTTTCCAAAACACCATAAAACCTGTACATGGGGGGTATTGTTATACTCGGGAGTAGTGATGTCCTGAACGGTTCGCCGAACGGTTCGCGAACGGTTCTCCACGAACGGTTCGCGAACGGTTCGCCACGGACTCATCATTGAGTAAACTTTGACCCTGTACCTCACAGTTAGCAGACACATTCCAGCCAATCAGCAGTAGACTCTCCCTCCCAGACCCTCCCACCAGCTCACTAAGAATGCAGCTTCAAAATGGATGCTGTCCAGGAGGTGGGAGGGCCTGGGAGGGAGGGTCTGCTGCTGATTGGCTGGAATGTGTCTGCTGACTGTGAGGTACAGGGTCAAAGTTTACTCAATGATGAGTCCATGGCAAACCGTTCGCGGCGAACCGTTCGGGACATCACTACTCGGGAGGCTTCGCTGAACACAAATATGAGTGTTTTAAAAAGTAAAACTTATCACGACGATGATATTACCAGTGAAAGTGCATTTTTCGTTTAAAAATGGCAAAAAACTAATAAAAACGCTAACTTTGCCCAGCGTTTGTGACTAAGTGGCTACTAGAAAAGTCTGGACATACCCCATGTTGAATACCCTGGGTTGTCTACTTTTTCAAATGGCATGTCATGGTGGGGTTAACTTTCATTTCTGGGCTGCCCTAGGCAGGACAAAACTCAGGCGCCCTCCTCCCCCTCCCCGCGCCACTCACACCCAACCCTTCCCCCCGCCCCACCTTCTAAATACACACATTCACTGACAGATACGCATACACTAGCTAACAGAAACACCCTCACACCCACTAACAGACACACACACACACTCACTAACAGACACATACAGACACAGACTAACACACACACACTGACAGGCAAACACACTCACACTAACAGTTTTCTTGTAATTGTCCTATTTATAGTTAAATCCCCCCTCTCATAATGTTGTAAAGTGCTACGGAATCTGTTGGCGCTATATAAATGGCAATAATAATAATAATAACAGACACACACTAACAGACACACACACACACTAACAGACACACACAGTCAGACACACACACACTAACAGAAACACACACACACTAACAGACACACACACACACTAACCCACACACACTGACACTGACACACACACACAAACACACACACACACTAACAGACATTCACACACACACTAACAGACACACACACTAACAGACACACACACACTAACAGACATTCACACACACTCACTCACATTAACACATTTATTTTAAGCCCCCCCAGCCTCCTTACCTTTGGGAATGCTGGGGGGGGTTCTCTTTCTCCCTGGGTGGTCCAGTGGCTGCTGGGCAGCAGTAGCGTGTGACTAGCAAGGGAGCACTTCCCCTGAGCACTCTGCTCAGCTCCCTCGCACGCCGCAGAGTGATGCCGGGAACCGGAATATGACGTCATATTCAGGCTCCCAGCCTCACTCTGCGGCACGCGAGGGAGCTGAGCAGAGAGCTCAGATGATGCGCTCCCTCGCCCAGCAGCCAGCCCATCAGCCCGGCCGGCATGTCAGTTAGCCGCAAGGCTAACAAGACATTTGCCCTAGGCATTTGGGGGCGGCTTTTTTTGCCGCCCCCTGGAAAATGCTGCGCAAGGCAAATGCATTGTTTGCCTCGCGGCTAAAACGTCCCTGGCCATACCTCTCAAAATCAACATAACCAATCTGGCAAATTGCAATTTACAAAAACAGAAGTTGGCAAATCTTATTTTTGACCCTAAAACCTCTACATGGGGGGTACTGTTTTACTTGGGAGACTTCGCTGAACACAAATATTAGTGTTTTTTAAAACAGTAAAACATATCATAGCGATGTCACTTTCACTGATGATATCA
The DNA here is from genome assembly GCA_933207985.1 of Pelobates cultripes. Taxonomy (NCBI): domain Eukaryota; kingdom Metazoa; phylum Chordata; class Amphibia; order Anura; family Pelobatidae; genus Pelobates; species Pelobates cultripes. The sequence continues at coordinate 151,945,852 of OW240916.1, read as the reverse complement.
TTGTTGTGATACGTTTTACTGTTTTGAAACACTAATATTTGTATTCAGCGAAGTCTCCCGAGTATAACAGTACACCCATGTACAGGTTTTATAGTGTTTTTGAAAGTTACAGGGTCAAATATAAGGCTTGATTTTCCATTTTTCCACATTAAAATTTTCAAGATTGGTTATATTGCCTTTGAGAGCATATGCTAGCCCAGGAATGAGAATTACCACCATGATGGCATACCATTTGCAAAAGTAGACAACCCAAGGTATTGAAATGGGGTATATTCAGTCTTTTTTAGTAGCCACTTAGTCACAAACACTGGCCAAAGTTAGCATTCATGATTTTTTTTTTGCATTTTTAACACACAAACAAATATAAATGCTAACTTTGGCCAGTGTTTGCGACTAAGTGGCTACTAAAAAAGACTGGACATACTCCATATGGACAGGGCCGGTGCAAGGATTTTTGCCGCCCTAGGCAAAAGTAAAGTTTGCCGCCCCCCCCCATGTGACATCACAATGCCCCGCCCATATGATCTGCCATGTTAACTAACGCCAGTGCTGCAGTGCCGCCGTGTTTACATTAAAAGGCCTGCAAGGACAGGCTATGGACACCAGAACCACTACATTAAGCTGAAGTGGTTCTGGGGACTAGAGATTAGTGCCACGAATAATATACTAGATTGCCTACTTACAACCAGATGAGGATGATGATGGGCTCTAGCTGCAGTCTGGCTCCACTGGTCTGGTGTAGAACAGGCTCCCTGGAGGCTGTTTGTAACTGTGGTCACAAAAATCAATGTTCTGGGAGAATGGGAAGCAGCTCCATTTTTTTTTAAGGCCTTTTACACAGCTCAAGGTCTGGTCCCAGGGTCCACTTTCATGTTCCACCAATGAGTTTGTTCACAGGGGGTGGAGTAGGGGGATGTCCGGATATGTGTGTAAGGAATGCATTGTGTGAATCTGTGTTTGTATGTGAAAGGGCTGCAAGGTGTGTTTCTGTGTATGTACTGGATGCATTGAGTGTGTGCATCTGTAAGGGGTGCATTGAGTGTGTGTAAGGAATGCATTGTGTGTTTCTGTGTGTGTAAGGGATGCATTGTGTGTAAGGGTTGCATTGCTTGTGTGTGTGTGTCTGTGTGTGTAATGCATTGTGTGTTTTTTTGTGTGCAAGGGGTGCATTGTCTTTGTGTGTAAGGGGTGCATTGTGTGTGTGTGATGGATGTCAATCTCTTCTCCCCCCTCTCCCTCCCTTGTCCCTCTCTTCTCCCCCCCTTGTCCCTCTCTTCTCCCCCCTCCCTTGTCACTCTCTTCTCCCCTGCTTGTCCCTCTCTTCTCCCCCCTCCCTTGTCACTCTCTTCTCCCCCATTGTCACTCTCTTCTCCCTCCCCACTCTCATTCCCCCATCAATTCCCCTCCCTGTCACCCTCCCCCGTCATCACCCCCCACCTGTCCATTCCCCATCCCCTGCCCATTCCCCTCCCTCCCCAGTCCATTCCCTCCCCTGTCCATTCCCCCTCCCCTGTCCATTCCCTCCCCGTCCATTCCCCCCTGTCCATTTCCCCCCCCATGTCAATTTCTCCCCCTACCTCCCTGTAGCTTGGCCAAGCCCTCTATGGTATGGTCCACGGGTTTAGGAGACAAAAGCTCCCTGTACCCGTGGACCATACCATAGAGGGCTCGGCCATGCTACAGGGAGGGAGTGACCGGAGGGAGCGCTCAGCGCTTCCCTCCTTTCAGCCCCTCTCCTCAGGCTGCGCCCGGGCGGTGCGGTACGCCCTCATGGACGCACCGCCCGGGCAAAGCTGCAGCCGCCTGAGGCTCTCTACAGAGCACTCGGGCAGCTGCAGCATGAGCGGGGCCGGCACTCCTGGCGGCGCCCCCTCCCAAGGGGCGCCCAAGGCGGCTGCCTAGTCCGCCTTACAGGTAGCGCCGACCCTGCATATGGAATACCATGGGTTGTCTACTTTTAAAAAATATGTACATGTGAGGTGTGATTGAGATTCATGACAGATATAGTGTTACAATGTCACTATTGCTAAATTTGAAAAATATGTATTTTGAAACAGCAATGTCCTACTTGTACTTATCGCCCTATAACTTGCAAAAAAAAAAAGAAGCTACGAACATGTTAACATTGGGTATTTCTAAACCCAGGACAAAATTTAGAAACTATTTAGCATGGTGTTTATTTGGTGGTTGTAGATGCGTAACAGATTTTTGGGGTCAAAGTTAGAAAAAGTGTGTTTTTAATAGATTTTTAATCATATTTTATAATATGTTTAAAGTAAATTATATGATATGAGGAAAATAATGGTATCTTTAGAAAGACCATTTAATGGCAAGAAAAACGGTATGTAATATGAGTGGGTACAGTAAATGAGTAAGAGGAAAATTACAGTTAACTCAAACACAGCAGAAATGTAAAAAAAAAATGTAAAACGGTCTGGTCACTAAGGGGTTAAATAACTATTTCTCCTCTGTATATATTAAGGAAAAACCTATGGAAATAGGTATGCAAATGATTGCGTCAAAAAACGTGCTGAAAAACTGTAATTGTCAAAAGCTCCAGGGCCTGACAGTATTCATCCACGAGTACTTAAAGGCGGAAGGCAGGCTGCTTTGGACTCTGGGAACTGAAAGTGATATCTGTCTGGTGGTATAATCACCCCCACCAGCTGTCAGTTGGAAGTTAATATGTGAAAATAAGTGAACCTGTTTTTAATCTTTCAAGATTCTTTTCTTTCAGGAAGTGTTCTGGAGGAAGGCGGATGTGGTTCCTATATTCAAAAGGGGTTCAGAATCATTGCCTGGAAATTATAGACCTGTGAGCTTAAAGGACCACTATAGTGCCAGGAAAACATACTCGTTTTCCTGGCACTATAGTGCCGTGAGGGTGCCCCCACCCTCAGGCTCTGGGGAGAGGAAGGGGTTAAAATCTTACCTTTCTCCAGTTTCTCTGAAACTGCTATGTTTATAAAAAAAATGGGTTAACCCTAGCTGGACCAGGCACCCAGACCACTTCATTAAACTGAAGTGGTCTGGGTGCCTAGAGTGGTCCTTTAACTTCTATTGCTGGGAAAGTATTTGAAAGGTTATTAAGGGATAATATTCAAAAGGTCATGTCAAACTAACTTGATTGCATTCTATGAAGAAGTATGTAGAAGTCTAGATTGGACTGGATATTGCAAAGGTGTTTGATACAGTTCCATACAATAGATGTAAACTCAAAGAACTTGGTCTAGATGAAAATTCTTGTTCTTGGGTAGAACATTGGTTTACAAATAGAGTACAGAAAGTTGTTATTAATGGTACATTTTCAAGCTGGACAGAAGTGGCAAGTGGTGTCCCTCAGGGTTCTGTTCTAGGACCCCTTCTATTTAACATGTTTAGAGGGGCGGACTGAGAACCCTCAGGGCCCCCGGAAAAAAATAAATCAAGGGCCCCCTTACAGGCCCCACCCATACTCTGCAGCAAGCGCCACCCTTGTCCCGCCTCCATGCACCGCCTCCAGCCACACCCTACACAATCTTTAGACACAAGGAACAAAAGGGCAATAAGCCCTTCGAGGCCCCAGTAGAGACTACAATTGAGGGCTAATGGGCCATGGAGGGGGGTCTTTCTAGCGGAGGCTATCTCAGTGTCCTTTAGAGGGTGTGTTAGAAAGAATCCCCTCCAAGCCCCATTAGAGACTACAATGGAGTCTAAAAGGCTTGGAAGGGGGTCTTTCTAACAGAGGCCATCTCAGCGTCCATTAGATATCCCCTGCTGGAAACAGTCGCCTCCAGGCCCCAGTAGAAACTACAATTGAGGGCTAATGGGCCATGGAGGGGATTTCTAGCAGAGGCTAGAGTCTAATGGGGCCTGGAGGGTGGTCTCTCCAACACTCTGGTTCCTATTCACAATATAGCAACACAACATAGCTCGCTGATACCTAAGCCAAGTTGGCTCCTCTTACCTTAATTACTGTTGCTGGCTGGCAGTCTGTGGGCTTGCTGGCTGCGGCTGGCAGGCTGTGGGCTTGCTGGCTGCGGCTGGCAGGCTGTGGGCTTGCTGCTACTGCCGGCAGGCTGTGGGCTTGCTGACTGCGGCTGGCAGGCTGTGGCTTGCTGGCTGTAAGCCTGTGGCTTGCTGTAGGCCTGTGGGCTGGCTACTGGCCTGTGGGCTGGCTAACTGGCCTGTGGGCTGGCTAACTGGCCTGTGGGCTGGCTAACTGGCTGGCTACTGGCCAGCCTGTGGGTTGGCTGGCTGGCTACTGGGGCACTTGTAGATTATTTAAAGAAATAATCCATGCACAATAACCACTACTGCTCCAGAGTAAGTAGTCAAACCGTTTAAGAACAGTTTGACAACTTACCTGGGGTCTGCTGGGATATGAGGCTGTAGTAGGGAATAGGAGCAGTGGTGCAATGTGTGTGAAAGGTTCAGTGTGTGTGTGGGGGTGTAGTGTGTGAATGTGTAGGGTGTGTGGGCAGTGTATGTGTGTGGCAATGTTAGTATGGGGGGCTGTGTATGGGGGTCTGTGTGTATATGGGTGGGCAGTGTATGTGTGTGTGTGAGGCAATGTGTGTAAATGTGTATGGTGTGTATGGGGGCAGTGTGTGAATGTGTATGGTGTGTGTGTGGGGGCAGTGTGTTTATGGGGCTAGAGTTCACTCTCACCACTGCGACCACCAGGAATCCATGGGGTTACAGTGTTGAGAGTGAACTCTAGCCCGTAGCTCCAGGGCTAGAGTTGACTCTCGCAAGAGCAGTAACGTTGCCATGGTAACCGCTGCAACGCTCTGTGCTCGCGCAAGAAGGACCCAGAGGAGCTGCAGGGTGAGCTCCCAGGTCCTCTCTTCCTCCCCTGCCCGCACGGTGCCTGCGGACAGGGGAGGGGGGGCATTCTTCCCTCTCTTTCTCCCCCCTCCCCCAACTCTCTATTCCCCCTCTTTCTCCCTGTGTCTCATTCTTCGCTCTCTGTCTCTTTCTCCCCCTCCCCATCTCTCTATTCCCTCTCTTTCTCCCCGTGTCTCATTCTTCCCTCTCTGTCTCCCCCCTCCCCATCTCTCTATTCCCCCTGTGTCTCATTCTTCCCTCTCTGTCTCTTTCTCCCCTCCCCATCTCTCTATTCCCCCTCTTTCTCCCCGTGTCTCATTCTTCCCCCTCTGTCTCTGTCTCCCCCTGTGTCTCTATTCTTTTC
>OW240916.1:151904340-151930956 GCA_933207985.1 Pelobates cultripes | reverse complement strand
GAATGTTCTTTTAAAACAAAAGTTATTAGTTCGGAGTTGTTTTTTTCTAAACTTAAACCTCAGTATTTGGGTTTAATTGCCGTGTTGGCACTTTAAGGAGAAAAAAAGTTGGCATGTATTGCGGTTTGGGCACTCGGGCTCAAAAAGGTTTGCCATCACTGATATAGACATTGCTTTTACTCAAGAGACACATTGGAAAGATATAGAGAATGGATTATGGAATTACCATAAATATCCAAATAGCTTTGTGGGTAGGAAAAAACGTGGGATAACCCTAATAATATCTTCAGGGGTCAAGTTTGAATATATACACCATGTTTCTGATGATACATACAGCGGGAAACACTCTTGATCTTACCTTCACCAACCTCTGTACTGCCTCTAATCTCTCCAATATTCCTTTTCCTCTATCTGACCACCATCTGCTGACTTTTGACATTGGCATACCTAAGACCCAATTGACACCACCATATGAACATCACTCTCACAGAAACCTCCAATGTCTTGACCTACAGCATTTCTCCTCTTATCTCTAAACTCTCCTTTTACCTATCTCAAACCTCACCTGTCATAGTTCTGCAACCTCCTTCTACAATTCAACCCTCTCCTCTCAACTAGAAATCATGGCATCTTATACATTTAAATGCCGCAGGCGCCCCCAACAACAACCCTGGCACACCAAGCTCACTCGACACCTCCAAAAATGCTCCAGAACTGCTGAACGCTGTTGGAGAAAGTCTCACTGTGCATCTGACTTTCTCCACTATAAATTTATGCTGAGCTCATACAGCTTGGCTCTTTCCTCTGCAAAAATTAATTACTTCAATACCCTCATAACCACACTCTCTCGCAAACCCAAACGACTATTTCACACATTTAACTCTCTTCTTTGCCCTGCTGTTCCTCCTACACCTACTAACTTGACTGCCTCAGACTTTGCAACTCACTTCACTGACAAGATCTCTACAATCAGGGAAGAGATTTCTCATCTTTCTTCTTCTCCTTACAATACTTCCCCTAACTTCACTCCCTCTGCTGTTCTATGTTCATTCGCACCCACTACATTGGAAGAGGTTTCTGCTCTGCTCCAGTCCTCCCGCCCCACCACCTGCTCCCTAGATCCAATTCCCTCGCATCTCATCCGTACTCTGTCTTCTCTTTCTCCACCTCTCACTCAATCTCTCTCTCTCCTCTGGTACATTTCCATTGCCCTTCAAACATGCAACTGTAACCCCAATTCTAAAGAAGCCCAATCTTGACCCTAACTCCCCATCCAGCTACCGTTCTATCTCGCTACTGCCTTTTGCATCCAAGATCCTCGAAAAAATTGTGTATGCAAGATTGACAGATTTCCTCGAGTCCAACTCTCTGCTAGACCCGCTTCAGTCTGGTTTTCGCGCTAAGCACCGATGATCTACTCGCTGCAAAATCTCGTGGTCACTACCCTATCCTAATTCTCCTTGACCTGTCTGCGGCTTTTGACACTGTTGATCATCAACAGCTTCTTCTCATCCTCTGCAATATCGATCTACAAAATATTGCTCTCTCCTGGTGCTCCTCCTACCTCTCCCAGCGCTCTTTCAGTGTTTCTTTCTCTGGCGCTGCTTCTTCTCCCCAACTCCTCTCTGTTGGTGTCTCCCAAGGTTCAGTCCTTGGTCCCCTACTGTTCTCCATCTATGCTGCCTCCCTTGGTAAACTCATTAGCTTCTTTGGCTTCCAATATCATTTCTATGCAGATGACACGCAAATCTACCTGTCCTCTCCTGATCTCTCCCCGTCCCTCTTGACTAGTGTCTCTGACTACCTCTCTGCTGTTTCTAACTGGATGGCTGCCCACTTCCTTAAGCTAAACTTGACCAAAACTGAAATTCTGGTCTTTCCTCCCTCAAGTGTTGTTACTCCTGTATCTGTCTCCCTCCAAGTCAATGGTGCTACAATCAGCTCAACCTGCCTAGGTGTTCTCTTTGACTCCGACCTCTCCTTCAAGCCTCATGTTCAATCTATCTCCAAATCCTGTCATTTTCATCTCAAAAACATTGCGCGCATCCGCCCCTACTTAATGCCAGATGCGACTAATGTGTTGGTCCATTCCACTCTCCTTTCTCGCCTTGACTACTTTAATCCACTTCTGAGTGGTCTTACATGCTCCCAACTTGCGCCGTTACAGTCCATAATGAATGCGGCAGCGAGGCTCATCTTCCTGTCCGCCCGCACCTCCCATGCCTCACCCTTCTGTCAGTCCCTACATTGGCTTCCTATAAAATATAGAGCTCAATTTAAAATTCTGGTTCTTGCTTTCAAATCTCTACATAATGCTGCTCCCACTTATCTATCCTCCCTTATACACAAGTATGTCCCGTCTAGGCCCTTACGATCTGCTGAAGACTTACGTCTATCTTCTGTCCGTACTCCCACCTCTGATGCTCGCCTTCAAGATTTCTCGAGGGCTGCACCGTTTCTGTGGAACTCACTTCCCTCCTCCGTTAGATGCTCACCCAGTCTCCACTCCTTCAAAAAAATCGTTAAAAACCAACTTCTTCATAAAAGCGTATCAATTAAACTGTTAATAACTCCTGACTGATTCCTCTTCTGCAACTGTCACTAGTCTAATACTATCCTCACCTTTTTGTGTCATTTTACCCCACTCCCTCAAGCATGTAAGCTGATTGAACAGGGTCCTCAACCCCTCTGTTCCTGTGTGTCCAACTTGTCTGGTTACAACTACATGTCTGTTCGTCCACCCATTGTAAAGTGCTGCGGAATTTGATGGTGCTATATAAATATCATCATAATAATAATAATGACATGGGGAGACATCTAATTTTAACTTGTAAGATCATTGATATCACATTTCCCCTAGGGAACCTATATGCACCTTCGGATCAACCAACAATTTTTTTAGATTCCACTATGTAAATAAGGGTACTCTTGTTTTGGCAGACGACTTAAATTGTAGAGCTTGCTCTCAGCTAGACACAAAGAGATTGATTAAAAATACTAAAACTAACAAGAGAGATCTGACTCAATCGAAGGCTCTTACAAAGTTCATACATAGATACAATCTATATGATATTTGGTGAATACAAAACCCTGAGGAAAAAAACATCTCTTTCTTTTCAAACCCTCATGATTCATACTCTCAAATCGATTTTTTACTTATGAAAGCTACATCTTTAGATCTTTGTATCAACTCACAAATAGGGAATATAAATTGTTCGGACCACGCCCCTGTGTTTATGTCTTTAAAAAATAATCCTTACTATTATAAGAGTTGTTCAATATGGAGATTAAAAGATTTTATATTAACTTCTGAGTCTAATAAAAACTAGTTATTGAAGGGTGCTGAACTTTTTCTTCAAGAGAATGATAATGAAGCTGTCTTGCATTCCACCCTATGGTGCTCATGGAAATGTTTCTTTAGGGGTTATTTGATCAAACAGGAAATCTATATGAAACGGAAACAAGGTAAATCACTGGCTGATCTCCATATTTGCCTTGCTGGTCTGGAGAGATTGAACAAGCTACATCCTTCTCCTGAAATAAGTAGAGAAATAATAATCGTCCAACAAGAGATAAAAACACACTAAAGGAACAAACTAATACTATATTAACACATCTTAAACAAAGATGGTGTTATTCAAATAACAGAGCAGACAGAACTTTAACAAACAAATTAACCCCTTAAGGACACAACTTCTGAAATAAAAGGGAATCATGACGGAATATTTCTGTCATGTGTCCTTAAGGGGTTAAATGCCCAGGATCAAAGAAAAAGAAATAAACAAATAACAAATGAGGGAGTGGCTTGTCTCTCCCCTCTCCATATCGCCGAGGCTTTTAGAGCATATTATGAAACTCTATATACGGTAACCTACCCGAACCCAATAAAACTGATTCGGATATTCAAAGTCCACGATGTATAAAAACTTTATGGACTTGTTGATAGATCTTAAGGAGACAGTAGAGATGGAGGGGTTTAGAGATCTCTTGGCTTCGACATGTACACATACTTACATCATATCTGTTCCCAAAAATAATATATTTGTATAAAGCTATTCCAATCCCAGTTCCATTTAATATAATAAAAGAAATGGAAATTCTTTGTTCTTCATATGTGTGGAATGCTAAAGAGTACCTGGTGATGTTCTTAAGCGAAACATAAACTCAGGAGGACTGGGATATCCAGATCTACATAAAATTCACCAAACATGTATGCTTTCCCATTTACTTATGTTAAACATTAAAAGAAATATAGATCTGAGATGGTATAATATAGAAAGGAGCAAATGTGGAGGGACAGATCCCTATTATTGTCTCTGGATGGATTATGAACAGTTTAGACAATTTAAAATATCTAATCAAATAGTATCGGTACTGATTACCTGTTTTTTTTAAATTCAGAAAGAGAATTGCAAAGGGACAAACTTTAAATTTTATTACTAGAGCTGGTCCTATTTTGTCTCTTCCCCTATATATATAGAAGATCAAGATATTTTACAACGGCAAAACTACGATATTAAAATAATTTCAGATCTTTATGATAGTGAATCTTTAAGATCTTTTTTCAACCTACAGGAAAGGTATGCTCTTCCATCACGAGAAATATTTAAATATATTCGGATTAAGCATTTTCTTACTTCTGAATTAATAAACCATCCAGGATTAACAGACACACTTCATACTACACAACTAAACATCAAAACAATTGCTAGAGTCGGCAAAACTCTAAATAAGAGAATTGTCTTAAATAAATCTAAAGCGGTTTCTAAATGGGAGAGAGAATGTGATTTTACTGTTTCTTTAGAGATTTGGAACAATGCTTGGCGAAGCACGAGAAATTCCGTGCACTGTATTAGTTTACATGAACAATACATTAAGTTAACACAGAGATGGTATATGGTTCCTACACTCGTAGCAAAGTTTGATATAAATTTAGATAATTTTTGTTGGCGTTGCCAGAACTATCCAAGCACACAAATTCACATCTGTTGGGAATGCCAGAGACTGGCTCCCATCAATAAAACATATTGAAGAACAATTAATAACCCTCTTTTCGGTAGAATTCACTCTTACACCACAAGTTTTCCTGTTTCATATTGATCTACCTGTCACAGGAAGATATAATAGATATCTATGTGTTAACATCTTGGCTGCAGCAAAAATGTGTTTAGCTCGACACTGGAGAAATACAACCATTTCAACAGGGATTGAAATAAAAACTCAAATTAATTTTCAGAGATAGGCAGAAAAATTACACTTTAATAAAGATATAAAGACTTTATATAAATATAAAAAAATATGGGATCCATGGATTTTATATTATGAAAGTGTGAAGCCAGGCCAGTGTTCTTTTGAACCAACCTACCATGTGAATGATCTACTCCTAGTTTGACCCCTTTACAGAGCCTTAAGACCTATGCTTTATGTTGAACTGATGCTGATGCATTATCTTTCCTTTGGTTGGGAGGCCTGTGCAGAATACAAACTTAAAACAGGACAACATGTTGAGCCTAGATAATTCAGACAGATACATATTTAGCTATATTCAAATATCATGGAAATTGCAGAAAATGCACATGAATTACTTAGAACTAAAAACAACATTGCTAAAATGAAGGCATATGCAGGCAAGGCCAGTATGTCTAGATACGATAAAGACCTTATAGTAAAGAGTTGCTGAACACAATAGACATTAGGTTACTCTATACTGAATAAAAACAGGCTACCATAAGCTAAACCAGCCAGTCAGGACTGAATTTTGAGAACAGATTGTTGACTAGACATGGTAAAAAGAAGCCACTTGGGAACTATGCCTGCGTAGCGTAGCATTAGAGAAAAGGCCATTGGGACCTAGCATTATGTGGGATATTTATTTCCCCTAGACTGCAGCCTAGCACCATAAAATGTGTCAGTCAGCCCACCCCCATTTCTGGGAAAGCAGTGTCCCACAAAGTAAACAGAGGCCTACAGTTCTCCAGCATACATTATGGCAGATCCTCATGCTTTTTCCCCGAAGTGATATTTTGGGATTGTTGGGCTCATTTGGAGTGTCACTCTCCAAAGCTGTATTCCACAAGGGTTGTTGCAGTGGCTGATCCGCAAAGGCCTGCGAGAGCAGCGTTTCCAAAACTGCTCGGTCCGCCGGGAGGATAGAACGCCGTCTGTGAGACGCTGAGGCCATGGAGGTGGAGTACTTGTTGCTTGCTGGTGAGACATCACCTCCTGCTGGGTACATCTCTGCTGTGGACACTGGTGTATGTTGGTAGGTTGCATTTCTTGGGTGGTGCTCTTCAATCTGTCGGCCAGTTTGGCCCAGAATGCCTCAAAGATCCTCTCAAGTCCAGATAGAGTGTAGGATTGGTGGTCTGGTGGACATGAGGCAGCCGCCATCTTAGGTGGGACACAGCGTCTAAAGATGCTTTCAACCACGCTGCAGTTGGTCCCAAGGCAGATAGGTGCCGGGATAACCCTCACCAATGGAGCACAACCGCCGCGCTTCTTCTTACAGGTAGGTCAAAGACTGAGAGATTGGCTGCGTCTCTATGTCTCTAGGTAGGCTGCAATTAGGCCGCCAGAGCCGCCATCACTTTGGTTCTTGCATCCGAGAGGGCTAGACTGTTCTAGTAGATTCTAAGAGGCCCTCTGTGCAGTCAGGCTTAAAAATCGGGGTTGGCACGATTCATGCGACCACTCAGCTCAGGAGTCAGGCCCCGCTCATATAAAAAAGAGCACTTTTTTATATGGTGGCTTATGTACCTGCCCTTAAAAAACATGCCTCCAGTGACCCTTTCACAATATGTAAAATTGTGCATATGTATACACACCAACATAATCATTTGTTACACTTACTTTTGTTTATACAGAGAATCATTATTTTGCCTTTATAGTTTCTCTGACTCTCAGCATCCTTTGATCTTGTTTGCAAAAGTCATGAGCATGCACATAGTTTCTCATGCATGGCTTGTGTTAGTGCACGTAAAACGGAGATGGGTGGATGAGAAGGTGGGTAAGTGGCAAGGTGGAGGGCTGAAAAAATTCCTCTAGCTAAGTGGCGTGTCAGTTAAAGGAAAATTACATTTATAGTAAGCTTAAAAAATTTTACTACATACTTTTCAAACGTCTCTTGCTTTATTTTAGTTTGTGATTTGTGTGAAAGATCTTTGCTTGCTGATATAAAATTTTTTTAAATGACGCATGTCTCTTTAGCATACTCGTGGGTACAGGCAAATGAAAAGAGAAAAGGAGCATTTGCAGCTATGCGAGTTTACATGTCAGCCAGCACTTCATTAAACATAGATTGTTTTCCTCAAAGGTTTCACCTGCACAGCCACTTTTTCACAGAAGATCAATTAAAAGTGTGCCAAACAGATACTTTTAAATATTGGCACTGTACTGATTTTATATTGTAAATAGATGCTATACATTAGGTTGCTGAAACATTACATTTCTGATATGCTAATCCATTCCAGTGGCAATGGCTGGTACCCAATCTCCCAATTGAACATCTTTTCTTTCCTCATTCTACTATTTAAAATTTGAAATATTTTAGATATTTATCTTGATGTAATATTTACTTCCTAGAATATATAAATACATATATATATATAAATACATACATATATATAGCCAAAATACCATAGTATTGCAGTATGCCTTTTTAAAATTTATTTTATATATATATATATATATATATATATATATATATATATATCATTTTTGAAATCTTCTTCCTAACATGTCTGCCATGTAGCTGGATAATTTAGATGAGTTATACATGTGTGGCATGGAGCAATCAACCAATCCAAAACTTTGCTCACAGAGGAGCATTGGATTGCATGCTGCTGGTAAAGATAGATTGATTTCAGAGTGCCAATAGAAATGCATACACCTCTTAAAGTAAACCAAATTATACAAAAATATTGCAAGGACAGTATCTCTGCAACATAACTGTTTTGGGAAACTGAAGTTGTTATGGTGACTAGCCTAACTTTTAAAGACCTACTTCACCAAACATGACTTTACTTCCAGCACAGACATGTGGGTTCCATATTGCTCTGTACTTTTTAACATAAACTTTGCTCCATATGATATTTTATTATGTCTTTTATAATAATCACCAGATGTAAACAAACTGAAATTTGCTTACATCATAAATGAATGATTCAAAATATTGTATCGTATATATTCGTGTGAATGGGAATCACAGGCCTTAAAATATACCATATGCATACAAACAAGAGAGGCTACAGCTGTAGATCTACAACATAAAAAAAACAAATGATAGTGTATCACTGTAAAATAAATGTAAATGCACTATATTGAGTAACACACAAGATAGATGAAAATATATCGCCCAAGGGTGCCTCCCCTGATGGAGAGTCAAATCCAGTCCTCCTGTTTTCGGAGATGATGAAATTGGACTCCGGGTAGATGAATAAAATTCTGCTTTATTTTTTAAAAGAATATAAAAACACAAGATGATACAGTACCTGGTCCTACGCGTTTCGTCCTTTAATAACTACCTCCTGGTATTAAAAATTCAAATGACAGCAGCAATATAATCTGATCAAAACGAACAGTATAATCCCTCCCCCCTGAGTCTTTCATATGAGTGGCTTGTCTTCTCATTGGTGTTCCCATGTGCGTTGTTGGCTTGTTCCAGCTGTGAGTAATCAAATTTCCATGGTTTCGACGATTATATATATATATATATATATATATATATATATATATATATATATTTTTTTTTTAATGTATTTATTTTTACATTTTTTAATTTATGTTTTGACATTTTGAGATTTTTGTTTCTATTTTCTATTTTTATTTCTACCATTTTGGATTATTTTAGTTAAGTTTTAAATTAATTTTGTATTTTTATTAATATTTACAATGGGCCCTTGTGTATAGATAGAGTATTTCGATGCTCAATATCATGTTATGTATGAATTTAAATAATGGCGATTGAGAGGTCTATTAATTTTCCCCACTTGGAAGAAATTTACACACAACATTCATTGATTGTTTTTTTAGCTTTACAACATTAACAGATGGGAGCGGAGCTGCCGCTCGAGCTGAACAGACGCCATTCCTGATCGCTCCTCGCTTACCTTGCAAACTGTACCCGAAAATCACTACACAGACCCTCCAAAGCTCAAAACAAATCGTGGCACCGCAAACAGGACGGCAGGCTGCGTCGACTGATGCCCTTCACGTTCACCCCAAGGCAAACCAGGCCAAAATTCAAAGTCGGGGCCAACCACGCTCCACAGACACGAGGCCTGGGAACACTCCTCGATAGCCTCCTGGCAGCCCACAACATAGGTGAACTGCTAGCCACTATCATACCACCCGCAGTGAACAAGAGACTCACTCTAGAAGGGATATACCACCGCACCACGGGATGTCATAATTTGCTGCACCTCAGCCAACGACAAGGCCCACATCATGGCGGCAATCCGAGGAAAGACACCCATACAGTTTGAGGACTCACAGCTACACTTTTTCCAAGACCTCTCCAAGGCAACCCTTCAGTGGCGCAAATCACTGGGGACAGTAACACCCACCTTCGGTCCTTGGGTGTGCAATATCGCTGGGCTACAGCGGGCACCCTAGTGGCAAAATGCAATGGAGCTGTACATTCCCTCCGCACGCCTGATGACACTACAGCATTTCTGGAGGCGATAGGACTGCCACTACCTGCTACGGGAACTCCCGCTGATGTCCCAGACGGCCCAAACAAATCCTGGGATCTAGATAACATAGAGTCTTTCGTCCCCAGAGGCTCTAATATGCAAGGGACTTAACTACCCAGAGCCCAGGACTCTCATCACCAAGCTGGCCTAAAGAACGTGACTGCGCGGAAGTTCAAAGAATACCCATTGTTATGCCTTCATCTCATGTTTTAACCTGTTAAGCCTTAATCCTATGTTTATGTTATTTTTTACTTAGTGAGGCACAAGTCTACCAGCATAAAAACCACAAACGGGAGCATTGACTAGTACAGGGCACTGCTCATATATAGAAACACTACCACACCAACACACCTCATTTGGTGGGACAAACCCCTTCCCCCCCCTTCCTTTCTCTCACCCCCTCCCAGCCCTCCCTACCCACCCTAAAACCCCCTAGGTCAGAAGCACAATACTCAAAGAGGGTCGGACAAGCCTGGCACTGAAACCACCTAAAGACCACAACTTTAGGAACCGCTATGTCTCACCCTACAACCCATAGTCATAACATGGCACCTAGATACTGTAAAGCACTAACGAGTACACACGATATAACCTCAAGCTACGCTCATCACAGGTCTCCCACACTACGCTACTCTAGGCTTCTAGGAGCACCCTACACCAGACAGAACAACAAACCTTCAAAGCAAAACTCCACCTAACCTAGAGAGACATGGGCATGTAAAATTAAAATGTGCAGACCAGCTAGCGTGACCACTGTTATAAATGTGACCAAGCAATGTATAATATTCTCGTTTCATGCTGACAAATGTTACTGACAACAAGAAATACACTCCAAAAATAAAGAATTATAAAAAATAAAAAAAACATTAACAGATACTAGTGTGGTGCCCTTATATATTGTTAAGATCTCAGATACATATATAAAATCTTATAGTGCATACAACTCTTCTATATGTGGGGATAAATTCCAGCAAGTTTTAATGAGCTTCTCACTTCCCTTTTTACGGTGAATGTAATGTGATGTATTGCTATTTTGCTTCGTTCCTATATACTTTTGAGCCCTTAGGGCTTCCATTAGTAACATTTAATTTTATGAGCTATAGGTGGAACGCAAAAGAACCGTGCAAAGGAATGCACACGTCATCAGAAGTTACCCATCCAAATTGGCACACCGAAAGTTATGTTCCGATACGGCCGAAAACCGTAAGTGACATCACGAAAAGGAACTTAACATGTATAGCTTGGAGGAAAGACGAGACGGGGGGATATGATACAAACATATAAATACATAAAGGGAATCAAAATAGTAAAGGAGGAGACAATATTTAAAAGAAAAACTACCACAACAAGAGGACATAGTCTTAAATTAGAGGGGCAAAGGTTTAAAAATAATATCAGAAAGTATTACTTTAATGAGAGGGTAGTGGATGCATGGAAAAGCCTTCCAGCTGAAGTGGTAGAGGTTAACACAATAAAGCATGCGTGGGATAGGCATAAGGCTATCCTAACTATAAGATAAAGCCAGGGACTAATGAAAGAATTTAGAAAATTGGGCAGACTAGATAGGCCGAATGGTTTTTATCTGCCGTCACATTCTATGTTTCTATAAATCGGCGAAACCTGGGAAACTTTATTACTCACAGCTGGAACAAGCCAACAACACCCATGGGAATACCAATGAGAAGACAAGCCACTCATAAAAAATAGAGACTCAGGGGGGAGGGATTATACTGCTTGTTTTGATCAGATTGTTTTGATGCAGTCATTTGAATTTTTAATACCAGGAGGGCCCTGAGGAAGTCCTTAAAGGACAAAATGCGTACTATATCATCTTTTGTTTTTATATTCATTTTTTGGAATAAAGCAGAATTTTATTCATCGACCCTGAGTCAGATTTCATCATCTACGAAAACAGGAGGAGTGGATTCGACCCCCCATCTCCATCAAGGGAGGCACCCTTGGGCTATATATTTTCATCTATCTATTTTGTGAGTGTTACTCAATATAGCGCATTTACATTTATTTTACAGTGATACACTATCATTTGTTTTTTTATGTTGTAGATCTACAGCTGTATCCTCTCTTGTTTGTATGCATATGGTATTTAAGGGATAATCGCTGGGATATCTCTGGAGGAATCTGTCATCACTATCCACTGAGATAAGTGCTGTTTTTTCTCACTTCCCTATGATTTTTAGGTGATTACTTCTGTTGTATATATACTTAAAATATACCAGTCTCTTAATGAATTCAGTCTAGGGCCCTAAATAAATGTTTATTGGCAGACTTCCTGTAGTCAACCACTCCTAGGATTGCCTGAAAGAAATCCCCCAATATCATTTAGTAATAATTACTGGCTATAATTACACAGGAATAAACAAAACAGTTTGAGAGAGAAGAGGAGCTTCATAATCAGCATCAGAGCAAACTTTATAGTTTAAATCTTTATCCAAGTGAAATCCATCATGAAAAAAAAAATTCACAAGAATCTCTATGTAAAGCTAGGATATATTTTTCTCTTTGAATTAGCTTCAACATGTGACATCCTTTTCAATTCCAATCTTATCAACGCCATACAAGCATAAACATCAGGCTTGCTGGTTCCTCTTAGGCAGGTGCTAAACAACACCAATGAAGGTCTACAAGCCTATGGCTATGGTAGACAATTAGGAAAGATGCAGTCCATCAACAACTGGTTACCATTCCACACCTCTGCTGTAAGACATGCATGCACAAGTTTAGTTGAAGGAAACTCAGCGTATGGAATCTAGCACACCTTTGCAGAGACACCACTAATTGGGAGGCATGGAAGGTTGACAGGGTTACTAGGTAGATTATTAGCTCTCTTTGTTAAATAGTGACAGGGGAATCCAAGCAACAAAGGTTTGCAGTAGAGATCATTAGCTGAGTTTGGTACATAGTAGATCTGAAGACACACAAATGACTCTAGTGACAGGCATTAGAAGGGCACATGAATATCTGAGTCCCGTTTCTATTCAGATAGGGACATTAAATAAGAAGGGAATGCTGGACATGCTCCCTCTGCGACGTGTCCATGTTACCAGTGTCATCAGGTTCAATACTCCAAACAACTTCCAAAAATAGGTCTTTACTATACATCTGCATGATAACCTCAGATGTTGAATCACACCTAGGAATGAAGCCACTTACAAAGCAGCCCTACACCATGCTCACATACACCTCGGGCCCTATATAGAGGAGAGAGGTTTAAGCAGTCTCCTTAGCCAGACCAAATGAATGCCGTAGGACAGGGGACTCAGTCCTGAGAATCCAAAACAGATCCAACGTTATTAGAAGAAGAAGCCTGTTTAAAAATACATATTGCAGTGTTGAGCATTCATTGTTCCAAAAATGCTCTGAACAATTAATATTTCCTATTCTGTTCCAGACTAAACCAACTCTATAATTAAAAACAAAGAATCATAATTTAGATAATAGTTATTTGTTACTTTTAGAAAGGCCCCATTTTATGATCCCTTCCCTTCCATAACAAAACAATATATTTGATGAAATTAAGGGCTAACCCCATCTGTTTACATCTGTAAGGATTTAGCATTGTGTTTTACAAAGCTGGCATTTTGGTATAATGGTTCAGTTTTTATAGTAGTAAGGTATGGTGAAATAAGAGAAAACTCATTTTTACAAAGGCCTGGAGGGGAAAAAATTCCAGCACTATGTTTACTAGCATGGGGAAAAGTTAACTCCATAGATGGGAAATGTACTACTAATCAAATGTTATGCATATGGAAATTGTAAATGAATGTTGTCACTTTGCATTTAGGTACTCACAAGTACACATTAATGGATAACTATAGGCACCACGACCACTTCATCTCAATGCCATGTGTCCCGTGTTTAAACCCTGCAGTTGAAAATAATGCCATTCTGCAGGAACACCAATGATTTCTTTG
Source organism: Pelobates cultripes (assembly GCA_933207985.1). Classification (NCBI taxonomy): domain Eukaryota; kingdom Metazoa; phylum Chordata; class Amphibia; order Anura; family Pelobatidae; genus Pelobates; species Pelobates cultripes. The sequence goes on along the minus strand of OW240916.1, from coordinate 151,917,332 downwards.
CTTGATTTACCTGCCTTTATTGACTGTAAATATGACAGCCACTGGAGGCATTCCGTAAAATAGCAGAGCAACATAATTAGCGCAGCACAGCATTTTGTTGTGCATGCACACTAGCCTCCCAGTGATTTTCTTATGGGAACGCATTGGATTGACTGAGATCATCGATCTGTGTGATCTCAGCCAAAAAAGTGGAGCCTCAGCAAGGTTATCGTCATTGTGAGAGAAAAAAGAGAAGTAATTTTTGTCCTGATAAAAATGAACTGTGACCAGGGCACTATGGCGTAAGGAATACATTTTCCTAATGCTAATTGTAAGTTTTTTACCATTGAAGCAGTTACGCAATTTTTTTGCATAATTTTTTAAGTATGCTGTTTATTTAAAGGACATAACCAATGAAGAAAGAATGCAGGCAATACTTTCTAATGGCATGAACAGGAAGGAACTCATGAAAAACAAAGTACAGTTGAAGCAGAAGAATGTATGTTTTTGTTTCCTAACTCAAAATAAATTATTTCGACCTTAAACATGCTAGCATTCTGTCACACATTACAAAAGATTTTTTTCTCCCCCATGGCACCTCACGTGCTTTCACAGCTATTAAGCTGAATAGCAATCACAGGCCTTAAAATATACACGCCTCTTAGCGACTTCAGCCTAGGGCCCTGAAGAATTTTTTTATTGGCAGACTTCCTGTCGTCAACCACTCCCAGGATTGTCTGAAAGAAATCCCCCAAAAACATTTAGTAATAATTACTGGCTATAATGACACAGCAATAAACAAAACAAAACAGTTTGAGAGGAGGAGGCAGGCATGCTGTATAAAGGTAAGGGAAAGGTATAAGCTGGTGCTGTCTACAAATGCTCTGTAGGGTTAATCAGCATACAGGTTGTCCCACTGAGGTGTTTTCATATAAAACCAATTCTTAGCCCTTCCATTAAAAGAAAAAAAAAACACCTATTCTTCACAATAAAGGCCATCAGCAGCTGTTAGTCATAGTTATATGGCTGCCGGTGATAAAGCTTACTCTATTGTGTCTATAATTATCAACTAACTGCACACACATTACACACAAGCTCAGTGCCATTTATATCAGGGGTGTCCAATTCATCATTGTGCTGCATGTTTCTCTCTAGAAGCATGTCGGAGAGTCAAGAGGCACGACTCCTTTCAGTTTGCCACAGTTGCTTTTCCCTGGGCTCCAGTCCTGCCTTTGATGTCCATTAAATCAGGCTGTCAGATGGAAGAATACAAAGTCTCGGCGAGCAGGGTGTGGTTTTCAGAACAATATGTATTTTCTTCTTACTAATCCTCTAAGTGGTACAGTCAGTAACCTGAGAAGGAAAACTGGCCGACAGGCATATTTTCCTGGCCTGTGTGTCTGTGACAGGGTATGGTAGTGGTTACTGAATACAACAAAGGGATCGGCAGCATTCCAGAACTAATCTCTATGTTTGGGAGGAGTAGTATTCCTTCCTCAAAACCCCAAGTTAAGGCCCTTTTCAGGGTACCGGGATGTTGGTAAAGCAGCAAGTTCAGGATTTCTAAGCCTCTGGCACTTCTTTCACCTGGATTTGCCAGAAAGCAAATCTTCATATAGATGGCATATGATTTTATGAAGAATGGGTTCTTGCTTTTAACTCCGCATTGATTTCCTCTGCTCTGCCAGTTTCCCAGTCATTTTCTCTTCTGTCTGTGGTTTCAAATGAAGCTACTATTAAGAATTTTATAAAAGTCTCGGTTCCAGAAACAAGACTCTAGAGCTGTTTTTATTTCACTTTCTTAAGAACAACATTTTGAGAATACACCAAACATTCTGACAAAATATGCAATATTTATATTGTAATATTTAATGTAATACAGGAAATAAAAATCACACAATGTGGGGGCGTGGCTTGGCGCCGAACAGGAATGGCCGCCTAATTCCCGAGCTCCGCTCCAAGCTGCAAACAAACACACCGCACTAGCACGACCTGGCACCCATGGGACGTACCAAGAGAGCCCAGATGACCCCCTCCACGCCGAGAGGCACCTCAGGCACCTCACTCACAGCGCTTGAGACAAGGGTACAGGCCCTAGAGACACAGGGCCCCAACCCACACTGCCCTGCTTTACAAGCTACATAGGCTCACTCCAGGCACATACAAGATCTGCGCCTCCACATAGAGGACCTTGATAACCGCAGTCGCAGGCATAACATCAGGGTAAGAGGCTGCAGAGAATCTGACACAACAGAAGATGCCAGGGCCACGCTGACCCCGATTTTTAACCGCATACTGGGCAGACCCAGGGACGCCCGCATCCACATGTACAGGGCACACAGGGCACTGAGATCCAAGCCCCCCCCGGGTGCTCCCCCCAGGGACTTAATTTGCCACATACAAGACTTCCAACTAAAGGAAGAAATTTTGAGAAAAGCACGCACAGAAAGAACCTGGAGAATAGAGGGACAGGCTATAGAACTTTACAATGACCTATCCCACCTCACCCTACAGGCTCGAAGAGCCTTGCGGCCCCTCACCGCCGCCCTGCAAGAAGCCCAAATCCGCTACAGATGGCAGTTCCCTTTCGCCCTCTCAGCCAGATAGGGCACCACGGAAGCCGTAATCCGCACGCCGCAAGATGTATTGGCCTTCCAGGAGGCTCTAAACCTCCCTCGCACCCCTATTCCGGACTGGACTGCATGCCCGCTTAATGAACGCCTCACAGGGAGACCAACACAATGTAACATCCACCAGGGGCCCGACAGACGCCCCGCGCACCCATCACCCCGAGGAATAACGAGATGGAGACACCACCACCTGCCTACACCCCCTCCCGCCACCCACCCTGCACCACCAGCCTGACCACGACCGTGCAACACTTTAACGACCATGCTGAGGGGAGCGGGAGGGATACGGCAACTCCAGAGACACCTACCCCCCCCCCCTTTTTTTTTCTCTATCACCCTGCAACCAGGAAAGCAAAGGGAGAAAGCAGATTGCAACTCACTGCCGCCAAGACACCACCAAGAACGGTAGCCCACCCGCATCTCACCGTCCCAAAGGCCTAGAACCACCTTGCTTCATCGGCTAACTGGGCCTACATCTATTGCCCCCCGAGTCCATGACTTGCTCAACACCACCAAGAACACTGCTAACTCAACAGAGACAACCCCAAAGGACTCGCCAGTGCACCAATACCTTGGCCAGCTCCACACAAGACTCCTTTGCCCCACAATGCGAGACATAGACCCACACCCGCCAAGCTCCCAACACCCTATAGAGACGACCACTGGCATGATGCCTTGAACTGACACCCTGGCATCACCCTGGACTGCTGGCCACGGCTTCCACCACCGTAGAACGAATCGCAAGTGCAAGTATACCTTGAGGGCTCGCACTCCTTACACACCTAAACACTATCACCCACCCACACACACACATACACACACACACCCACTACACCCAGAAGGGAACCCCCCCAAATACACCCAAGATGCACCCAGACACCCTCACTATCTAATCAAACTGCAGACATACACACAGACCGTACCTGCAACACAGGCAACCAGGCAACAAACGCACCTCTGAGGCGTCCAACAGAGACACACCTCAGACACCACGAACACGCCAGAAGGAGGGAACACACCACTCACCAACCACTGCATACCGTAGGATGAATGCTCAGTGTTCCTCAAGCAGACTCATAATTGTGAACATCCGAATTACTGTTGAGAGCAACTCTGCCTCGCCCCCTGTGAACACCCGAGGGGTTCCCACCGGGCGACGGCGGCACCTACGCTCACTGCGCTCACTGGTTCCAACAAAGTGTATTGTGTTTTTTTTTTTTTTTCTGAACCCCATTCCCCCCTCTCCACCTAACTTTTTGCCCTCCTCCTCCTACCCTGTTATATTAAATCTGTAAGGTGAAAGCGCACCACGGGGTGCAAACCTCATTCTATTCTATGAGGGGCCCCCTGTGCTGCGCGAACACACTCAAACCATCTCTAAATGTTCATAAAAGTTTCTGATGTTCTCCCTGATACTGGGGATATAACCTGTGTAACCATGTTTTGATATGCTGTTATTATGTTGTTCTCACGAATACTGTTCTTATGTCCGTATGCACGCTCCCAACACAATGGCGCAATGAACGATAACAAGATAGCGCCCTGGGGCGACCATCATGGCCACTCACATCGTTGTAAACTGACCCGCTAAAACGGTACTACCCCTCTGGATGCCAGACACCACCACTATTAGGCAGCAGGAGACGGATGCTGACAGAAAGTGATACGTCACTAGACGACACCCCAAAGTAGGTGACCTACCTAACCATCGATGCCACCTGCCCCACGGGTTTACTGCCAAGAGACTGTGAGGTGACTACGAGGGCTTTGGTCCCCGGACACCCACCTACCAGTGGCACATTACCCCTCACAACAGTCGCCTCTGCGACTCGACACAACCGCCACACACCACATCACTTGAACTACCCCCTCAAACCCATCCAACCTCCCCTTCCATCTCCCCCTCCCCCTTTTCCTCCCCTACTCCACACCCCGCTACCCGGATACGATGGGCCCACCGCCTCTCGCCCCCCACACCCCTGGGCACGCGGGGATAGGAATTAACCTCTACACGATCAACGCAAAGGGCCTGAACTCCCCACAAAAACGAGCAAGAGCGCTGCGAGAAATTAGAGCACTTAAGATATCAATAGCTTTCTTCCAAGAAACACACTTTCTAGCAACAAAAGCCCCCAAATTCTCAGACAAATACTTCCCAACCGGCTACTATGCGCATAACCCCTCCACTAAATCCAAGGGAGTGGCCATATTATTCTCGGCAGACACCCAGTTCCACCTGGAAGCAGAAGAGAAAGACCGAGAAGGCAGATACCTTTTTCTCAAAGGACACATAGGTGACGCTCAAATCACACTCGCGAACCTTTACCTCCCAAACAAAGGCCAAAAATCATTCCTAGCCTCAGCCCTGAGAAACTTGGAGGCGTTCAGTGCAGGAACCGTCATAATAGGAGGGGACCTCAACGCCCCTCTAGACCCCAGGATGGACACATCTAAAGGGAGCTCCACGATCCCGGACCACGTCCTCAGAGGACTGCGGACCCTTTTGACAGCTCACCAATTTGTAGACTGCTGGCGAATCCTACACCATGCAGATAAAGACTACACCTATTATTCAGCGCCACATAAATCCTACTCGAGGATTGACTACTTCTTTATCCAACACAGGGATCTAGACACACTGTGCTCAGCTCACATCGCCCCCATGACCTGGTCGGACCACGCACCAGTAATACTCACCATCGACAATCCTAGAACCTTCCGATCCCAATGGACATGGAAACTTAATGAATCACTCTTAGAGGACCCACTGATCCAAACAGAAATTAGGAACACTCTAGATCACTTCTTCCTCACCAATCAAACAACAGAAAGCGCACCAACGACCGTCTGGGAAGCACACAAATGCACTATCCGAGGGATCCTCATCAAACACGGCACTCGCCTGAAAAAACAACGCACACAGGAAATAGTACGCCTCGCTGCCCAACTGGCGCGTCTAGAAACGCTTCACAAACAAGACCTCCGAGACGAAACCTACAAACGACTCCTAGAGACCAGAGCGAAACTCAACTCAACTCCTGCCTAACGTCAAAAATACAATTCCAGTTCCAACTCACACAAAAAACGTTCTATGAATATGGAAACAAAAGTGGTAAACTGCTCGCTAGGGCGCTGAGGGCCCGGAGACAGAAAAACCATGTTCAAAGGATCTCCCTGGCAGGAAACACACTGCAGACCCCGAAGGCTATAGCAGAGGGCTTCAGACAATACTACTCCTCCCTATACTGCCTACCTCCCAACACCACACGCACACACGAAGGAGAAGAGGCTTACACAGCACGGCAAAAAACATATATCGAACAGAATATCACTACAACGCTGACACCCCAAGATATAGCTACACTAGAAGAAGATATCACTGAAGCGGAGATACGCCTAGCCATCAAACTGGCCAAACTGGGGAAAAGCCCCGGACCAGATGGATACACGGCAAAGTACTACAAAATGTTCGCAGACAACCTTGTCCCACACCTACTTACACTATTCAACTCAATACATAGCGGAGGCCCCTTAGACCCCAACATGCTCCTAGCACACATCGTGGTAATCCCGAAAGAAGGAAAAGACTGCTCCTCATGTACTATTACAGACCGATTTCCCTGTTGAACGCCGACCTCAAACTGTTTGCCACAATACTGTCCCTGCGCCTCCAGCCCCTGATACCGAGCCTTATCCACCCTGACCAGGTGGGCTTTGTAGAGGGCCGGGAGGCCAGGGACAACACTATCAAGACACTCAATCTTCTCCACGCGGCCCGAGAAAGACACTCCCCCGCCCTGATAGTCTCGACCGACGCAGAGAAGGCGTTCGACAGGGTCGATTGGTCTTTCCTGAGGTCCACCCTGGAACACCTGGGACTGGGACCCCACATGATGGCGCGCATCTAGACAAGGGTGCCCCCTATCGCCCCTACTCTTTGCCATCAGCCTAGAACCATTCCTCAATGCAGTTCGAGCCCAACCCCGCATAACTGGAATCGAGGGTAGCTGGGGAGCCACCAAGGTCTCTGCATACGTGGACGACCTCCTCTTCACAATCACCAACCCGGCAACCTCACTTAGGGAGCTCACGCACCAATTCGACCTATACGGCACCCTCTCCAACTTGAAAATTAACTTTACAAAATCTGAAATTCTCAACGTAAACTGCCCCCTAGCACTGACAACTGCACTGCAAACAGAGTTCCCTTTTCACTGGTGCAAAGAAAGGATTAAATACTTAGGGATCTGGTTGTCGGCTGATGTGTCGGACACCTACCGCATCAACTTCCCACCCCTCCTCGACCGCATACAGAAGGACCTCGACTCGTGGCAACTCCCGCACATAATGTGGCTGGGTAGGATCAGTGTCCTCAAAATGAATATCCTCCCCCGAATCTTGTATCTCCTACAAACCCTACCAATCCATATTCCCAAAACCTTCCTAACACAAACCCGTAAAACACTGATGGCCTACGTCTGGGCCCGCAAAACGCCGAGGCTGAATTTCGCCACCCTCACCAGACCCAAACTACAGGGAGGCCTGGGACTACCCAATATCACGAAATAGACATGCTATACACCTCCAGCGAGTGATAGAATGGACACAAGACCCAAAAGACAAGCTATGGATCCCCATAGAGGCCAGCTTCTCACGGATACCCCTGACACTGCTACCCTGGCTGCCGAAATCCATGGCCGGGGAACTGCCACGGAACCACCCAACCCTAAACGCTACAATGGCAGTTTGGAGGAGACTGGCAACCCACACAGACGTAGCCCCGGAGATCTCACCACTATGCCCCATATCTCACAACCCGAAATTTATCCCTGCATCGGACCCCCACTACACGGCTGCCCTGGGCCTGCCGACCCCCTGCAGAGTGAAGGACGTCTATGACCAAGGGACAATCACGCCCCTGACCACCCTGGTCCCGAATACCCCACACAATATGCTCCTACGCTTTAGATATCACCAACTGACGAGGTTTCTGAAAAGCATACCGACCCTAAATTCGGCAACGCGAACGCTCTCCGTATTCGAGACCATCTGCATGAACCCCCCCCACACGCAATATCGATACTATACCGCATGCAAACCACCACCACCACTAACGCACCCCCCCCTTACTTCACAAAATACTGGGAAAGGGATCTAGGACATTCAATCTCAGCGGAACAATGGACAACGGTATTTACACTCACACATAAAGCCTCCATCTCCACCAAATTCCAAGAAACGGGATATAAAATGCTCTCCCACTGGTACAGGACACCGGAAAAACTTAGCATGATGAAAACCACAAATGACCCGGAATGCTGGAGATGCGGGAGAGAACTGGGATCCCTCTTCCACCTATGGTGGTCCTGCCCCCTTATCCAGCCCTTTTGGGCAGAGATCCACAAGATACTCACAACCATAACAGAAGCAAATCTGCCCCTCTCACCAGACACATACCTGCTCCAACTTACACAGATCCCCATCAACAGGTTTAAAAAAACAGCACTCCCACACCTAATAAACGCAGCCCGCAGCCTCATCCCGGGACACTGGAAACAACGCATGGCCCCGACTATCAGGGAATGGATAACGAGGGTGGAAGACATCAGACGCATCGAGGAGCTCATCCACTACGCAACGGGACACATACAGCGTTACCACGATGCGTGGTACCACTGGCTCCAATGGCTCGCCTCCACCGCACCAATTACGGGGACCACACAACACCTGGCAGCAGAGGCAGATGGGACGGTCCTGACGGAACCGACGGACGACAATGCGGAAGCTGAACCAACGACCCAACCAAACCGAGACGACCACTAAGAGCCGGAGATGCCCCGGGCCCCGGGGGCGGGGGGGGTGAGGTGGGGACCCGGGACCTGACACCCCACCCCCTACCCTCCCGCACCCTTCCCTCACCCACAATGCCCTCACCCCATTAACCTACATTCCCATCCCACCCGCCCCCCACAACACACGTTAAAATACATGACCAACTGCCGACAGGCTGCCTTGAGAACGCAACCTACACTCGCAGAAACGCCACCTCCCTTACAGGACAGACTATACACCACAGCACCCACAAAAGACTCACCACGACCAGCACACACCGGACAAGGGATGAACCAACCCGACAAGATTGCCCAAACGCCCAATACCCAAGAACACTATACCACGATACCAGAAACCACCCAACCCTCACAACCCGGAACAGTACCCGCTCGACCAATACACCCCCGACGCTAATCGGAGCCCTAAACAGACACAGAAGAACACCAAACACAGAAGTGACACCCCAACAAGACTACACCCCGACGCATGACACACACACAACCACCGCCTACACACATTAAAGAACAGCGACTAGCACAAAGAGGATACCCACAACAAACGCACACACAGGACAAAAACTACCTGACGGACCCTCGACCTCCAAACGCCCCACTACTCGACAACTACTCCCTACCCCAACGGATTAGTGGAGACGCTCTCAGGAAGCAGGGCTAGACAAGGTCACAGCAGGAGCACTAATGTTTTTGCCTTTTCACAGTTTATCCGCTTCCCAACACAAACATACCAATTAATAAAATGACTGAATCTGAGTGTTCTCTACAGCTCTCATGTCTGAAACTTGTGAGCGTGGCGAACTCCAGCAGGAAACGTTATTTCTCCATATCTCCTTTCGTACAATATAAGGAAGATTAATCGTTCTCTTGTTATGTTACATAGTTTTCTCAAAACGATTTTGTATTTTTAAATGTTCTCTTTCTATTTTCCTAAGACTGGTTCCTTCTTGAAAACTGTTAATGCTGAAAGATGTTGCAATGTAGGAATGGAATCAGATGCTCGCTATTGCATTGTAAAATTGCTCTCTTCATATAAATATTGAAAATACCTTTTATACCAAATGAACAATAACTGACATGTACACTATTATTGCCACCTTCTGTATTGATGCATATCACGCCAATCGTTATGACGTCAATAAAAGCAAATTGAATTTAAAAAAAAAAAAAAAAAAATCACACAATGTGAACTACTAGCTGAACAATCTGTGAAGTTGATTGTTGAAATTTAACTCGGTGAAAATATTATATATCAACAAAAACAGAGAATTTGAGAACTCTGAGAACGAACAAAAGCTTAGAGAAACTCAGTAGCATGCCCTTTGGTTAATTCCTGCTCAGGTCTCAAAAATGATATTGCTCACTTCTGCACCACATCTAAATTACTGTTTTGCTTAGGGAGAGCTCTAGAGAAACTAAGTTTCTCAGATTTCATATTTTGTTTTTGTTGCAATGCATTTGTGTGGGATCTCCCTAAGCTTATATGGTTAATCCAAATGTGGACCCAATGCTTACTGTGTACACCTCACTGACGAAGGCCAAATAAGCCCAAAACAATCGTCCAGGGTTGTTGTATCTCTCGTGCAGAGAGGACATGCCAGCAATTCGGTCCTGGAAAGCCATTTTGGATGGGATTGGTCTGATATGTGTTCTTTGTAATGGCAAAAGTGAACAAAAATATTTTTGAGACCTGAGCAGGGACTAGCCCAAGGGCAAGCTACTGAGTTTCTCTAAGCTTTTCCAGAATTCAGAATTCTTATATTCTAAAATTTTGTTGCAAAATACACCCTGTTTCAAATTATTATGCAAATTCTATTTAAGTGTCACAAAGATTAAATATTTTGTTTTTCAGTTTAACTCATGGATGGCATTGTGACTCAGGGCTCATTTGGTCACTGAAAACAATCTCGGACACCTGTGATAATTAGATTGCCAGGTGAGCCCAATTTAAAGGAACACTAAAGTCACCTAAATTACTTTAGCTAAATAAAGCAGTTTTAGTGTATAGATCATTCCCCTGCAATTTCACTGCTCAATTCACTGTCATTTAGGAGTTAAATCACTTTGTTTCTGTTTATGCAGCCCTAGCCACACCTCCCCTGGCTATGATTGACAGAGCCTGCATGAAAAAAAAACTGGTTTCACTTTCAAACAGATGTAATTTACCTTAAATAATTGTATCTCAATCTCTAAATTAAACTTTAATCACATACAGGAGGCTCTTGCAGGGTCTAGCAAGTTATTAACATAGCAGGGGATAAGAAAATCTTAATTAAACAGAACTTGCAATAAAGAAAGCCTAAATGGGGCTCTCTTTACAGGAAGTGTTTATGGAAGGCTGTGCAAGTCACATGCAGGGAGGTGTGACTAGGGTTCATAAACAAAGGGATTTAACTCCTAAATGGCAGAGGATTGAGCAGTGAGGCTGCAGGGGCATGTTCTATAGTTCAATGCCTTGGTCGAGGTATGAAAACATTAGGTATTTCACGAAAACTTAAGCGTGATCATCGCACTATTAAAAGACTGGTGGCTGATTCAGAGCACAGACGGGTTTGTGCAGATAAAGGCACATTGAGGAAGATTTCTGCCAGATCCATGCATCGGATCAAGAGAGCAGCTGCTAAAATACTATTACATAGCAGCAAACAGATATTTGAAGCTGCTGGTGCCTCTGGAGTCCCACGGACATCAAGCTGTAGAGTCATCCAGAATGTTGCAACTGTGCATAAACCTTCAATTCGGCCACCACTAACCAATGCTCACAAGCAGAAACGGCTGCATTGGGCAGAAAAATACATGAAGACTAATTTTCAAACAGTCCTGTTCACTGATGAATGCCGTGCAACCTTGGATGGTCCAGATGGATGGAGCAGTGGATGGTTGGTGGACGGCCACCCTGTTCCAACAATGCTGCGATGTCAGCAAGGCGGTGGTGGAGTCATGTTTTGGGCCGGAATCATGGGAAGAGAGCTGGTCGGCCCATTTAGGGTCCCCGAAGGTGTAAAGATGACCTCTGCAAAGTATGTGGAGTTTCTGACTGACCACTTTCTTCCCTGGTACAGAAGGAAGAACTATTCTTTCCGTAATAAAATCATCTTCATGCATGACAATGCACCATCTCATGCTGCAAAGAATACCTCTGCATCAATGGCTGCTATGGGGATAAAAGGAGAGAAAATCATGGTGTGGCCTCCATCCTCCCCTGACCTCAATCCTATTGAGAACCTTTGGAGCATCCTCAAGCAAAAGATCTATGAGGGTGGGAGGCAGTTTACACCCAAACAGCAGCTCTGGGAGGCTATTCTGACATCTTGCAAACAAATTCAAGCAGAAACTGTCCAAAAACTCACAAGCTCAATGGATGCAAGACTTTGTGAAGCTGCTATCAAATAAGGGGTCCTATGTTAAAATGTAACATGACCTGTTAAAATGTTTAAAAAGTTAAAATGTTGTTATAAGTTTGATTGAAATAGCTTTTGATTTCAGTAAATATGCTGCATACACAACAAATGCCAATTTTCAGTTCTTTACAACCTATAAAATGTTTTGAAACTTACTGTGCGTAATAATTTGGAAAAGTGCATTGTAAGTTTTTTATGTTTAAAAAAATACTGTTATCATTAGGAGGTTTGTTCAATAAAATTTGAATTGTACTCTTAATAGTTGATAACATGAGAATTATGCTGACTGTTATTTACATTAAGTATTTAGGTAAATGAGAAAAATATCTTTCACATAATAATTTGGAACATGGTGTATATATTGCCACATTTTAGAAAATTCAGCTTTACAGCAAACAGTTTTAATAATCTTACATTTTAGACAATATAGGCAGCAAATTACATTTTTTTCTGCCACGGACATTATTATTACTGGTCAGCATCTGATCATCTAATTGTTGGACATCCATCTAGAATTGTTCTTAAGATGGAAAGTGCATAGCTCTCCCTGGCACCATGAATCACTGTTCATGCTTTGGGCTTTGGCTGAGGATGAACATATATTGTCTCACATTAGCCAGAGGAAGAAAGAAAATATATTTGGGACACAGAGTCACAAATGTTCTCAGGCATGCTCACAGAGCCGGACTGGTCCACTGGGATACCAGGAAATTTCTCGGTGGGCTGCGGCACCTGGGGCCAGGAAGACAGCCCTTATCATCCTGGCTAATGTAACTTAAATATTTTCCCCTTGGACTGTGCCAGGGAGTAAACAGGGAGGAGCTGGGGGCTGGTGCGGCTACAATTAGGCTGCTAGCGGCAAAAGGGAGACCTATCAGTCTCCCTTCACTAGTTACAGCAATTTTGGCCGCATGACCCTCCCCCACATGGAATTCCCGTCCCCTGAGTGGAAGCTCTGTCTCCCAAACGCAATCTCCACCCCCATGCACATTGCTGACCTCGCTGGATGGCAACTTAACCTACCAGTGACAGGTAAGCTTCAGCCATGACCGTGATTGCGTGTTTGTGTGTGTGTGTGTGTGTGTATGTGTGTGTGCCTGCTAGTGAGTGAGCTTGTGTCAGGATACTAGTTGATC